>JAVJGI010000057.1:31440511-31460768 GCA_035590275.1 Ibycter americanus | reverse complement strand
TAATTTCAATTCAGAGACCATTACTGTATCCACTTCAAGCTATTGCCTTCAAATTAGCTTCTCAGAGACAAAATTCCATTTTTTTAGAAACAAAATATTCCTTAAAAAAACAAATTACTGACAAATTGAGGGTTGTCCAGTAAGAGAATTCACTTACCCCGCTCTGGGAGCGCCATTTCTTAAAAGAGTTGCTAAATACTACCATTATAACTCACAATCTTCATTTGTATATAAACACTGTCAAACTTCCACCATCATCTGCCTCAACAATGCCACAATTTTTATTAATAATAAGAACTTTGAGAAAAGCATTTCAACTTTTTTTCTTAGAAAATGTAATAAAAAAATCTTACTCTGTCCAAAAGAATAAATCAATATCAATACTTCTAGCATTTTGTAGATGTTTACAGTTCACACAGCCTCCTCAGTCAGTGTAACTCCATGAAAGAAAAATCCACCATGGGTTAGTATTTAATATGTAGACACATCTTTGGCTGTAAGGTTAAAGTAGGTTCTTGAAAATTCTGCTATGCATGAACATTTTACTCTTTGAGATGCATTCAAATCTGTTCAAGACATCCACCTTTGGGAATTTAAAGTTTCCAAATCATCAGTTACTGAATTTCCACATTTTAGTAGCCTAATCCTGCAAACATTCAGTCTGTCCTGCCCTTGATTCAGGGCTGGCCAAAATTTCCTTACAATTGCAGCTCCCGGGTCATGCCAGTCTGAGGCAATGGTATGCAGTGCCAGTAGTCTTTTGCTGTGCTGTCCATGACAAAGCATTAGCAAGAACAGTGATCTGTAAGAAGGCAAAAAGCAGGAGAGAGCTGGCTGGGATAAGAAGACATGGAAAGGACAGGGAAGAGGTGGAACAAGAAATGGAATTAGGGAGAGAATCCTGCAGTCAAAGGAATGGGAACTGGCAGGGCTTAGGCTGAAATAAGAATCAAAACACTCATCACAGGTAACTGAAGCAAAACTCCCACACTTGGCAGGGGGCCCTATGTGTCCTTTGGTGCTAGAACGTGCACATCTGAAGCAAAAAACACATATAAAGTATGAAACAAAGACTGTTACATCACTGAACATGAAATACTTTCTGCAATAGTGGGTTTTGGTCACTCAGTTTTAGAAGATGTTTACAGTAGAAAGAGCAACTGCTCCCAAGCATCCAAACAAGAAAGATTACAGGCAACTCCCCCTTTGAAGAGAAGTCAAAAGAATAAAATTAGCTGTTTCAAAAAATAAATATATAAGCATTGAAATTAGGTAAAAAATACAAAATCGATCATTCTTAGGGCAAAATATAAGGAGACTGTGAAGATCACTGCCAGAGGATAACACTGAGGCTAACCACTTTGGAAACACACAAACCAAAATGAAATGATGGTATGTCTACTGATAGAAAAATATGTAGGATTATTCCCATTATTATAAGACAATGTTAGGAAGTGACAGTCAATATTAGATTTAAACCTGAACACCTTTAGATAAAAATTTGTATCTTGAGGAAAGCAGCCTAGCACCAGCTGTGCAGGCCAGGGTATCCTGCTACTGGCTACTTCCAGGTTTTTTTCCCCGTCAATGATTTTGCAGCAGTACTCGCAGAGATCAGATACGGTCTTTGAGGACAAATTTGTATGGGACAAGGATAGTGGAGGTTCTCTGGTCCAATTCTAGCTCCAGGCAGGGCCAGATTCAAAGCTGCATCTGATGGCAAACCTGCTTCACCCTGCAGGGAATGGACAACCCCTTCCTTGGTAAAATGAGAATACCCACTCATCTGGAGGCGCCCAAGGTTATCAGGCCTTTTCACACGGGTATCGGTGGCAAAGGTTGACTTGGTGAGCTGCAATAAAGGGAATCCAAGGTCAAAATGGACTTCGGGTCTAAGCATTACGGCACTTAGGTTAAAAAGATATTTTCCAGGTTTAACAGTCTTCAATGTAGTTTCTGTGACAGCATCAGGGAAAATCAGTATTTAAAAATCTGTTAAAATACGTCATTTTAAAGGCTGGTTCTTACAAGCAACACAGATCCTGTTACTAGACTAACAGCAAAACCAGAAAGAAATATCATGCACACTTCCGAGTCCACAGAAGGTTACCATCTGCATTTATAAGTAATTCTCCCAGTAAGTAATTTTTTTGCAGAGGTTTGGGAAAATCCAGGTTAAGTAAATAAATAAATAAATAAATAGAAATCAGGCCTTAGTTTTCTGAAAAGAGAAAAATGCAGAAAAGTTAAAGTTTTAAACTTTCCTGCTATAGATAGATTTTCAGGCCAGGTAATTCCTTTTTATTAACAACTTCTAAATGCTTTTAAAGCTTGGTAGGAAAATCAGTTTGGAAATTGAGACACTCTATACCAGCTCACATGTAGTGAGTTAATTTTGGCAGTGATCAGGCTCTGAAAACAATAGTTTATAATGGAAATAGTGACACTGTATCACTGAGAAGGGCACCACTATAAAAAGATTGTTCAAAATCATTATTGTTGGTAGGGTGAAATAGGGCAATTTCTGAGCTGGAATGCAGAAAGCTCTTATATGCCGCTTTTCTGTTGCCTTGGGGAAAAAAAATAAACAATAAAAAAAATCCTTCAACTGATGTAATGCATCTACTCTAACCACAAAATACAAACAAACCAAAAGTCTGAATACCAATAGTAAAATATAAAGCATGAAAAACCTCATCTACAGAAAAAAAACCTACCTCTGTTAAGCTGTTTAACTCTTGCTATTTAAACATAGCATCTGTTCTCAAAATCACTGCCAAGTGACCAGATTAGGTGCTGAACTATTTCTATAGTGCTATGAAGGGTTACAATAATGTGTGAAAAGTCATGCAGCTTCCTTAGTAGCCTTATTAACAGCCAGCTTGCTATGAAGTAAGGCATTGAAGTGCATTTAACTGTTTCCTTACTTGCTCTTCTTTCTCTTTCCTGTCCCAAATCCTTTTGTCTTCTCCATAACAAAGGTACTTACATTTACGTACTATAGCTACTAGGTGACCACATCCTTGCACATTGTACAGTACATTGCATTCTCTATAATGCCAGTCATTACTCTTCCTGACTTCACTAGCTTTCTCTAGCCGAAGCACTTAAGATTAATGAGGCATTTGTTCTCAGTCAAGGCACTTTGTATGAATACAGTTACACTTGCAGGAGCTAAGCAGACAACTTATTTGATATTATTTGATTTTTTATATTGTTTGGGGGGATTGATTTATGGCTATTTTTTTGTCCATTTTGTCCATAGACAAATTCGGTACCACTCTTCTCTTCTGTCAATAATCGTTCCCAAACACAACCTACTGCCTAGCAGAACATGAAGATATGTTGTTATCACGGATCCAAGTGCATCCTGGAAGGTGGGAATTTGACAAAAAATATTGTAAAGCATACTACTTCAGCTAACTAGAGATGCTGCAACTGCAAGAAAACAGTATGCTTCTGAATCTCAAAAGCAGTTTCCTCTGATAATATAAAATGAAATCTCCACCAAGGAAAAGGCTGGCTCCGTAAATCCAAGTCCATGTAGGCATTCTTCTGTTTCCGTATTTTAATGCTGCTCTTATTTGGGATTCACACATAATACAGTTTCATTTAGCTATTAATACAGCTCCCATTTCTATAGCACTCTCATACTTCAGTGCTTTGCAAAATCATACTGATATACAAAAATCTAGTAGAGACCAAATTTTCTATAAAATTAACATAACTGCTGGGAGTTTAAGAAAGTGATATTTAACAGAACTAAAAACAATACTTGATTGTGTAAGCAGAGGAATGACAAGGTACTTTCACTCCTAATAAATTAATTCTGAACTTTGAACTAAGGTTTGTACCAATATTTCATAGCTTTTATTTCATTCTCCACTGCACAAAACTTTTCTTTCTGTTGTTTTCCAGCCAACTTTCCCTTCAGGACTTAAAGCCTTACACAGAAGGGAATTCCTCAGACAGATCTTCCTCAGCTAAATCTCCTCCTTCTAGGAATCAAGGTGAAAAGGAAGGAAAATTTCAGACATTCAGGAAGTTGGAGTTTCAGGGAATAGGTGTTTTCTAATAATTAAATCTTCCCATTTTGTGCGCTTTTCTGATGCAGGAATTGAATTTTTGAAGGCACATGGATATATAATTCCCACAGTAAGTCGAACCTCGGTTTCACACCTTCTGCAACAGCTGCAGTTTCAGGAATGCTTGTCCTGAACAAGAATTTAGATTAATACGATTTTTTTCATTTGTGTCATGTAGAAACTTGAAGTCTGAACCATGTTAGTTGGAATGTAAAATACACTTGCCCTATATTCCCTACAGTAAAAAAAAAGTCGTGCAGATAAGTAATTTTCTTTAATTACGTCTCCCTCTCCAGAGAGACATATGGTACTACACAGCAATTTAAAATACAATTAAAATAGCATATGTATAACAACAGATATAGAAAAATTTATACAAATTAAAAAACAGATTCATAAAAGAAACATATGCATATAACTCAAATGTAGCATAAAACTTTCTGCTGCAGGTTGGTATGACTAACATAAATTGCAGATTTTTAAAAGGGGAAGTAGTACTCTGGGCAGCAGTATATTGTTGTCTTTTTTAATAAAGGTACAAAAGATTGGTTAAAAGAGAATCACATCTATCTTAAGCATAATGGTAAGATTAGATAAAAGTATTGTACTATTTTGAAGTGAAGGCTGTTAGGATTATCTAAGGTTATTGTCCAAACTCTGAAGAGATAGAAACATGATCCTAAAATAACAAACAGGACTGAAATAACTATCAAAATTTCTTATTCATGCTGATGTCAGCAATGAGGTACCATACAAGCAAAAATACACTAATACATTTAAGTTGCATATCAAACTGACCATTTTTTTCTCCAAAGAGAACTACAGTCGCATTGTTTTGCAATGAATAATACTGTTCAAACAGGGAAAAGAGAACCATAGAAAAAAAGACAACTCAGTGTCCATTTTACACTTCTGCCTCAAGGCATGATTCAAGTCTTCTTCAACTATTCCTGACCTTGTCTAACATGTTTCCAAAAATCATGAAGCAGTAGATTCTGCAAAACCTCTGTATATCCTAGTCCAGCAGTTCACTATTTTTAGAAATAAAAATTTGCAAAATTTCCTGGTATTAACATAAACTTCTGCTGGTGCAGTTTAAAGCTGCTACAAGTCATCTTTTGTGCCTAAAATGAGAGAATGGCAATTGATTGTGTTCCTCTTTGCCACACACATACAATTATACGTGAATGAATGCCTTCCTTTCTGTCTTCCCCTGGCTATACTAAGAAGGTTAATTCTTTTCAATACTCCTTTATGGAATGACTGAGGTCTATCAGGAATGATTAAAAGAATATTGGTTTTTTTGCAATTTCGATTGCACCTATTGTTTTCTTCCATCCCGTTCAGGCTCATGTTTTTTTGAACCATGTATGTTCAGTTAGACAACGTTCTTCAGCTGGGCTCTCGCCAAAGCTCAAGAGAGGAAAAAGATTGTTCCCTGTCTTTTTCAGGCTTTATTTCCAGTATAAGGTTTAAACATCCTGGTATGATGTTTCAGGTTCTATGGAACCGATGATTTATGCTAAGTTTATGACCAGAGTGGTCGCAACTGTAGCTGGCAGCAGGAGCTGCTGCTTAGGTAGGGACTCCCATCTTATGTATGCATAACTGGTAACTCCTCTCTAAGCATTGTACCTATCTCTCTTGAATTCCGTATGATTTATTTCATACCATTTCTTCCATATAGTAATATTATTATTGTCCCATGAAATAGTTAGATCCAATCCAAAACATTAATTGGATCCAGTCCAAAACAGTAATCCTAACCAAGATCAGTAAACCTCTGCCTACAAAATGCCCAAGGTCCCTGGTACTTACAGAAAATGCATTAAGAATGCTTCTTATTAATGCTTTTGCATCACTGAAATATTGAAATAACTGAAGAAAAGATTATTTTGAATAATACCTGAAACACGCTTGACAGTTATGAAAAAGCCTTTTATATATTCTGTAATTTTAACAATTTGGTCACATGAAGTATACTCCCCCATCTCCTGTGCAATCATCTCAAATGACTTAAAGTAGACCAGTCTAGATTTTTAAGTATGTTCCACAAGGACATGAAAAGTAATCAGCACATGACACACAGAATTTTATCACTTTCTTCATGATTTTAAGAGTCCAATGAGAATGAGGGCTAGTGGCTGGTGATACTGAAGTTTGAAAGCAAATCCATATTCCTATACGTTTGGCAACTATTGATTTACATCATGTGTCTCTGTTGCTTGAATATCAGAATTTAAAACACTGTCAAAATCATCTGAAAGTTAGGATGCATGAAATCTTTTGCTTCTTCCTTAGTCTTATGAGCTGTCACAGAAAAAAAAATCTGTTGGTTTGTTCTTGAACACATATCTCTTTGTACTGTTATTGTCTAGGTATTTAAAAATTGATAATATTCGTTATTTGTTTAGTATTTCTCTTGAAATCCAAGATAGGTGGACTTCCACATAATTCCTTGGGTCGCTCATTTCCTGTCTTTTTAAAAAGCAACTTTCAATTTTCCAGGCTGCTGGCACCTCACCTGAGGTCTGCAACCTCTGAGACAATCACTAATAGGTCTGAGATTGCTTCAGTATCTCAAGAGTTTTTTAAGACCCTACCATTAAAAAAGTGAATTGGGTATCATGCACATATGAGTAAACAGAGAATTCACATATGAGAATAACAGAGCATTATTCACATCCTTGAAACTGCTGGATTTTTGCTACTTAACCTGGGTAGCAGATGGCTACCATCTTATCACTCCTACATGTTTCAGCTGACAATGAACAGTTCACATTGACATGTGAACAAGACATAATAACAAAGAATACAAGATAGGGGACTGTGGAGGACAAGTTTTAAGTAAATTTAATACTAGTGAGGTCTATTCAATCTTCAAAATTTCATTAAAACTTCCCAACTGAATGACAGCTTATGACATTAAGAATGTGAATTTTATTCTAGAAACACATCTGAATGAAGAGTTCTTTTGGGGCATAATTTCATTGCACTCAGGTCACCAAATTAGAGCTATAGAAAGATGAATTTATTAGCACTAACAATTTAGCTGTACAGTAATCAACACACAGTTAAATATGTAATAGACAGAGTTTACATTAAATAAATTGTCCAAGTGGGCAACGGTGAAAATAGTGCTCTATTTCACTCCTATCACCACCTTGTTACCTGAAATTCCAGAAATGCATTGTCATCTCTCCAGTTCCTAGAGTGTGCTTTTGCAAAAATCCAATACTAAAACCTCTTCACATAAAATTTCCATTCATCTATTTTCTGTAAGTTTTTGATATCTCTTCCACTGGTTCATGTCATCTCCTCAAATCATTTGGCCAAGAACTCCTTTCCCTAAAATTCAAATCTTCCTTATTTTCAGAAACTTCTATGGAGCATAACAGACTAAAACTAAACCTATTCAGTAAAATGTGCATAATCCTTCCCAAATTAACACTGTCCTTGGGTGCAAATTTTTCCCCTAACAGTTTGTCAAGGAAAAATCCCAGTCAAGTCAAGCTTTAATCTTCCCTTTTCCTTTTTGTATTGTATTACCCAGTTCCCCCTTTATTGCCCCATAGTAAACATAAATGAGTCAAGTCAGTCAGTGGAAGGTGTCCCTGCCCATGGCCGGGGCGTTGGAACTAGCTGATCTTTAAGATCCCTTCCAATTCAAATCATTCCATGATTCTGATTATCTCACTATCTTTGTTCTTATCTTTCACTTACTGCTGTGCTATCTGAAGGTTGTCTTCACTTCAAGAACATTTGTAAAATAACCTTAAAACCCCAGAAGAATTTTAGAATCCTTTCTACAACACAGAATTAACAAATTATAAGCCTGAATTTTGGGTTACTATTTTTCAGTGACTTTTGATTTTTAAAAATGCACTACAGTCAAAAGACAAAGACTCTCTTCAAATTTCCCCTCAAATGCATTACTGTTATATTGCAGATAACATCAAATTACAAGGCAATGTTCTTAATTTTTCAGTGTTTTTAACAAAAACCATGATTCACTCCTACTGCTGTCATGATTCTCCTTAGAATCCCCATATCTGCACGTCACATCTCTTGCACTTGTATCTCCCCTGAAATGAAATTAACAAAACTTTTTGATAGAGCAGCGGAGTTTTCCCACTCTGATTGTTTAACTGATTATTAGATTCTGAGTTAATGGCTACCTGTCACTTGCTAGAACAGACTTACACTCTTCCCCTTGACCTTTCCCTGACTAGAACAGTAGTCACGAAAGTAGTTCAGCAGATCCTGAAACTCATGATTGTCTGATAAGGAAGATACAACAAGGTGCTCTGGTTACCAATGGCAGATGAAAATTGGATTTTACCTAGTAAGAGTGCCTTTCCGACTAATATGAGAACACATAACAGAGACAGAAATTGATTCAATAAATATTTTAATGGCTATTCACTGAGAGAATACGGGATTAAACATAGATGGACCATATTTTTATAATGAGCAGTTTAAAGTCACTTTTTTCCTTTTGTTTTCCCCAGCTTAGGTAATGTGTGGATTAAAAATACCAGCTCCTCTTTTGTTCCTTTAACTCTTAGCATTCACAGAAGAACCCTAATATGTTGACAGTGTACAGAAGGAAAATCGAAGTGTTTATATTTAATGCTACTNNNNGCTTGCTGATGCCATGACTGTGAATTTCTCACAGGTGACTTCCTCAATTGCAAGGAGTGATGTTTGACAAAGTGACACTGTATTTTCCAGTAGTTTGATTCTCATTTCTTTTCCAATGTAGCTAAAAATTTTAAGATGTCATTTAAGGATTTCATTTTTAAGGCACCTGAAATATCTGCTTTAATTCAACAATTGAATGAAGAAAAGCTATGTTGCCATCAAAACTGATTATCACATTTCCTCAAGCTGTTTTAAGGAAAACAAATACTACATGACATAGCAGGGCAACTGCTATTGACTGGCAAAATGTAAAATTTTAAACTGATGGGTTGGTTTTTTTTAATGACTGCATGTTTAGGGATTCTATGAACTATTAATTTCTTGTCTATTTATTCCTTTCTGTATAAAACTATTTTATACTTTTTTAAAAAAATAAAATACTAGGCATTTAGGAGCTTCACAAGTGAAACTTTTTTCTGCTTATACAGCACAGTAAACCTTAAATGCTGTAAAAGGACAATTTCATTCTTGACTGTAATACATTATTCTACTTCCCTTTCTCTGTTCTCCAGCTGCCCACATGCAAATACCAAAAGTCCAAAATATTTAGAGGAAATCTCATTTTTTCTCTCTTATGTGCATTTAAATTTTCAGTTATTTCCTTGAACAATGTTTACAGACAACTATATTCTGTTAGTCAATCCTTTTCATGAGTATACCAACCTACTCCAAGTTTGTCTATCAAAATGTTATTATATTTTACATTTAAATCTAATCAAGTTTTACAAATAATTTTTCCCTAGCAAATGTGCCTTCGGAAAAAAATATACAGGCTACATTCCACATGCAATCACGCATGCACTTTCTTTTCCTTTAACCTCTATGTGTTACATAACTATGCAACATATGAAACTTACGGCTGTCCAGGCTTCTTTTCTGCATCGAGAACACAACCATCCATTATGGATTTCACAAGAAGGAACACCGTAGCAACCTAGAATAAGAGAGCTGGATTGATTAATATAGTCTGTCTTTCTGTCTATGATGTCATACAATTCAACTGTGTATAAACACTAGTGAAACACATCTGTGACAAAGGAGACTTTTCCAGTCTAAGCTTACTGACAATTCCGTAGTCTATGAAATATATAAATTAGACATACAGACACTTCCCAAAACTCAAAAAACCCACCAAAACCAAACACCAAATCAAAACAAAAACAAAACAAAAAACCCCAACCAAATACCCCAAAAAACCCAAACCCCAGGGAAGTTCTTATTTTCTGTCCATTCAATAGCAAATCAACCAGTTCTCCCTGCAGAAAAAAATGTACAATTTGAATGCATGTACTGACATTCATTCTCTGCACTTATACAACACTTCCATGTAAGCACTTCACATGGACTTTTTAGAGTTAGCTACTCAAGTCCTACTGTGTGTAGAAGATACCACAGAATCCATGCATTCATCAGTCACTCTTGAAATAAAAATAGAATGCAAGGTGAAGGAAATTACTGCATACGTGAAGTCCTCAAATCCAGCAGGATTTCACCCTGACTACTTAGTAAGGACATACTAATATCACACAGTGGTTTAAAATATGAGAAATAAAAGAGGAATTTAATAGCTCAGAACTGAAACAAGAATCAGAAGTTTGTGATTATTGAAAGTTTACAGAAAAATATATTCTTCACTATTTTCACAGCAATCATGAACAAGTAATAGAAAATGTAACAGTTTTTTTAAGAAAGTAGCCAGTGACTGAATCATTACATATGGAAATGTTCTTCAAGTACTTGTAAAGATATAGGAGAAGCCTAGTTAACTGTTATTTATCAATAAAACAAAAATTGAAATTACATTTCTGCCAACCGAACAATTAGTTTATTTACTTGCATGAACCCGTACACAACACTTTGCACAGGAAATTAGAAGACTTGTTCCATCTTCTTCAATAAAGGGATTTGATGGATAATTTTCAGTGTTTTCTTCACTATAAATAAAACACATCTCTGGAATAAGAGGTTTAGTCTTTTCATTTTCAGCCATCAATGTTTCTGCTGAGTGTGATTCCCTGAAAGCAGGACTTTCTTCATCATGATTGTCTGGCTGAAAAACCAAACAAAATTTATATTTAAGTAAAAGAAAGGAGAGTCTTTCTTTTGACAGTGATGAAATTACTTCTCCCCCCCCAGCTTTTACACTAATAATGTAACAGTGTTACGAGAAAATTAACTGCTTCTAGGAATTTATCACAGTCATTGTATAGTTCCTTGGTTGTTCAAATAACTGTGAAATCTAGAATAGCACTCAGCCTGCAAACTACTGTTATTGCAGCAGTGTTCAGTGATGCTGTACCTCTGTCTCCCTTTGAGCCCTTTAACTGGGTGCAGTTGAATAACTTTTTTTCCCTAGTTCCCATGCTGAGGAAATTCCAGTTTAGCAGCTTCTGAAACAGTACCACAGTGCTGTGGCAGCATTTTGAGCTGAGATTTGACACAGGAATTCCACAAGCTAGTATCAAACACTGCTCTGCATTAGACTGTTTCTGTGGGAATATTATTCCTGAGAAGGCCTAAGTACTGTGAAAACACTTATTTCTTCAGCACTGCAGGAAGGAGACATAGAAAAGGCTTCAATAAAAAACACTTGAAGATTGGCATATGTCCTGGTTTCAGCTGGGACAGAGTTAGTTTTCTTCTCAGTCACTGGTGCAGTGCTGTGTTTCAGATTTGGTGTGAGAACAATGTTGATAGCACATGGATTTTTTTGGTTGTTGCTGGGTGATGTTTATACTAAGTCAAGGACCTTTCAGATTCTCAGGCCCTGCCAGCAAGAGGGCTGGAGGGACACGGGGAACTAGGAGGGGACACATCTGGGACAGCTGACCTGAACCAGCCAAAGGGATATTCCATACCATGGGACATCATGCTGACTATATAGGCTGGTGAAGAAGAAGGAAGGCAGGGGGGAAACAGGGGACGACATTTGGCATCATGGTGTTTGTCTTCCCAAGTAACCATTACTCATGATGGAGCCCAGCTTTCCTGGGGATGGCCAAACACATGCCTGCCCATGGGAAGCAGTGAATGGATTCCTTGTTTTGCTTTGCTTGTGTGCATGGCTTTTGCTTTACCTACTAAACTGTCCTCATCTCAGCCCACGAGTTTTCTCACTTTTACTCGTGATTCTCTTCCCCACCCCACTGTGGGGGCAGTGAGCGAGAGGGGCTTAGTTGCCGGCCGTGTTTAAACCACAACAGCATACCAGGAAATGGTTAAAAGACACAAACCTATATGGATTCATCACCTCCAAAAGGGTAACTTTAAGGGCAAGCACACATAGACTAACGCCAATCCTACACAAAACCTAGTAGAAGGTATACACTGTCTGCAAGCAAGGATAAATGCAGGTGAACAGTTATAATTTTATAATTTTAACAGTGAGTTTATTTCTCATATAAATCAAATGCATAAACTTATGTTATTTCTAATTTACGGAAATTAAGTAGCTGGGCAGCTATTTCACACTTTGCCCAGAGATGAAGCTGTTAGGATTCTGCTTACCTTGTAGTATGGCATGAGAAGAGTGCAAATGGCACAGTGTGGTTCCTTCTTTGCACAAGCTGCATTGTATGTTTTTTCAGCATTGAAATTGGGTACTCTCGTGTGCCAAAGGTAGACCAGAGGCCTGGCCCATGTCTCCGTCTCTTGAACTTCCTCTTCAATTAAGGTAGTCTCAGGCAGTTCTTAAAGAAAACAAACAATTGGTTACATTGTAGTCCTGGAGTGAAGACCAGCGATGATTTTGTCACCGGTGCTAATGGTGAAGATAAAACAATGCTACAAGTCTGCATGTGAATACAAACGCAAAGTCTGAAAGAATTCAGCACCAGGACAAGCACACAAAAAAGTGCTTCGACACCTGTGTCATGAGGTGATTACTCCACATGCAGCACAGGAAATTATGTCACTAGCTCTATTGTTTACAATTTGTATTCATATTCACAACATTACATCTCACTCTCCCACTCCTTAATTCCTCCAACCTCTACCCCCTATCCCTCCATGCACTCTGCCCTGAATTCCTTATGGATGGAACATGTTGTATCCTGCCAAGTAGCACCAGACAAATCACTCTGTGCACCCAGAACGGCACCCCTCAACTCTTTATGGAAGCTGACACCCATTTTCCAAAGAGAAAAAGAGACAAATGTTACAGTCAGGGAGTAATGGCGAACAATCATCTCTAAGACGTAGCTGGACATGCATGCTGGATCCCACTACAGGAAAAATTATTTGGATAATATCAGTTATCTGTTCTGGATGTTGTAAAAGTTTGTTTTACTTATTAGCAGCGTTTCTGTGACTTTATGAAATTAAAAGCTCCTAAAGAAACTGGGAAATAAAATCAGACTGAAACTCAAACAGAAATAGCTTATTCAATAGGAGTAATCTAAAAATGTAGTCATTTGCTATTGAGAAAGATGTAGAAAAGGGAAAGCTGTGAAAAGGAGACTGGGTGTAAAACCCTTGCCCCAGTAAAATCAATAGCATAATTATTAATGATCCAGTTGTTCACACCAGATTTTCAGCCTAGTCATGTGTTTGAGCTGGCTGGAAACCTCAGGATATCTTCACAGGCAACCTAGTGACTTCGCCACCTGCAAAATTTACAGATTATGAAGAGGTAAATGCCTTTTCATTCTGGAAACAAATTTTAAACAGGAGACGTTAAATATAATTTTCTGAGCTGGGTCCTTATACACTGCTCTGATTAATGGTGAGGTCTGTGGTTCTGTTCACTCAAATGGACAGTGCGTATTAAATGTTTTGTGATAAATGAGAAGTCATGTAGGTGTGAATTAAAATAATGTGAATGAGGGAAGGAAAACGTGGAAAATTATTGAATAGAAATTTCAGGTAACAATAAAGGGTCTATAGCATACTGTCCTTTTCTAAAGATGTATTTAAGAAAAATTGTTTATTTCAGAAGAAGAAAATTTCAACAACAGAGAACTGTTTAATGAAGTACATTAAGCTGAATAATCCCATTCCTTTAGCCCATGACTGCCTTCATCCACTTTATGAAAAAGTGGAGGCTTTACGGGTATCCTTGTATGATAAATTGTCACGCATAGCTACAAAAGCACTATAAAGCTGAAAGTATTTTTATCAGTGTTGAATAAAATATGGATTTAAAAATTTGTCTACAAGCAAGCCAAATGTAGCAGAAGTAAATTAATATATCCTGTACACAAATTTTATTCCATTTTTATAGTTTTTCAACAGAACAACTATCAAATCAATGAACATTTGCCAATAATTGAGGTAGAAGGACAAATAGAAAACACCTGCAAAAAAGCTGTCATCAAGTCAGTATTCATCAGCTGAGGTTTATGGTGAATAACATAGCTGCAAAAGAATGGCAGTGAAGAAATAGCTGAACACAAGAAAGAGAAGAAAATACAAAATGCCAGCATCACTTTTATAGCTTTCTGAATTACTTATTTTTTAGGTTAAAGAACTAAGCTTTTAGTTAAAATCATTCTGTCTAATCGTATTTTTTCTATTGCTTGCAATTTTCCAGAACTGTAAAATAAATAGCTCTGAAATTTATGCTCTGGTTCCATTTCTATTTAATTTTCCCTTACAGAACGGTCTCACCAGTGGCTTCATCTTTGCTAACTTATTTTCCAAATTCTTTCTTTGACATGATTTTCTTTCAAGAGGTTATACTGTTGTTATTTTAAATATTTTCATTATAGTTGTAACTCATAAAGAATTCAGGGCTTGATTGTGCCTTATGAAGAAAACTAAGAGGAACACAGAAATTGTGAAGGTTTGTAATTTACGTGTTCCATACCTATTAACCACTTTGAAACTGACATCCTTTGATTGCACCACTCCTTATCACTGCTGAATAATTCTCCCATGAGGGTTGAAGTCTTCACCCTGAACCTCAGTCTGTTATGCTCTTCTCTAGTCAAAAATCTATCTTTGGATTCCCAGTCCTGGAATTAATTCTACAATGATAGCTCTAATTCTCTCACATATTGCTCTGGTTTCCCACTGCCTCCAGCACACTGCTGAAGTCATGACCCTATTGGTTCTGCTTTTGATGAGAACAATATTTATATCTTAATTACTTATAAATCCACAATTTTAGTTCCCTCTTGCGTGATCTTTACAAATCCTTTCCAGACCAAGGGACTGAAAAGAATGCAAGAGCCAGGAATAAAGCTGGCAGCACTCTTACAACATTTTTCGCTTTTAAGAGCTTTGTATTTATTTTCAAACCTCATTCCAAATGAAGCCAGGAACAAAGCGTCATATGCAGATGTACTGGACTGCATCCCCCACAACCTCCAAAAAAATTAGCACTATTTAAACAAACTTATTTTCTCCTATATATTACATTTAGAGCAACTATTCCAATTACTTACTGACTAGAAGCAAACCCTCCTCATTTGCCTCTGATCTCTAACATCTCTAATTATGTGTTCTATTTCCTTTGAGGTATGACTGTCTTCTCCGTGTTCTTTACTTTAGTCTCCTAGTGTCTTTGCATGAACTATGGCACCCAAGCTACCTGATGTGATCCTCCTGCATGTTACACCCCACAACCTCTCCCTCTTCTCCATCATAACAAGGCCAGAAGCACAGCCAGGAAAGGAAAAATGTCCCTCCTCCTTTTGGAGGGAGACTAGCTAACCCAGTACTTCTCCAAGGGATGCTACACTAACAGTATGCAAAATTAAGAATAGACAGAATGGATGTTCTTAAGGGATAAAAACTTTGCCTGATCCTATATCATTACTACTATATGCACTGTAAATTTCAGTTCTCTTCAAGAATTTCCTACGCAACCTCAAGCCTAATTTATCATCTTTCAAGGGCTTCGGAAATATTACTTCCTCTTCTTAAAATCAACATTCACCCACACACACATTGGAATCATAAAATTTCAAAAGAAATTTATGTTAACAAAAAAAGTTACAGAGTACGTGACCCCCATTACAGTGTATGACAACAATGCTGCCTTCAACAGCTTTCCCATCAGGTAGAACATGCAACCTTCTATGTACATATTCTACACCAGCAGAACCTGGGCAGTTTCACTTTGTGTGATTCTGCCAAGGTGCACCAGTATCATTGACAGGAAGAGAGTTTCCAGTACAGCTTCTTAGGTAGTACAGGTGAAGTTACCTTCCTGGTTTCCATGAAGTCAGAGAAGTTATGTACCATGAATAAAACCTGAGAACCTGATTATCCAAAAACAGGCAAGAAAACATAAACCAGCTCTCCAACTGTTTGGGAGAAAGCATAGAGTACGTAGCAAACACTGCCATCTTGGCACAGTTTATAGCCTTTCCTAACTTGTCCATTTGGTAATTCCAAAGTATTACTTATGTCCCCCAAAAAATTGGAAAACTTGTTTTTTAGATACTTTTTTGTTGCTATTTATCCAATACCTCTCACTTCCTCTTACTCTCTTTAATGTCTCCTTTTATTACTTACTACATAACTAAGAGCAATCAGTGACTTCAGGCTAAAATAAATTTACTTTCCTGACTCATATTGGTATGTGTAGTTTCAGGGTAGGCTCACTCATGTAAGCTCAGTGCTTTTTGACCAGGTGTGTCTGTGGTGTGTCTGTTAGAAGCATGTAAGCGCCCAGCACCTTCAGATGCTTCTGTGCAATGGTATAAAGGACACAAGGCAACTGCAGCCTTCAGTTGCCTCCATTCAAAATCCACCTTAAGTGAGGATTCTCAGAGTAAGAATGGAGCACAATTGGTGGTGTCCATACTAGCTGAAAAATCTCAGAAGCTTCACCGTCATAAGTAGGCGTACTTTCTACTTCAGCTATGTATCAGTGCTATTTCCCAGTACTCGAGAACTGCAAAAACCATGGCAGCAGCATCAGTTCCCGCAGCAAAAGAACTTCAAACATTGCACTCCAAAAATCACATTTACTTTACAAGACCAGTACATAATGTTTCATGGAGCACTATGAACATGATGTTTGACTAACAATCTTACATATTGGCATTCTTCTGGAAGAGGCTGAGAATGTTGTCTCAGACAGAGCAAGTTTTGATGAACAGTCACTTAGGCAACACTGCCAGTCAACAGTACTCTATGATATGTGCCATTATTCAGTCAAACCTTCTTTGCAATCAACTGGCCTCACTCTAAGAGTGGCTACCTGTGGCCCAGGATAGACAACCTGAAAGATCTGGGTCAAGCAATGCTGTGATACGAAACACAACATATGTCTACGGAAAGCATTTTCTTTTTACAACACATGAAATGGAGATAGGGAATCTATCTTGACTTCTATGTCTGCTGTAAACTGGATCAAATCACTGACACTTCCTCACAGGTCACTGCCAGTACGTGCATGAACAGGACTCTGTACAGATGCGTGGCAGAATTCTCTGGTGAGAACTATGATGTGCCGTTTGCTTTTTTCCAGCTTTTCATCATGAAACTTACATTCCAAATTAAGAATTAATCAAGACAAGAATGAATAAAGCATTCTTGAAACTCTTTGGTAGGGAAACCTCAAATCAACTTAACTATAGTACAGGATACATTTTGCTTTCAGAGGGAATAAAAGAAAATAAAGAAGTTGAACCTGCTGCCCACGACAAGGAAATTCAACATACATTTGCAGCTCAGTTGAGAGCAGTGTTCAAGAGATTGCAGACTCTCATGCATAACACATAGGCACACTGACTCAAAGAACCATCTTTAAAGTCTTCAGTTGATCTATTCCTGTTGTTTAATCTCCACTTGAATCACAAAACTCTACTTTACATATAGTAATTTTTCCCATAGGAACAAATATTGTATGAAAAATTGAGGCCATCACTTCAGCTACAAAAATAAACATCTCTTTAGCAGAACACCTTCTCACACAGCACTATGTTCAAGCGTAAATGTTATACTTAACCTGAAATGTAAGTGCTTTTATAGGAATTCAGAATTGCCTAACAATACAACAGAACTACAATTATCTGATTCACTTTCTTACAGTTAAGCTCACTCTTCCTGAGACCATTTGTCTCCAGAAGACTTCAGTAGCTAGTTTTAACTACCGTGCTCAGAGGCTGACTATACAAAGATGTATGTGCTCACTCCCTACTTCAAAGTGAAAACTATGAGAAGAACCATCCAGAACACTTTTGCAGGATGTATTAAAATTCCCTAAGTATAAAAATACAGTAGAGGGTTTCTGGATTTAACCTTAAAAATGAAAATCCTCTGGTTATCGCATGAAGCCTTTACTATCTGGAATGTAACATGTCTGAGGAATTACATGAAATAAAAATTAAATAACCTGCACTAAAATAAACCATTTTTACATTAAAAAGGACTGTCCGTACATCTTGCACCCCAGAAAAATTCAATATTTTTTTTTAAGATTTAAAAAATATGACACTGTATAAGAAAGAAAAATAAGGACTTGTACTTACACAAATGGAAACATCTCATAGCTAAGGCAGGTCAATCACAGCTGGGAAACAATATTAAATATCATAGAGCTTCTACAACCTATCACACTTCTACTTACTGACTGTAAGTGTACATTATAAAATAAACTCTAATTTTGAAGCCGCTCCTACCTTTGCAGCTGTAAATTAAACTTTACATCCCCCTTCTATACTGAGTAAGAGCCACAGGGACCTTCTAAGATTTGGTTCATTAACAAGAATGAGTTACTCAAAGGAAACAAATATGAAATTATCATTCAGCGTTTCAAGAATTCCCTGACACCAGAGAAAGAAACAAAAACCCCAAGAACATCTTATCTTTAAACAACTTCAAAGGAACACCATGCTCTATTGATGTCTTCTAGGTCAGAAGATGGAATCTTGGGCATCCCATATGTGGAATAGGACCTGTTATAAAGCAGACACTCCTTCATTCTGCCTGACACTAGTAGTCTCCTGAAAATCTTCTTGATGATGGACATACATTTTGTATGTAAATCAGGGCACTGTTCCTTTAATTTACACTTTAATGTTCCATGCATCATGTGACCAATTAATAAATCCCTGAAACTGAAGGGGGCTCAGAGGACATGCACAAGGGCTCTGTGCTTTTGAATCTCTACTAAGAATCTAGGGAACGACTGCCCATAACTGTTGAAAGAAGCTGAATTTATTTCAACATAAAGGGGAAGAGGGGGTGGCCTTTGTTTTAGATAAATGGCTGTATCAGCTGGGTGGATCAGCTGGTTGGATCAGCTGGTTGTGTAGTTTTTCCCTGAGTCAGTCACAAGATTGCAAATGTCTTCCTGAGCCAGTCAGACCAGAATATGGGAAATGTGTATATGGCTCCATCCAATACAGAGTATAAAAAGTGAACATTGAACAAAATGAACTGTGAAGAGAGAAACATGTCTGAGCTGACTTCAAACCAAATATTCCTTCCCAGCAAATGGTGACACCCAGCATCGTGACAGTCAGCATATACAGACCAGCAATAGGAATCACATTTATACTGTGATCCAACTGTATGTCACAATTGCTATATTGTGTTGTATTGTAATTTCAGTACATTGCTGTATCACTCTGCTAATGCAAAATCCTGTGTAACATGAAATATCTTCCAGTAAATTTGGTATTAAACACTCCTCAGGTGGGGCATCTACAAGAACTCTGTCAGAGACTATCAGACTCTGGCACAAGGAACACAGAATTCAGTTCCTTTTACTTGTAAATACCATTTAAGTACCAGTAGTAAAGATGGACTTGGATTCTGTTAGAGTATTAGCTATTACACTTTAAAGCAGCCAGAAATTTCCTGGATAAGATGTAAACCTTCAAAGCTGGAGAATATGTTAAAATCAAGTTCAGAGAACCTTTATTGGATACACTTCGACAATATATCCTACCTGGATTCAAACACCCTATCAATATATCATTAAATATATCACTGGTTTTGGTATGCTTTGATAATAACTACGTGGAGTGGCCTCCACACGAGCGTGACATTTCTGCCTCTTACAGCCTCCCAAGGAGAGCTTATCATGCGAGTCTGTTAGCATGCACATTTTTTAAAATACTCTTAAATGAATGAAGCCTGTTTCTTGTAACTTATTTTATGTTTCTGGCTGTAATTCACATATTCATGCTGAAGTCTAAAATGTATCAACACCTGCCGCAACCCCCCACCCCCAGTATTAATGTATTAATGGGATTATGTAATGCAGGATATTCTTACAAATTTAAAAACATCTCCTTACTGCCACCCCTAATAGTGGTCACGGATCTTGATTATCCATGAACCACCAGGGCATTTTTACTTCACTGCAAGTATAATGCTTTGTTGTAATATTACTTTACCAGATACAATATATAATGAGGTTAAATATTTTGTTTCCTAAGGGGATAGAGCAAGTGTTCTTTTTTCCCAAAAGACAAGTAGAAACACTTGATGAGACAATTAATTACTTTAAATAAATGTGTAACAGTTGTTATAAACCTTACTGCATTATATAATAATTCAGCCAT
>JAVJGI010000057.1:31429116-31439274 GCA_035590275.1 Ibycter americanus | reverse complement strand
ACTGAATCAGAGCTGTAGAGACTGAGCTTAAGAGCCTCTGGATTATATAAAGTGTAGCTCATAAAATAGACTAATGGAGTACTTTACTTAAAAAAGTAAAATATCCAAAAAAGTGTAACACATTAGTTGTAGCAGATCTCAAAATGTTTTGAAAGGTCAGAAAAACTAAGAGTTCAAAAATTTTTAACAAGACAATTTCACAGACCTGAAAGATGCATTTAGATGCTGGGATACTCTGATTTTTCTTGAGTGTAATCATTAGAGTCCTGTAATAAAATTTATGTTTGTTTTGTGATTGAAATGTGTATTGCAATTGCTACACTCTGCTAAATGTAATTTGAACTTACAGTGTGATTTAAGCACATTGCTGTATTACCCTGTTAAATCGAAATCCCATGTAGCTTCAAATAATTTCAAATAAGAAAATTTTGTGTTCACTATACCCTCTACACATGGAGTACCTAAAAGAATCTGGTCAAAGTGTATTATACTCTGACATTAACTGGCATAGTCGGCAGGATACTCCTGAGGGTGAGCAGTATCCATTAAAGCAGTAATTATTTTGGCAAAAACATGCTTTCTGATATGGTGTTAGCCACAAATAAGAACCTAGTAAAGAAAACCTGCACTGTGATTAAGAACAGGTAGTGAATGGTAAGACCCACTGCAGACAGGACCACTACAATTTCAAAGAGGAGACAGAATTATTACAAATACTAGCAAAGGCTGGAAAAATCTCCCCAGTAACTTTGAAAAGGAGGGAATAGAAAACCATAACCAGCATTTTTCACGGACAGCAAAACAAAGCACTCATCCCACTGACATTTAGGATGAATTTGAAAAAAATGGAAGGTTCTAACAAGTTGAAGAAAGGAGAGAAAAGCAGGGCTTCACAGGTTGTTGGGTATTTACTTGTGAGTAATAGTGCAGAAGTTAGAAAAGGAGAAATGAACACATAGCATGCTAGAAAAAGAAACAGTTCTAAAGGATAGCATAATGCATAAGCAATGCACACAGTGAATCAAAGTTCTTAGACTCAAAGTTGTAACCTCAAATCCTACGTGATGCCCATACATGTACGGATCATTTACTGTGGTCTACTGAGATGGACCTCATTCAAGTGATGGCTGCCACATATATCAAGGACAACGAACGATCAAGAGATAGCTGGCTTGATACTGATCCTTTTCAGGATCTTCTTCACTCATGAGAAGAAAGTATTACGAAAGTTATGTGCTCCCATGGCAAAAACCAGTAATGAACAAAAAAACAAATGAAGAAAGCATTGGGCCTGAACCAGTTGCAACCCACGTATTCCTTGGCAGACGTGAAATATCCGGCATTGTAACAGTAAGCATATTGTTAGACACCAGTAATGGAATTCACATTTGTATTATGACTGAACTATATATTGCAATTGCTACATTCTCCCAAACGTAGTTTGTACTTGTATTGTGATTTCAGTGCACACTGTATCACTCTGTTAAATCAAAATCCCATGTAGCTTCAACTGACTTCAAGTAAATTTTCTGCTATGCACTGAATTTTCCATATGTGGAACATCTAAAAGGACCCTGTCAGACTGTATCGGACCCTAACTTTTTCCTCTTAACAAATCAAAAGTAACTAAAATGTACTTGATTTACATTACTATGCTGCTATAGTAAAT
This sequence comes from Ibycter americanus, assembly GCA_035590275.1. Taxonomy (NCBI): domain Eukaryota; kingdom Metazoa; phylum Chordata; class Aves; order Falconiformes; family Falconidae; genus Ibycter; species Ibycter americanus. The sequence goes on along the minus strand of JAVJGI010000057.1, from coordinate 31,437,605 downwards.
ACACAGTAAAGCTATAGTAAAAAACAATAAGAAAAAAAAGTTTTTTTATAAAACAAAAAGAAAACTATAGCAAAACTAACTTTGAGAAAGCTCTGATGACTCATGGAGTTGACAATCTGTTTAGATTTACATAATCTATAAAACCAGTTTTACAGGACTATAGCACTGACAGTTTTTAAAACTACCATTTTTGTTTGCTCACTAATTCTTGCAGCAAAACCATTCTCTAATTCAAACAGTAGACCATAAAAGTACGCGACAAATACAAGGGGTAACAATCTTTAATCCACTGAATTCCCTAAATAGCTGCACAACTTTTTTGTGAATACGGAATGGAGAATTGAGTCCTAATAGTTAAGGCTCAAATTGTCAAAGATGTCTACTAGTTCTGGCTACCTAAGCTGAAGCACAAGCAACAAATTCTTACTGACACTAAAAACCAGGAACTACCTAGTGACTCCAGAAACACAGATACTTACGTCCAAAAACCACGCTCACAGGTGACTCACTAGTCAAGCAATCATATGTAAAATGTGGACATGAGGTCACAGAAAGGGACATGTTCTTATATCTGTAAGAACTGCCCCCACAAAATACTTATAGCATACTTGTGTTATAATTTCCATTTTCATGTATGTGTACATAACTGCAATTCCAGTAATTTCATCTGTCTTTATACTGTGTAAGTTTTAAAGAATAGCCACTGTATTTATAACTTAGTTCAAAGAGGCTTCTCATCAAAATCAAAACAGAAACAAAAGAAAACCTGCTGAAATTTACCTCATAGCCTATCAGCAAAAAGTGTAGCTGTCAGTGCAAAGCCATTACAAGAACAGACTACAAGCTAAAGACTGCCAGATATTTGCTCTCTTGAAAGCTTTAATTCACAGCACTGTAAAAGACATTACCAGCTGCTTTCTCCATTCCATTCCCCCACGTACAATTTTTAATGAACAAAATTTTTATTTCACATTCCAATTCAATTTGCTTGAGGTCACTGCACTTACCAGTAGAAGATCTGATTAATAACTGAAATTAGACTGGAATTTTTAGGAACTGCTATTGCCATCCACACATATGCTTACTGATGTACTAATGGAACACCATAGTTTGCCATCTAGTTTCAAGAGCTTACTAAATCTACTTCAAGCTAACCAACTCCAAATGTAAATATGTATTTCAATTTACATTTATTTCACATAATTAAGGATTACTTAAACCTGAAGGTCTGATCATGTATGTCTTTATCCCTGTAATTGGTACATACGTTGTCAACAATGTAAAACTACTGTATCATAAAGGATTCAATTACATACATACACTTCTCTACATAAAGGATAAAACCATTATTTTATTTAATTCTTCCTCTTTATTTAAAATTAGTACCTCATGAACCTCTGGAAACTTAAAGGCTGACCCCTGAAAACCAGCACTGACATGGTTCCTACCTTTGTCAATTACCCACAGGAGTTAACAAACATGTATTACCAGCATTAAAGTATTAGCATAGTAGGCTTTTTCTCCCTCATTTTCTTTCTGTCTTCTAAGAATTTTCGAAGCTAGCACACAATCTTATTATTACTATTCTCTAAAACACTCTAGGAAACTTGTCCAACCTACTTCTCAGTACGTGCATCTGTACAAAAGTGGAAATATACAGAAAACTTTCTCCCAGTCTTCAGGCATCTCTTGCCTATTAATAAAAAGGGTCACTGAGATATGACAGAATTATTTGGTACTTCTTCCTTATTCTAGAAATTAAAATGTATCTTTACTGACCATCCTGCTGAGTACTACACAGTGAAATAAATATCCAAGTATTATGCTGTTAGAGTGCTTTAGAAATATTACAGAGCAAATTCACACACATACTTATGCTATACACACACATAGCCTTATGCTACTGCTGAGACAAAAACCAGGACCAAGTGGGGAAAAAATACTTACTGGCTATTTTCTCTCTCAGGCAGCATAAATCTAACCTATGTCAATATACCCAGCATAAGTCCCAGCATAAGTGCCTCTGGGCAAAACATGAGTGAAATTTTGAGGAATGAGATTACTTGAATGCTTATGGTTAAGATTGTGCTGAAGTTCTCCACCAAACCAAGGCCTCAGGTAGTTACTTATCTTCATAAATTAACTATGGCTGATGCAAAACAAAAAGACTATATCACAGGTACAAATTCAAAAGACAAATCAATGCCTGAATTGGAATTATAAATTAATAGCTTGAGGCTACAGTTCCTTCACAGATCACTAAAATTTCCCATAAACACTCCATACACTAGACAACAATTGCATTAAAACTCCCTCAAGGATCAATTTCTTAAGTGTAATTATTCTGTACATTTATAAAAAATACATATTATACACACTTCCCAGTCAAGAAAAAGCATTTAGTAAAACCCTATTGGCACTAAAAGCACGTCACTTCCAATACTGATCGTTTACAAAGGAGGTTTAGATTTTGACAAAGGCAATGATAACTTTATGGGCTAGATTTATTTTTTTTTATTATTATTTTGGAAAAAAATTACTACTATGAGATCTTGGAACTAGGATAATTTATTAGGTAATCCTCTGTACCAATACCTCAGGGAAATAATGCTTGTTAAATGCAAGTCATACCTTTTCTGTGTTTCTCTTTGGACGATAATTATAGAAACAGAAGCTCAAGTCCAGAAGATAACCTTAGAGAAGAGACATTTGTCTCCTTGGCAAACATCATGTTCAGTTTGCCTACCAACTCCATAGCTATCCTTGAGAAGGCTATTGAGAGGCTGCACTAATGCAGCAGGAAATCCATTTTCATTTTGACACACTTGATAATGAGAAATTATACATGCCTCTGTATCTATGGCTGCAGTTCTATCCACTCCTTTAAGAGGTAAAATATTATATTTTAACATTAAGAAAGCTGCGCAATTAGAGTTGTAAGGTTCATCTAGAGGACAATGAGTCTTAATGATCACTACATATACCACTGTCCAGCAAATGAGGCATAAATGTTAGGGGAACTGGTTTGTATTCCCGTCTTGAATCAAAATAATGGCTACTCTTAGATCCTGGCGTTTGTAGGTGTTCACTCTAAGGCAGATAAACGCTGCTTGTGAAAGATGTCAAGGGACAAGAGCTGCCAGTGGCAATAATCAGAGTTGTCAGTTCTTGTCATTTCTGAAGATCAGCTGCTAGCCCCACAAGGCTGACAAAAGTACTGGACAATCAGGAAAAGCTTATATTCGACCTTTCAACACCTCCCTTTCCTAAAGACCTACTGAAGATCCAACCACAATTTTGTAAAGTTTTTTTGAGTCTTCAGGATACCACATGCTACTTAAGTACCAGAAATTTTTATTAATTACGGTAATCAAATCTTGAAAATTGATTGTAAACAAATCAGCAATGTACGTACCAGAGGAAAGGAGATAAAACACATTTTTCTAGCATAGTGATACCATTGCAAGTGATAGATAGTGATGGTCTTTTCTGATGCTAGGTGATGAAGTATGAAAAATGCAAATCTGTAGTTAATTAACTCATAATCACACAAGAGCAAAATATTTTTAAAGAAACAAAACTCCATTCAAAGATCAGATCAATCTAGTATGGGAGTAAAAGCAATACTGCAAATTGCAATACTCACACAGCAAAAATAAACATGCCTCTATCAATTGGTTAACAAATTATTCTCTACATCCTAACACCAGAAAGAAGTGTTACTGTTTCTTCCTGAAATAAGTAAGATCTTCAAGCAGCATCTGGCATTTTAAGCTCTGAAGCAAAAGAATCATAATTGCATCTACAGGTGTAATTTTCCCCTATTTCAGCATGCTAAACCTATTTATGACATTACTGAACATGCCATATATGTCTTCACTACCAGTATCAGATCAAGCACATCTCACAGAAAGCTGAAAGTGAATGTAAAAACCAAACGAGCTTTATTTTGTGTCATAGCAGGAGGAAAACCACAGCTGTATAATTAGCAATTTTCACTAATCAAACTCCCGTCCAAGCCACTCTATCCATTGACAATAGTTTCCTCTGTCTCCTTACCTCACAAAGTAACCAAATGCAAAACAGCTTTGAACTTCTGAATCATACTTAAAACACTAAAAATCATATACAAAGAAACCTATACTGAATTCAATCTATACACTATTATTATATCATTTAGGGCAATGGGAAATTTTAGTCAACTTGAATCTAAAAACAGTTTCTAATGTTGCATGCCCAAATATTGCTGCAAAGAAATCTCTGGGACAAATCAATGTGCATCCAGAGTTAGTGTGCTTGCTCCTTCTGCTGAATTTGCTTTTTTATTGCTTAAGTGAGCAGAAATATAACTGCATTAAATACAGAAGAATAATATTACCACAAGCTAATATACCACATTGAGCATAAGACCAAGGTTCATTACATAAAAATTATTAGTATTTTGAGTGTGACATACAGCTCACACCATACTGCTGCACTTCTCTAAACTGGCAGCCTGAACTATAATTTCTGGGATTGATTCCCCAGTCCCCGGTACTTCTCATTGCTCAGTCCTCTAGGCAGTAATTCCACAAAAACAGTCATAATAAGGGAGACTCAGAAGTCAGACATATATAGGGAAAGGCTTCAGGGAGAGTGAAAAAAATATTAACACCAATAGACCAAAAAGAAACAATTAACCCAATCATTTTTCTGTAGAAGAAACATTCAGAGCACAAAGAAACATACACATAAACAAACATATGCAGTGATAAGAACAAAAACACAAAACTCAATGCCCAAGTGATCCTGTGCAAAAAATGAATTTCTGCGAAATGGCTCTGTATTAATAGCAAATCCAGAAAGTCTCTGCTAAGATTTAAGCATGCTGTTGAATATGATAGTATTCTGTTTGCAAAACTATGACTCTGAAATGGCTGACAGTGTCAAAGAACACTGTCTTCATATTATTAACAGCCTCTGATCACCTCTATTCACAGAAACTTCCTAACAGAACCCTAGTATCTGAAGGACTTCAAATATATTAATTGGAATATAAATTATCTGTATTAGAAATGGCTACAGACTATCCAACTTGTGGAAAGTGACATGATCTGCAGATGAACTATAAAGCCCCGATTTCTTAATGTTTCATAACAGCAGTAGCACATATTATCTTCTTCCTCCATTTTGTTTACATTTATGATTTTACTGGACTCAGATATATGAAAATATAAACTAATGTATCAATACACAAATCCTTCTTGTAAAGGAACAGATTAACTCAAAAAGCACAGTACCAAGAGACTATAGTATCACTGTCCTCACTGGCATCATTCTTGTTCAAAAAACACAGAGAACAAGAACTGAGTAAATATGCATGTTGAATTACATTTCTGGTAACTCCAGAATATGGATGAAGCACTTTCTTAAAGAGGAATATAGTCATTAGTACATTGATACTGATTATTCCCTGATACCCGACAACCTTCTTGAACACGATCTGAAAAATCTCCTCTGACTGGCATTCATCTTGCCACAGATCTTTAACTCACATGCCAGCATGTGCCAGGAAAGCTAATAAGGCTTCAGTTTGCCAGTCTCCCTCAGCAGTTCTTCAATCTCTGTTTTGGATGTAAACATTCTGCTCACACGAAATATAGTGTTTCTCTTCTGGTGTTGTCACAAAAGCATGCCGATAAATTAGATCACAATGAGTAACAGACACATGAAAATAATATCAAATTCCAGTTCCAGCTAGAAAATATCAATAACTGCCACATCCAATAAAACTCTTAATTATTTCCTTCAATCAATAAGCAGACATGTACTTAACAGCTACTTGAAATGATTTTAAGACAACGTTTTCTTTCCAAAATTTTAAAAAAATATGTATTTCCAAAAATACACCCTTATCTACGACAAGGACAATCATCATGTAAAGAGGAATGACTGGAAAGTATATGGCTTCTTATTGCAATGTTGCTACTCTCACAATTTTTTTTATGAATTTAAAAGTTCACATTTCACATTCACTAAAAAAGACACTGGGAAGCTGACAAATTACTGGATAGGACAGCAAATGAAGACCAGAATCCTTGAGATTAACAAACCAGTGTCATCACATCATCATCTAGACAGATCATATCATACACAATCCATGCTTAAATAGGAATTTTACACTATGTTTTAACTATAACGTTGAAAAAGCATCAGCAGCAAAAGGAATATAATTAAAAAAGAGCAATTTCACTGCAACCTACCACATATTTAAATCTTTAATTACTTTACTAGATGAATCTTAATATTAATATCATCCATTTTTGTGTAAATTACCATAACATTTTCTGAAATATGCTCTGCCTAGCCCTCAAGGTATCCAAACATATCCATGTAGGATACAGATCACGGGCCTAAGCTGCCTCTAATTTTCAGAGAGATGCTTAACAGCTAATTGAAGTATCATGCCTGGCAAAACTGCAGCTTAGATAAAAAAAAGAAAGCGAGAGTATGGCTTTCCCAAACTATTGAGGCAGAAGACAAAAATCAGTTACTTTAGACTTGGACCAAGGAGGGAGATGCACTGACAAGGGACCAGTTAAAATTACAGCACCCAGCTCAATGCCTAAATTGGTGCTAACTGAAAGCATAATACTCCTCAGTTACAAGCAGAAGACTCAATTAACAGGCATGTCATCTCTCTCTGAAGCCAAGAAAGTTTATCTGTAGCTATAAGAAACAGCTACTGTGACTAGAGGTAATAATTTGGGTGGGTCGGGGTTCAGGAAGCCCAACAGGACTCGTATCATTTAAAGCAGAAAATAAGAGCTCCAAGCAAATTGCAAGTACAAAGTGCAGGTAAACACTGAAGCATACAGCAATGCTGGAATCAGACCTGTTGCCACAGATACAGTATCAGCTCCATTCTGCACTATGCAGACTACCAAAGTGTCTACACCAGTGTGAGAACCTTCAGTTCTGTAACTGAAGAGATTCTGAAGAACAGTACCTGAAAAACCTATGTATTACAGAACTAAAATGCTAAGGCAGTATGAAAAAGGAATGTATTTGTTTTCCTTTTTGATGGCTAGAACTGTTGTTCGATAAGCTTCACAAGCCACATTTGATAGAATAAAGTTGCTTTATTCATCAACTTTGGCTGGCTGTATATGTCATTTGTGGGTAAAGCAGACTTACTTTTTCTATTTACTTCAGAGATGCAAGTCCCTACCTTGGGTAAGTTTCTTAGCTTTTGTAGCCTGTCTGCACAAGACAGTGGCTTTATAAACTTGAAGCACCCACGTAAGCTCGCAAAAACAGCATTTGAGAAGTTCTGAGTATTGTTTTAATGTTTCTGATCACTGTGGTATCCAGCTAAAGAGCACTACATTTCATGGCTGCAGAAGATATTACCTTCTTATTTTGTACATAACTGTTCTATACATCACTGTCATTTACCATCATTATTTCAGGACAAGTTTGTTTTTCTTAATTTCTACTTCACTCTATGGCTTGAAGTGCCTGAAGGTACCATACAGTATACAATAACATGCACATCTGCAATTTATAGTGAAGATCTGGACAAGAATATTCAAAACAATTGCCTAACATTATGCTTCTTATTTATGCAATTAAGTTAAACAACGGAATTTTGTGGTCACTACTCAGCATTAAAATAAAATTTTAAAAAGCTACTTAAAGTAACTAAATGCCAAATCAGAAGCCCTGTGTTACACATTCCCAGGAAGGCCATTTAACTACTCCCAGTTGCTTTGTGCCACTTAAAAGTAAACAGAAAACTGCTCTAAGGAAATTTGTCAAGATTTGTTCAGATGGGGAGATAGAGAGGAGACTGCTGCCTTCCAGTACACACAGGCTCTTTGCAATATGTGTAAAACCAGAAGTATTTGTTTCCACCTCTTGCTATGTTGTGAAAATATGGTACTTACTTTTAACATCTTGCACACTAGAAACTAGTTGCAAACCTGCATGTTACTTACACACAGTTAGAAGCATATATACAGATGTGAGACATGTAGATGTCACATGCATCAATATCAGCTTTTAAGTGACTATTTTAAATCAAGACAGTAAAATAGATTTACCAAAACTGCAGGGAGAGAGATGATCATTCTTTCCATATGAAACTAAGCAAAAGCCTGGAAATCAAGACATATGTACAGACTCTTAAGAAAGCTTTTGATGATACCCAGAAGCCTGTAGCCTTTTTCTTGATGAGAACTATAGTCTCTTAAGACACTGACTCCCAAATAAATGTCTAACTTCTACCAAAAAACAAACAAGTAAAAAGTAGCTTTAAGGCAGCGTAGGGAGCTATGGCCTACACCTAAGATTTGTATTCAAAGGATTCTTATATCACTTTTATCTATGTTTACACAATTCAAAACTTGTTCTTAAATGCAATTGCTGTGAGATCTAGTAAGGAACATTTGATCGGTGAATGTACTTGTTTTAAATGATGTCTTATTGTTCAGAGCTTTTTGCAAAGA
>JAVJGI010000057.1:31404274-31416116 GCA_035590275.1 Ibycter americanus | reverse complement strand
AAGACCTTTGAGATCATCAAGTCCAACCATTAACCCAGGACTGCCAAGTCCACCACTAAACCATGTCCCTAAGCACCGCACCCACACGTTTTTTAAACACCTCCAGGCATGGTGGTTCCACCACCTCCCTGGGCAGCCTGTTCTGATGCTTGACCACCCTTTCAGTGAAGAAAGTTTTACTAATACTCAACCTAAACCTCTCCTGGCACAACTTGAGGATGTTTCCTTTTGTCCTGTTCCTTCTTATCTGGCAGAAGAGACCTACCCCCACCTGCCTACAGCCTCCTGTCAGGTAGCTGTAGAGAGCAGTAAGGTCTCCCCTCAATCTCCTCTTCTACACACTAACCCACCCCAGTTTCCTCAGCCGCTTCTCAGAAGACTTGTGCTCCAGAGCCTTCACCAGCTTCGTTGCCCTTCTCTGGACACGTTCTCAGTGAGGTAACTTTAGAGTTCATGTTCTGAACATGGAGCATATTGACCCATTAACATCTATGCTAGCACCTAAGAACATCTCTTGAAAAACGTATCATTAAGAATCAAGTACATGCCTTAAGGGTCTTTCTAATACTGCATCATTAATACTACACTCTTTCATCAAACAGAATCACTGGATTTTTAAAACTAACATAAAAATATTCAGTCTGTAGAGAGTATCATATTTTGCTGTAACAGAAAGCAAATAGATGATTTATCTTATTATTTGACTAGTAGAAGGGGAGTAATTATTTCTTAGTACCACAGCTCTAAGCACAAAGATGTATATCCAGAGTCAAGCCTTTGTGATTCACTTTTTTCTCTTTTAGTTTAATGAACTATACCTAATGATGTACCTTCTAAGCTGTGAAATTATGTCCTTATCCACAAAAATACCTTCTCTACCTAAACATCAGTTGTTATACTACAGTGTTACAATATTTAACACATTAAGCTTGAGACAGCTGGAGGATTTTGGATATTTTGTACTCAGTATTGGATTTTGTTAATTAAAACGTGATTTTTACTATATCTGAAATCTACTTTGGTTAAAATTCTTCCAAAGTCTTAACTTGAGGAGTAGTATTTCATTAGGATAAATTTTTGTCCTTCCTCTACACAATCATTTCAGGGAAAAGAGGCACCTAATTCACATACAGTCTAGGTAAACCCTTTTTCTACACACTTGTGGAACAGCATGTGTGAATCTAACAGTCAAGAGAAACCATGAAAAGTTCTCTTCTTGGTAAAGACAGAATGGATTTTTACAAAACATATAATAAGCCATGAGGTGAGTATTGGGCTGGTAACCTTCTTTATATGCTACGCAAGTCCCAATCCACAAAGATTTCTCTAAAAATGATCTAATCAATTTTTCACTGATACATCTTTCCTAACTGCTTATAACAATTAAAGCTTTCTTCATGGTACAGGGGCGATGATGTATTTATTGGAGACGTTTTAAATAATTTAGATTCTTCCTACCAGCTTAACTTTAACTGCACTTAATAGACTATTTCACTGACTATATTTACTCTTCTTGTAATACTTTAAACAAATCATGTTCAAACAATGTAAAAAAGGAATTTTCATTAACAACAATTTAAAGTTACTGCAACTGGAACTGCTTCCTGTGGACTACCTGAAGAAGTGCTTGATAGGTACTGTTTGTTAGGAGGACAGGATTTAATAAATCCTGATAACAATCACTGTTCTTTGCTATGTAATCAGGTGGTGATATATTTTCACACTGATCTTCTGGCAACTTGAACGCAGTGTTGCAGAAACCTTTGATATCAGTTAGCCACCTGTGCAAGCTTCAGTAGATCAAGCCTTCCTTTGGTAAGTCATAGAGAGTACACTCACTTTTCCCTGACACATCCAGTCACACACAACAAAATACAAATTCAATACTCTTTATACACATCCCATAATGTTTTGGGTAAATAAAAAACCAAAATATTTCTAATAAATTCATTATTTGTATTCATTTATGCATAAGTAAATAGTCTGTAAATAGTGCATTACAAAATACCTGGGTTTTTTCTGGATTCCTATTTTCAATTTATTTTACGCTTCCACATAATCCCACCTACACATTCCTGCACAAAAAAAGACTCAATATTACATAGAACTGATTCCATCAGCATCAGATGATATTGCAAAAATGCGGCCATTTTTCTCCAATTCCTTTGAAACCTGGGCAACAGAAACAGTGTGACAGGACACAGATGAAAGAACCCCAACTTTCTTCTACTCCTCAGCTTTTCTGTATCTTATTTGACTGTTAACTCCTTTTTGATTATATTCTTTCTTTGCTTATATGACCCAGAAACCAGTATGAGTTAGGCGTCTAGATGAGAAAACTGATTAAATTAAAAATGGAAGCTATGCATCAGTCTATGATTCAAGGAACTTGCTTGAGAGAGGTAAAGGTGAGGACAGAAAGGTATTTTCTACACACGGCAAGAGAAGAAAAGGAGATTTACATACATTTGGTAATTTCACAGTCGTCTTCAACTCTAAATCCAAGCTGTCATCCAGAGTAACAGATTAATGCCTGGGTCAGCATTCTAACTTACCAAGTTTCAACACCTATCTGTGCAGTAATTTTAAGCGTAGCGGGAGGGAAAGGGAGGACTGTTGTAATGCATGCTGCCAGATCTGATGCAGTGCAAACTAGAATTGCTAACAAAGCTCAGCCCGTTTGAGTGCAAATAAAACAGATGAAAGGATAGCTCTATGAGACAATTGTTTAAGGTTCACTGCTGGTTTGGGGGTTGTTGGGGTGGGGTGGGGTGGGGCTTTGGGGTTTTTTTTTTAACATATCTTGAAAATAACTCCTTGAGTTTCCACTATCCTATACTTGCATGTCCTACTACTGTAAATCCTTTCTTGTACATTTCCTGGCACTACTCTTACCCCTTGGAAGATTTAAAATCATTATCTATTAATTCTTTCTCCTCCTGATTTTACTCTGTATTTCTAGCCAGAATTCTTCTCCTATTTCATTCACATTCAATTCACCATCCATATCTGAACGCCTATACACAGAAACCCTTTGCCTGGAGACTTTACCTCTCTGCTGTGTGTCAGCTGCCCTTGTTCAATCCTTATCTTAGCTCTGCATTGTTTCCTTTCTTAGTACCTTTAGACTGCATTTCTCAGATCCAGAAAATGAAGCCGTCTGTCTCTTAAATAGTCATGTAACGCCTGTATTTCAAAATGGAAGAATTTTGACCCTGTGAAGTTATAATTTATTGTAAAGAAATTAATCTCCATCTGCAGCAGACCAGAATTAACCCATCCTAAAAAATCTCCTGAAGTAAGAAAACAAACACTCTGTGCAATAATATGTGTGTGTATATGTATCTTTCATTATGAACAATAACTTGTTGTGCAATACCTAATATGGACCCATTACCATGTCATTCCTCATCGGTATTACACAAATTCCACAGTCACTATCACGGATTTACTTACAGAAAGTTTACTACTATCAAGCACAGAAAAGGAATTCACAAATTACTCAAGTACAGCAATTTTGAACAATTACATATACCCTTAGCTCATTAAGTACAGCAAAGGGATAGTTGTAACATATTGTAGATATGTCAGTATAACAGGAAACCTAGTAAGGAAATGTTCCTTCTCTAGTCCTTAAAAAGAAAACCAATAGGTTATCAATTTGAAAATTGTATTCCTACATACCAGCTGGGAAAACCATCAAATTAGAACTCAACATATGGTAGATTCAAGGGGGTTCTGGGAAAACAGACACAGATATACACCTGGTATGAGCAGACAGGCTGAGGAATATGAGCTTTTTCTGTTGTTTTGCGGTGTTGTTTAGTGGCCAAAACAAATTGTTTTCTCCGTTGCATTATTTAAGACCATTTTCTGGCACAATTAATATATCTGTGTATCACTACTACTGTTGCTAGTTATTCCAGCAAGCCCAATTATTGTCAGGACTTTCAGAAGTCTTTTTTAAATTCAGGTTCAGATTTAACAATAACTGAAGATTCATGGTAATATACCCAGATGAGTATAGACACATTTTTTCCACCACAATTTGAATTTTACAGAGCTGCAAACCTAGCTGCCACTATTAAAAATTATGGTTGCATTTACGTGTGATAATGCTCACAGACAGATTGTGTTGAAAATTACTGTTAAGAGTCATCTAAAGCCTTAGAACTGCTGCGCACTCCTCAATGTCAATTCTGAAGCACAGCACAGCAAGTGGAATAGTGACTTGCCCTTATATTAATGAAAGGATAAATTACTTTTTAAAGTTCAGTAAATATTTTTTTCTAAAAATCTGAAGATTTCTAAAATGTATGACATATTTTTCTCAGGTTTTACCTTTTAGCATCTAGAACATTGTATTAAGGGATGTTAAAACCAGCAAATTAATGTTATCAATGGTAAATCACAGTACATAATGACTTCTGCCTGAGGGAAGAACGCAATGAAATTCTAATCAGAGGGAAAAGCTCTGGCCAAGTCTCATGTGAAGCATGCAAAGTACCATCATATTCATTAAATTTCTTTAAGGCATATGACAAACTCTTGCAAAAGCTCGTCTCAGTTTTTCAAAACTTAGATGCCCAGAATTCATTACTCATGTGATGTACATCTTGCACTTTCTGTAAATGCTGAGTGAAACAGCAGGCTGAATCAACCACTGTTTTCTTTATATATCAATAACCTCACTGCTCCGATTGTTAAGTTATTCTTCACTGAAAATTCACAAAGGATAAGAACTACAAAAGTTAACACCTAACAGATTTTTTCTAGATTGTCAATCTACTTTATTATTTTTTGACGAAAATGACTCTTAAATCAAGTTGTCTCCCAAAAACACTCCATTTGTACTCTTGCTCAGCAAAGCAGAACAATATTTAGAAAATCTATATACCTTCCAACAAATAATGAAAAAAAAACTGTAGTTCTACACATCTTCATACCATGAATTTAAAAATATTTTGCAAATATTGTTTCTTCCTGATAACAGAGAAGAAGAAATCAGACCACAGAAAGGCTTGTTTGTCAAGGTCAGAAGGCAAGCCACAGTCAGAACTGAGACTAGAATATATTTGATTTTCAGTTCCCTGCTCCAGATGTTAGACCTCATTTCTAAACTGAACAGAGGAAAAGAAAATTATTTTCCCAGTTCTCAAAATAATCTTTTTTTTTTTCTCAAGGCTCTCCTACTATTCCAATTCTATTACAGAGAGAGAAAGAAAAAAGAAGGGCAGAAAAATACCAGTGCAAAAAATAATTATATGGTCCTACCATGTATTTTAAAAGGTAATAAACCCCCAGCATTTCAAATAACCTGCAGCTACCTATTTATGTAGCTTACCCTTCAACAAAAGATGGAAAGAAAAGAAACTAGTTATGCAATGTTCTACCAGTATTTAAATCCAAACTCAGTAAGCAATGAAGTACTGTGATATTTAAGAAAAGCGAAACAAACAAAAACACAAAAAAAACCACCACACCTCCAATCCTCAAAAGAAAAGGAATGCAAAGAAAAAACAAAAAACTTCTGAAGTTAGAACAAACGTCGAAAGGATGATTTTCTGTCATTGTTAAGTAAACCGCGTGGCTGAGAACAAGGCAATGTTGATGCTCTGTTAACACATTGAGAAGAGGGGCTTTGTGACACAGGTTGTCTATGTTTGCCAAGGTAGGAGAGGATGAGAAAGTAGGAGACAATGTCAGTAAGACAGAAACTGCAGAATCCTCTATGACTTTTTCCTCTAATAAATAAAAGCTGTATGGAAAATCCATAAGAAGTTTTCCTGCTCAGACACTGAAATGCTCTTGCTATAAGCCATCTTGCAGGCCTATGAAGCAAACCCCTCAAATGTTACTACCAGCGTACTGAAGTGGCAAGTTGAGCATGAAAACAGTAACACGAAAAGAATGAAATCTACTCATAACCCAACTTTTATGGTTAGTATCTTGGAACACTGGGCTCAACTATTAAAATTACTCATATATATAACTTGCAAAAATATGAATCAAAAGAGCAGAACCAGAGCATTACGTATTTTGCCTGCCACAAAGAGGAAAAGAGTAGCTGAACCAAAGGAAAATTCATTGCATGAAGTATGCATTCAAAATAGGGTGAAACTACCCCTAGACATTTTTTGAAGAAACGGAATATGCTTCTGTTGACTAAAGCTCTCACACAAAAAAACAGACTCACTGATGCAAAGCAAAGTCCCTTCTAGCAAGCACTGGGTTATCAACAAATACATCATTGTCACTGAAGATCCTAGAGAAACATCTGCCAAAAGTCATGGAAAATTGAACCCATTCCTAGAAAATATGAGTTTCCAGCTAACAAATATGATAGACAAACAGAAAGGCTCAGTGTAAACAGAGACAGAATTCAATTTAAACTCCTAATGAAAAAAAATGACAGACCATTCAAAGCAATGGCATTTCCTTCCACTCAAGTGGAGAAAGAAATGAAGGAACAATGATGTTGACAACACAGACTTTTCTGGCTTACAGTTTCTAAAAGAATGATAATCAAATGAAGGACTTGACAGAAGATGATGACCAACATTCCTCTTACCTCAGCTAATTTACCATGCCCTGGAGTTGGGAAAATAAACATTTCTTCAGTATTCACTGAAGCAGTGATCACGGTTCCTATGCTGACAACTACGGATATAAGACAGACACTTTCCCCAAAAGATCTAACAATTCCATTCTAGTGGTGGTCAAGCTTTTCAGAGAACAGTAAAAACAAAACACACTAACTGCACAGATGTACCAGATACATCTACTTAATTTGTGTCTATGTTCATCAACCCATAAAAGAGAATGAGAGTTAAAGCAAACTAAACACCACCAACTGTTACAATAGGTAAGAATGAGTATGAACCTAGTATACAGAGCTGAGTGTGGAGCAGGCAGGCTCATTATCAGATAAGAAATTCAAAACCACTTACTAAGGTACTAGAATTACTTGCCATGTCTTTGGTTCAATACATTTTATTAAACCAGTCTGTAACAGGACTGCTCTCAATCCATTAGCTCTTTGTCTTACAAATCTAGTGCAGCTAATATCTCCAAGTATCAGTATTACTTGGAATAAAAGCATTGACTTGCCATTAGTCTGTTCAGAAGTAGGCTAGATGGTCAAGTTATTGATCCAAGAAATATCTGGTCGCATCAGCGACTGCAATAAACAATACAAATGCACATATTTGAAAAAAACTATTTTTCTAATTTTATTGAGAGATTCACTTTGTGATGCATTAGATAGGACGGTGTTTTGCTGCTCAGGAAATACAGAATGAAAAAGTTTGGTATTGCCGAGCATTATTACTATATAGTACTGGACAGTAAAAGAACTTCAGAACCAAAACCTGTACAGCTATGTAAAAGAGCCGGCAGCCACATACATCCGCAGTCTTTCTCCCACACTCATACATTCATACAAGATGTTCCAGTCAATCCTCTGAAGCTAGGAAAGTAGCACGACCAGAGATCTGTATGGCTGCAAAGCATAAAATCATATCATAAAGTCATCATAGAATGGTTTGGGTCGGAAGGGACCTTAAAAGATCATCCAGTTCCAACCCCCCGCCATGGCCAGGGACACCTTCCACTAGACCAGGTTGCTCAAAGCCCCATCCAGCCTGGCCCTGAGCACTTCCAGGGATGGGGCATCACTACTTTCTTGACTTGGTGACTGCACTGTTACCTATTTATACCAGCCTATACACCACCACAACTCCTAGGCATTAGGAGGTTGAGAAGAAGCATGTTCAAAACAGTTTTGTCTTCATCAGTAAGTAGCTATGGATGATTCTTGACAAGCCATGTATTTAAACTAAAATCTCTTTACTATGCTTTAGTATTTTTAAATCTGCATACAATTCAATGTGTGCTAATGGGTAAACTTTTTCACTTTTCTAATAGGGATAGAGCAACAGGCTGTATAAGTGAAGACAGAAGACTCACAAACCTACCCTAGTGAGGGTTATGAAGCAGTAAGAGGAACTTAAGAAAAATGTTACCAAATGCTGATCATTTGTAGCAAATAGATTCAAAAGGCATCACACTGCTATGACAACTTTGCTCTTATCAAACAGTATGCTTAGTATAGTTTTTTTTCCTTTTCTTTGTAAACAGAACACAATAAAGAATATGTGTTATTTTATCATTATTCATTTTGGGTGCCTGTAGAAGATAAAAGGATCATTTAAGATCTGTATGTCTTCTTTCAATAATCAGTTTCTTAAGTAATCAGAATTGCCATCAGCCAATTGTTCCATATGTTTTGACAAAGGATCAGGATTCTGCTTGCGAGAGAGTGACAATATGATGTGCTGCTTATTGGATTTTTCTGCCAAATGAATAGGAGATATTTTCCCACAACACTGCGTGGAGATAATGTCTATAGTCACAAAGGCTAATAAAACTAATTAAGTTTCTACAGGCAAAACAAAATTATGGCTAGCTTCCTGTGGATTGGGCCCAAAATTTAGTATAAAGAGTTCATCAAGAGTAGCTATTTGATGTTTTCAAGACAATCAGGTAATCAGATTTATGTCTCCATAATCAGCTCATCTAGGAATTTAAATATGACTATTTTTAACTAAGGATTTTGGGTGTGCATAGAAACCTAAATGCTGCATTTCTGATGTTGTCATATCCTTAGGTATATTTGGTTTAATCAGACACAAGACTTTAGACATGGACTTCACATTACTGTGGTTCTTACTTACAAACCATAAAATGTATTTATTTAAATGATTTTTAGTCCATTTTAAAACATACATTTATTCCACCTGAAATAAATGAAACTGCTATTGAAATTTAAAGGCTTTAACTTCATAGAAATATCTTGTTTGCATTTCATGCAAAAGAGTATTGTGTTACATGACTTCTCCTCTAAGAAGCCTTTACAAGAGGTTTGTATTTGGCAGGGAGAAAACTGATAAAACCGAACAAATAGTCCTGTATGATATCCCAGTTGCCTTTTAATCTGTGAAAAGTCTATTAATCAGACAGAACATGTCCAAAGAGTGAAAGAGATTTCTGCATCAACTCTGCATTAACTTCCAACAGGTCTATACATTTCTATGAAACATTCTATCCCCACTTGCAGCTAGCCTGAAATCTATCATAAAATAAGCTGGTATCAGTTCCATAGGCTGACAGGCAGTGAAGACCAGTCTAAGATAATTCGACCTCATTCCAGCCAACTGTATTTCTAGTTTTAAAAAACTCACATCTGTATGTTTTATACAGCAACACCAAAAAAAGGCTATATATAGATATGTAAAAGGAAATCACTATGTGCAGTTCTTTTATTTATGCATTGAAAAATGCCTTCCTATTCTGATCTATTAACTGTCAAGAAGAAAACCTACATAAGTATGTTCTACGTTCATGAATATGTTCTTCAGGGAGAAAACAAGTAAACAAACAAACAAACCACACCAACCAAAACAGCAGTAGCTTTCATTAAGAAATCTGAAAGCCATTTTTCCTGGCTGTTTGACACAGTAAATTGAAGTGGGGAAACTAGGTTTAGAAGAAGAGAAAAAAAATCCATATGAAATAGTTTTGACTATTCTAATCCTACATTAAATACATTTTATATAGATTCAGTATTGCAAAAGTGGAATATTGTGATCAACTCAAGCCCTACTCTGCCCTTAAACACTAGCACTAAAAAAGTTTTCTATGTAACCAGATAGTTAAACCATTTTTATCAAGAAAACTCCCTAATGTAGTACCCAGCTAAAGCAGAAGAATCAGAATTTGTCACATATTTCCATCAATTTTAATAGATCTTTTCCTTGCTTGCTGCGTATCTAAAAAGCTACCGATATTTCAAGAAAATAATAGCTTACATTCTGTAACAGTTCTATTTAAGAATCCCAACTCTACAAACAGGATTAAGTTCAATTTCAATGCAATGTCCAAATTTCTGGGTATTTCCATTCCATTTTGAAGAATCGACGATGGAGGCGAATTCCTCAGTTGCAAAGCCTGAAATAGAAGACCTACCATCTTGATGTTCAGTCACCTACATTCAAAAATGAGGTGATACTTCCTTGCCTACCCTCATGAGCTTAGTTAATGCAACTCTATGTTCTGATTTGCAGGAGATTTCTCTATAAGTTCAGGTCTGGCATTCTAACATGAATACACTTCATATTGCCCTCAAGGAACCATTACTCTCATCTGATTCAGGAAAAAGCTGTGATTATGTCCTTCTGTTAACACATTTTTTCCCAAAAGTAAAAACTGATGTTCAATTACATATCTTGATGACAGGACCAACAAGAGAGGAAATTAAACTATGCAGCAAATAGAATGGAATATGTGAACATCTTCAGTAAAGGATGGAAATGACCACACAACTTTTTATTTTTCTTCTAACGTTTTTTCCTTATTCCCTGTTAAACATATGTAAGTACTTTTAAGTCCAAATTCTAGAAAATAGCATTTAAAAGTTTTGTGTTCAGCATGGGTCTCTGAATACTTAATAAGGTTATTTTTTATTTATATTGCATGTGATAAGAACAAATTAGATCATTAAATTTTAACATTCCATGGAGGAATGATAATGGCTTTCTGATGATGTCAGAATAGTTAGTATAAAACTTCTGCATTTACTTTTCCAGTGTGATCAGCATCTTATTTTATTGTGCAGATGTCACTCTACCAAATTATTATCCAATTGTTCCATCTTTAAGTAGATAATTCTATGCCATATGTTTGTGTAGGAATTAAGATTCTTGCACTGGAACATACCATATTGCTTTCTCTCACTAAAATACAGTTAAAGAATTAATGCTTAATAGACACATGCAGTGAACACTAAACCTGCCACTGGGAAGGATGTGACACAAAAAGGGGAACATTACTTGATGTTCTTTTCAACTGCAACCAACTGTATTGGAAAAGAATTAGTAATTTAAACTCAAGACTTGTACAATCATGAAATCACAACAGGGAAGATGGAGGAATCGTGAATTATATTCTTTTATAAGCTGCCTCTAAGCTTATCTATCTTCTGAGAAAATGCCAAGTTTCTCCAGCTTCTGGTGACTTCAATGGAAGCTGAGGATGCACCAAGCCTTGCAAAATCAGAAGCTTTGTGAATATAGCTAGTCTAAAGTGAAAGTAAAACAGGGTTCAAGACAGACAGAAACAGAAGAAAATTTAATTTAAAAGAAATTATAAAGATAGCAACCTGGATCAGAAACATTGGGGTTTTATCCAACTTCATCACAAGTATACATGAAGTGTTTGTTACAGGAAAAAACAGTAGCAAGATGGCTGTTCTAAAATGAGATGCACATCTTAAAATAGTTTTTCTGTGAAACATTTACTCATTAAGTATCACATCTTCCTGCCTGTATACTCTAAAAAGGCAAAATGACCACTTCCAAGTTCTTCATGACTGCATACAAACAAATACAGAAGGAACTGCGATGGATTTATTGCATGCTATGTCTTCTTTTTCAAGGATAACATTCTTCCTCAATTCTTATGTCAACTGCAGCAAGCAGAACTGCTAAAAGCTCTACCAAAAGTTCACATTCTTCCTATAGTATCAAGTGGAATGAAATAAATCACCTAACAAAAGGCCTGCAATTGTCACAGAGATTGCCACAATAACCTCTTTTGCTAGGTATCTGCCAAATCAGGTTTGGGTTGTGAGGATTTTTTCCTTCTGTGTTTATTTCTTTCAGGCTGATTACATGGGAAATTGGAAAAATAAAGAAAAAAAGATACCAAGCAGTATACTGTAAGTACTAAAAAGTCATCTATTTAAAGACACACTAGTTACTTTTCCTTTTTTTAAGAACAGCTT
>JAVJGI010000057.1:31354477-31369409 GCA_035590275.1 Ibycter americanus | reverse complement strand
AAACATGGACATCATTAAAATGAGAAAATATGACGAACGGGATACAACCTAATCCTTTTTAAGCTTAAATCTGAAATAACACCATATTAATAGTCAGCAAATTATGTCAAGATAAAAGTTCAAATGGAACATATTTTAAATAATGCCACACAATTAGAAACATGACAAACTTAAGTTCATATGCAGTTCTATTGGCCATTTCCATCATCTATACTTTCACTAACAGACAAAAAAGTTTGAAACACAATGTGTTTTAAGAGAATACAGAATAAAAGTCCATATATAAAACCCATTTTTAAAAAAATAAAAATCCAATAGAAGTCCAACTCTGAAAACTGGTAAGCCAATAACATTGTACAGCAGGCAGAAACCCCAGTGGAAACACAAAAGTGAAATCTCACCACAAAAAAAGTATTGCCTCTTTGTGACTTTGGGAATACCACATGCCAAATCCATTTAAACTGACTTTGCACAGGACTCCATCCTTGTCCTCATGTGAGGCATAATATTTCATTTAATTTTTAGGATGCGTTCTGGATTATACATCCTTATTCACATCACAGCACCTTGGTGCTGCAGACTGACACAAAACTAGGTAATGGACTGCTGTATTCCTCTCAATAATCACCATAATGTCCATTTCTGGAAATATGTGAAATACAGACACATAGCTCTGGGTCAGCCTTTCATTCTTATCAAGTACATGTCAAAAAAACACATATCAAATTAGTGTCTACATACCAGACCTGAAACCAGCAATAAGGACAGTAGAATGCAATAGGTATCCAACAGCACACCATCCAGAAAAAAAAGCCTTTTGGCAGAGGATCCCTGAGAGCAAGGTGCTGTAAGAGAACAGGTACTTAAGGCCCAAGCAACTCTCCTCTCTGCAGAAAGTAAGGAAAGGCGCTTCCCTCACCCAATTTGTACAGGCACCTTTACCCAAACTTTCCCTCACCCCTCAGCACTATACAGAGAATTCTACTGTTTCAGCTTCCTTTAAGGAGAGATTTTATGCAGAATGATTAGGACAGTGAAATCATCTACAAATGAGTCATACATGTAGTATGTCTCAGCTTGCATATACTTTCAGTGAAGGACTAAAGCAGTACTGATGTGCAAATGAATACACTACATGTAATTGCAAAGAAATGCAAAGCAAGCATAAGAGGAAGCAAGACTGTCAATCATGTGAGAAAGAAATGTTTATTTTCTTTAAGATTAACTCCTCCCCCAGCTTCTTTCAAGGGAAGAAGGGGAGTATCATTTGGGATGGCAACCAAACGGAGGTATTCAAGCACCTCACTGCATCCAGGAAAACATGTATCTCAAATTGTACGTCTATACCTGAGCAGGTAAAGGCAAAGTAACTGAAATTTTTATCTTCTCATTTCAGTATCCAAAAACATAGCTGATCAAGTGTTAGGTTCAAATTGCAACAAGTTGGTAAGAGGCAGGTGTCCAAGGGTTAAGTTGTCACCTAAATAAGCCATATTCCTAATGTACAGCCTTTTGTCTTGCATAATCAAGACAATAAAAAATGGATTCAAGAGTTCTGAGATCAGACAACTAATGCAGGTTATGTTAATTTAAATATTAAAAATGCCCTCATTACCCCTTTCAAAAAAAACAGTTCTCAAGAATGCCAGCAAAAAATAGGGGATGGGGAGAGCAAAAAAAAAGAGGGGGAACACCTGCCCCCGTCCCTCCCCCCCCAAAAAATCAAATAACACAGAAACAGAATCCATGCTATTTTATTTACTACCTGCCAGCTCTATACACAAATATACTAAATGTTGGGAATTAATGGTTTTATCGTAATAATCTATGTCATCTCATCACCACACAGAACAGGAGCAGTGATATTTACTACACATCTGCAGTATTATCTCAAGTCGCAGAAACTACTACATTGCATTTATTTCTAATTGCAGTTGCCGGGGAGGGGGGGAAGCCAGGCAAACAAACAAAACCCACAAAAAACCACACTTGTAGCTGTACCTTTCCTTTCTCTTGCACTAAAATTGCATAAATACAAGTTTAATTATATAACTAGTTAAATGGAGTTTGAGAGGTGAACTAAAAAAAACCCCATTTTTTCTAATTAACATGTGACTAATTTAAATAGAACTACGTAAAATAAAATGTTATGGAAGCACCAGATCTGACAAGAAGCTTGTACCTTCACTCGTTTGAAAGTAGGTTCTAACAGTCAATCAGAGTAATATGCTCCAGATACATTTGTTCATGAATCATATTCTCCAAGACTCTAAAATGTCTGTTGCAGAAAGAGAGGGAACTCAGGCAATATTTGTTGAAAGCTTACTTAGTATATTACTACCCAGGAACATCTTCACTAAATTCATTAGTCACCAATCACAATGTTAAATAAGCACTCTGGAAATGTCCCTAATAAAATTAGTTATGTCTCAACTTGTCCTACAGCCTTCAAAGTAAAGCTCTTTCATCATTTGTTCAATATCACATCTATAATAATTATATAACAGCAGTGACATACATACTTGGTCATTAAGAGCATTTTCATAACAAGGATGTTTCAAATATCGAAACTATTAGGAAGAAAACCATTCCCCTTGCCCTAGAACATGTCACAAAATCAAATGTCTAAGGATGTGGTAGTATGATAAATTATCTAGTTAGTCCATTTTAAGAAATTACCATCTCTCTACCAAGACACAGTAAATGTTCAGATACATGTGCCTGGATATAGCAGTGAAAACGAGAATGGTTTAGCTCTTCAAGTCATCCAGTTTAGTATGCTATCTTCTTTTTCCTCACTTAACCCTGTTATAATAGATAACAAAGATCACCGACTGGAGTGAGATGTCTATAAAACTCTCTTAGTATTCACTTCAATTAACGTTTTTTTTTAAAAAAGAAAAACACTTTTTAGCATAAAGAAAATGAAAAGTCTAAGATGCTAGAAAGGTGATTTTTAAACTGTTTACCTAACGTACACATTGTTAGCTATATTTGCATACATATGCGATGTTCATCTTGACCACCTAACAATGCTGTATTTAATTAAACATTTGTGTACATTGTGAGATATAACCATATAACCAGCACCATATTTACACATGAAAATTCTGCATTTTTTTTCTAAATAAAATTTAAAAAGCCATAACAATTATTACTGGCATTTACGTTTCCCAGACTAAGACTTTAATACCTACTGAAGTTGATTTGAAATTGCTCCCATTTAGCAAGAGAGTGATAGTGCCAAAGACTGAACGATTTAATCAAATCCTGTAATTAGGGGCAGATCTGGAACTAGAACACAATACATGAGCCCAAATACCTGTGCAAAAAATTAAATGCAAAAGCTACACTATACCAAGTACATACAGTTTTCATTATCTGTTCTGCCATTTTTATCTGCATGCAGCACTTAAAGGAATTCTACTGTTATCTGCATTTTAAATATTACAGTTTAGATAGTGGCAAATTAATCTTAACAAAAATTTTGGTAATAGAGGAAGACCAGCATTATCCAATGCATTTGAAACAAAAGTAAAGATGGATGCAACTGCCTAAGGTCATTCAGCAAGCCAAGGGCAGAGCTAGAGCTAGAACTCAAAATCTTTTAATCCTAGCCTCATGTTTTAACACTGTTAAATGCTGCCTGTCCCAGGCTGTTAGTGGGAATTGTATTTACACTCTGACAGTAAAGTAGACTCTTTGAATGTGTGATGCCCAAAGGAGATGAAAAACAAGAAGCCATATGTCTGAAGTCTTTCTGAATATGCCTCAAGAGCATCAGAAACAGGAAAGCGTATTTAAAAAAAAAAAAAAATTGCCACACATGAATATCCATTTTAGGATTCCTGATACATTCTGAAAGAAAAACTAAATGAAAATTTAAATGTCAACATAAAAATCAAAGAACTATCATAACAGATTAGCATTAATATGGTGTACAGTAAAAGGTTATGGTACACACGCTTCCAAAGGACTGTAAAGGCTCATTTTACCACTGCAGCTGTAAAAGAAAACTCTCCTTGTCACAACGTACAGAATGAATGAGTTGTAATGGAGACCCAAATCTGCTTTTTCTTAATTATCACAGCACAGCTTCTCGCTACACTTAACTTACAATACACATACTCATAGTCTGTAAAGTACTATGAGTTCTTCACAATGGATTTAATCCCACATTAAAACCAAAACAGATATAAAAAGAAATGACAGAAAGACTCCCAAACTTTGCATGGGTCTGTCCCAGTAAGAAAAAGAGAGGGAAAGAAAAACAAAAAAGAAGGAGGGGGGGAACACAGCAAAACAAAACAAAAAACCACTGAAAGGGTGCATCAGCTAATCCAGTAAAAAAAGTAATAGTATGTTTTGCCATCTCCATAAAGTCTGGACATTATCTCTCTGCTTATGAACTTAGAGAACACCTCCCATAGGGTACAACCACTAGGAAGTTTATACAACCATCTGAAAGTGCGTAAGGAATACTAATACCACAGCTCATCGCTCTTTCATCATGAGTTCACATATTTTCTCAGTATTTACAAGTAGGTGCTCCTTTAGTTAAAACTAGAAATAAAAAGATCAACAAATTAAATCCCTTCAAGGAAATGTATGAAGTTACATTGCCCTCTGCTGATGAACAGCTAGAAGTGGACATAAAATCAGAGCTGGTGCTCCAATAAACAGTTTGAATAACGTATAGCACTGAAATTCAAATATTAGTTTTGCTACGATATAATTCCAACAGACCCCAAATGTAATTTCTGTTTTTCAAAGAACTGTAAGCAATCACAGCAATATAAAAGAGATCTGAAGATGATAAAACATGCAATTTTAGGGGTTTTTTTGCTCCAGGAGTTAGAAAATACACTTTGCTAATTTCATTTTACTCTAAGATAAATTTACCTGCATGATCTCACTTTGAATTACTTACCATATGAAAATGTTTGTTCAATCAAGCTGCATATTATGAATACCTTTTTTTTCTTTGACTAGAATATGAAATGGTATCTTGTTCAGCAATAAGCAAAATATTCTACTCCACATTGATGTTCAAAGGTAATTTTTAAAAGGAATTATATGTCAGGAAAGAACCTTATAGCCAACCTATACAGACTGTTTGATGATTGAAATATACTTACTCAGATTACAAATCAAACAGTGTGCTCTTACACAGCCTCCAGATCTCATCTTGG
The DNA here is from genome assembly GCA_035590275.1 of Ibycter americanus. Classification (NCBI taxonomy): domain Eukaryota; kingdom Metazoa; phylum Chordata; class Aves; order Falconiformes; family Falconidae; genus Ibycter; species Ibycter americanus. The sequence goes on along the minus strand of JAVJGI010000057.1, from coordinate 31,364,217 downwards.
TTAAACACTGGATTTACATTTATAAATATTTTCATCATTAGTTAGAAGAAATTATTGCTGATTTTTAATATTTTTTTTCCAAACACTACAACTTACTGCTGGTGATGCTAATGTGTTATTAACACCTGCTGAAGCTAGAGAGAACTGTGTGAGACACCTAATTCAGCACCTCATATTGGAAGAGTGTACAAAAAGTGTTGCTCATTTTAGCTTTGCCCTTGTGTGGCCTCATATCTTCAATACAACCAATTCAAACAAACAGCAGCAGTGCAGATACAGCTGATCATACTTTGAAAGGCTCGGGTAGATCAAATTATAGCCTAAATTCCCTTCCAGCTTTTAACTGCTTGGCCCTGCATGTGCTAAAGAACAAATGCTTTACCTTAACTGTAGTTTTATGATGTGTTAATTAGATCACGCTAGGTAATTTTATCTCATATCACATATTTAACCTTTAATCTATACAGGCCTCTGATTTCCTTACACTCTTCTTAAAATACGATTAGCAGCACACATAGTATAATAGTATCACCTTGGACACAAGGCAGTATGTTGTTCCAGAACATAAATAATGATCTTGCATTTTTTCAATAGGATGTTTACATAATGCTTGTTTGAGTTTTTTTAACCCACAAGAGTTCAGGCCTGAGATAAAATGGGCAAATAAAAGGAAATAGTACCGATGATGTATTCTAACTAAAAGGGAGCTATGCTCATCTTAACATCAAGTTTTCTTCATTCTTTCTGTTTTAAAAGCCATTTTCACTAAAACTCTGCAAGTTTAATAAAACAGAAGACTTTTTAAATTACGATTTTCCATAATTTTTATCTTGCCCGCACACAGATGGTGCACAGTGTCTTAATACAACAACATATATTTTATTTACAATACTCTTACATACTGCAAGGCAACAACAAGAACTGTTTGAAAAGGAAAGAAACAGGACCCATAACAAAATACTAGTACTTCTTTGACTTTTGTAATTAGCAGATGGTTAATCAACTAACATATACTGGTGATGTCATTAAACAGAAATATTCAGCTGTCAAAAAAGAAACATGTCAAAGCTGTAAACAGGAATAGGAGTAAACCAGCAATTGGTGTAAGAGAAGAAAGGTATTGCCACACAAGGTGGAACACTTCTTTATTCCATTTCTATACTGCTGACCATTGTTTCTTTTTTCAAAACAAATAAACAAAACAAAACAAAAGTTAACATCTGTCCTAAAGTACAATAATTTCAAGTCTGGTCCTAAAATCCTGCTCTTTTCATACAGCATTCTTACTTGCACTGCACAGAATCACACAGGTTATAACGGACCTCAGAATATCATCTGGTTCAAGCTCTCATGGGAAAGGAAGCCTAGACTTATCTGATTTCAGGGCTTATTTCCCACCCAAGAACATCCCAAATTCCAAGCACCGGTTAATCTGAAAAACATTCCTTTGTACTGAGACTTTGTGGATTAGGTCACCATGCTACAGTGTGGGATGTTTTTTTTTAAAAAAAAAAGGTTCCTCAATATATCCTAAATACAAATAAAGGCCTATTAAGATCCTAAACTCCACAGCTGAAGCTTCACAGCACACTTCAGTCTTTTTAGGGTATGATCTCAGTTTCTACAATATGTATGATTCATTATAAATCCAACCTAGGTTTTTTTTACCTCCACGAAGAATTTCTATCCATTATGGCCAACACAACTGATAAAGATGATCATGTACGTCCCTCCATCAGACTTACTCGTTGACTGTTGTCCTAAATGATAACTAAGCCTTTGGAATTTCAGCTTGCAAATGGCTTCTAAAACCACAACTCTGAAGAATGTCTTACACTATTGCCACACTTCGTATTAAAAACAAACTATTTTTAGAACGACCAAGAACAATATTTGCCTCAGCAGAATAATGGTATCACTGTTTCCCATATCTACATTCCTCCTTATCCATCTCTCTGTAATCTTCATTTACCTCCCAAACTCATTGCTTAGATTCTAAATTTTTCAGGACACATATCAATGGACTTATGTTTGTGGGGCAGGAAAAAAAAAAAGAAGTAAAATACAGTATTTTCTGTGGAGGATCCTGAGCATTATCAGAAGTACAAAGCACTTAAGTTATCAGCGCGATAAGCAGCTACCCCAATATGTATGCACAGCAGCAATCTCCAGCTCACCCATACTCTCATTCACTGTTCAACTATGAACTATGTTGACACTCAACTACAGTGACAAGACCAGAAGTGACAAGCAGATATTAGCAAACTAAGAGAAAAAGGAAAAGAAAAAAAAAGAGGAAAAAAACCCCAAAACAAACCTCAGACACATAAAGTGCTTCTTACCAAGTTCCTATGAAAAAAAATCTTTTCCACTTTATCCCAACAATTAAAACGTACCCCAGAAACCTGTACTTTTGCCAGTGGAGTTTCCAGGTTGCCTATAGTTTTACTGCTTATGCAGTACCTCATCATTTCTGTCTTGGGAAAGGTAAACAGCTCAATAACCAAGCCAAACTAGGACTTCAAAATAGGTATAATCATCATCAGGACACGTGTACTAAGAATGTTCTCCATACATACCTAGTAAGATCGAGGTCCAAGTGAAAGACTGCAGCCATCTTCATTCACATATTTCACCAGAAAAAACTTTTGACCATGTAGAGGCTGCTTGTGGCCATCTGACAACAGACCCGCTGCTACCCTCTTCTATAAAGGGTTTCAGCATTCATAAAGGATGTGAAGATGGAACTTCCTAAGAGATGGAAGTTTTCCATCTTTCTCATCATGCAGGGTCCTCTAGCCTCACCAATTCAGTGTTCCTGTAACATTCTTCTGCGGGAAGACACTGAAGACATGATGTAAACCATGTCAAGCCGCATTAAAGCAGCACTACATACACTCATATTGCCTAAATCCAAGAAATTGGAGAGATTTCCTAGAATTATATAGCATTTCCTAGTTTCCAAAGCAAAAACAGTGTCACCCACCACACATAAATCCCAGTCTATGTACATCCTTAAATGGGACTTTAGAAGGTCTTGAGATATTCACAATGAAAACAAAACAACTGCCCCAAAATAGCAAAACAAATGTTTATAAGGGTAGCTTCTGGTCATTCTGAAGTGACAGATGTGTATAATTTAAAGGTTTATGGATCTCATGAAAAGCAGGCCTGATGTTCTGAATCAGAAATGCTCAGTGTAAGGACCTAAAAGGTCGGGACGGACTTGGGAAAAAACCACTGAAGGGGAAGACCATTATTGTGGATTTAGGAAAAGAAGCCTTACAAATACAGGTTATTCTCTCAAGCTGAAATGATGCTCACAGAATTGACATGATTACAGAAGGAGTCCTAGCCCAAAGGAGGTGCAAAGCAAATAGTAACAGAAATAATCTTTATTTTAAAGCCCTTCTGAGGAAGTACACAAGATGGCCAAAAATGGCATGATAAACTAATAATCCTCTAAGATCAAATGAAGGAATGGCTCACTGAACTTCTCCTATCTTTGAACTTGCATTAAGGCTGTGGGTCAGGTTGTGCTAATTTCACCCTTGCCTTAAAAGAATTACCATCTCACTTCATTATTGCAAACTGCCCCCTTTGAAAATTGCTTCTTGTATGGTAACCTGAACGAAACACTCAATGCTATGAAATTTTAAACCAGGTATTTCCTGAACTCAGAACTACAATTTTTCTGTACCTGTCTTCCCAGTAAATGAAATTAAGAATTAAGAATGGCCAGAAAGTCATTAATCTTTTCTGGTATCTAGACCCATTCAGAGTGCTAAAAATCAAAGCCTGTCAGAAAAATACTTGAGGAGACTGAAAGTTCAGAAAATAAACTCTGCACAAAAACTTAAGAGCTGAAGGATGGGAGACAGGAGGTTTACTAATGCTCACCTACATAGGAGATAAAAATGTATTCTCAGAATTAAAAAAAGAATGCAGATTATGTTTAGAATTTGCCTTAAAGAGAGTCTCATTAAAAAGTTGTGTGCACGTTTTTTATATTGCAGTGAAGTAGTGCTGCCGAGTAGTTATTTAATTGATTAAACAATACTGAAAGTCAATTTCACAATTACAGTAAAGGACAAATATAAAGTAAACAGTTTCTTTTCTGGGCTATCAGGAAAGAAGGAAAAAAAAAGTCAAAGATGCTAAATGTGAATAAGGAAGAGCAAACAACAGAATGAAAAACATTTTTTCACCAACGGACTAAGAGCAACAGGTCAGATTTGGAGCAATAGTTCAGATTATGACAAAGTTTCCCCCACAAAAATCAGTCTGAACGAAAGTAAGTCACTTATAAGAGTGACAGGATGACAGACTAACTATAACCACAAATTCAACCAGGATGCCAAGTATTGCTAAAAGTACCCATCAGACTATGTGCCTTTATTGTATGAGTGATCCCAAAGTGACTATTCCCTTAAAAAAAAAAAAAAAAAAACTTTTATATTGAAAGGCAAATATAATTTTAAATAAAGATATCTACTAAATCTTGTAATGGTTCTATGGAGGTAGAAGAATCACTCACAAGTCAGTCTGCATATTTCAATAGGCACAACACAGTTCCGGTACGCTTGAGCTTGCTCATCATCGTACTGACTGACTGCTATGGTTTAACCCCAGCTGGCAAAGTACCACCACACAGCTGCTCGCTCAGTCCCGTGCCCTACCCCAGAAAGATGGGTATGAGAATCAGGAAAAAGGTAAAACTCGTGGGTTGAGACAAGAACAATTTAGTAATTGAAATAAAATCAAATTTAATAATAATAACAACAATTGTAATGAAAAGGAGAAACAGAGAGGAATAAAACTCAAAGAGAAAAAATCCAAGTGATGCACAATACAATGGCTCACTACCCGCTGACCAACGCCCAGCCAGTCCCTGAGCAGCGATCAGCAGCCCCAGCCAATCCCCCCTAGTTTATACACCAAGCGTGACTTCCTATGGTATGGAATACCTCTTTGGCTAGTTCAGGTCAGCTCTCCTGGCTCTGCTCTCTCCCACCCTCTTGTGCACCTGCTCACTGGCAAGGCATGGGAAACTGAGAAGTCCTTGACTGAGAGCAAGCACTACTTAGAACAACTAAAACATCAGCGTGTTCCAAAACACTGCACTGTACCAGCTACTAATAAGAAAACTAACTCTACCCCAGCCTAAACCAGAACTCATCAGCTCCTGCAACACTCTCTGGTATTCACCAAACTACATAGGGTCCATAAAAAATTCTAAAGTATCAAGTGGCTTCTTGGTCCAGGAAATTCTGAACTGCCAAACTATCCATAAAACTGCACTTTATAAAGGCATATTCCTTCTAAGAGTAAATAAAATAACACTAAAACAATTTTTATTCACACCTGTTGTAACTATAAATGATGTATTCATGTCCAGCAAACAGTTTATATCCAGTTTTTGCCTATAGTAAACCATCATAACATACCAGTAGTTTCTAAGAGCCAGCAACAAATCCTGAGCAGTTCTACTGTAACAAACAGAAGAGTTACTTCGGGGGGGGGGGGGGGATGGAGAAAAAAAAGAAAAAAAAACCAAGGAAAAAGAAAGGGGGAAAAAGGGGCAGGAGTCTTCTCTAAAAACCCAATTTTTCCTTCATTTCACTGAATTTAAAATTTCAATAAATTCTGTAAGCTTTACACACTAGGGAAGCCCTAAAGGAACAACACTTCCGTGTGCCATCTGACTTTATAGTCTTTATTCTGAAAAGCTATTTATCGGAGTCTTTCAGACCCTGCACAGAACAGAGTTTATCACTAGTAATTTTTATAGACATGACCAAACAAAGATGGAAATGACATGGAAATATTTGCATTTATCTCTCTGGTCTCTACAATTATCAACGGACAAAGATAGCAAATTTGACATAAATCCCCTTTGCCTAACTCAGAGACTTCCCTTTTTGGGGAAGCAAACAGAGTCCATTGGCCAGACCTGCGCACACTTCCTTTATTCAGCTATGGTATCTATGACCTAGTATCAATGCAAAAAGTCACCAACTAAAATTTTCTCAAGGATAAAATTTAAACACTGCAAAAATTAAAAAGCAGTAAAAAAAAAAAAATCTTATTTGGCTGTCAGCATTCTCACTTATGACTAGTTTTGATAAAACAACTACATCAATTCTAACTTGTTTTCAAAAGTCCTATAGTATCAATAAACTTCTTGTACCTTATTTCTGAAGATTGACAATATCAATGCAGTCAAATCCGACCATCTGATTACTCCTTCACTTTTTCTACCGTCTACCATTTGTTCCTATATTTTCAAGCATTTGCAACCAGAGATAAAAAAAACAAACAAACAAACAAAAAAAAAAAAAACCACCAATGGAGAACACAGCAATGGAAAATAGTTTAAACATTATTTTAAGTAATCAATTAATTAATTTATAAATTATGTAAAGGGAGAAAATATAGCAAAGCAAATCCAGGATTCTGCATTATGAATTGTTTTAACATGAACATTTGCGATCATTCATGCAAAAGATCCAAATTCATTACTGTTCAATAAAAATAGCCTTATTAGGACTTGCAAATTGTCTATAACGCATCTAGATAATAACTTAAACACAGCTTTTTGTACTTCATTTCTTGATGCACTATGTTGTTTAGTTATCTTGGTCAGGAGGACACTCAAGAAAGAGAAAAACGAGTGTTAGTTCACACTAATGACAGGGAGACCCACTGTGCATTATCTCAGGGAAGCAAGAGATGAATAAACCTGGCAAGTAAGTATGCTGCTTCATAATGCTTTTACACAATATTATTATTAATTACTTTGAAAATGCTTAATCATACACAAGCTTAAAAGGCAAGCATAACTACATAACAACAGGCTAGGTAAACACACAAATGTGTGCCCACATACAAAGGCACTTAAGAAACCATTTGGAAAGGAAGATGCTTTTGCTGTCAACTATCTTTCCACGCTATGCATACAGGCAGGAATCACTGTAACTGCAGAAAGAACTGATGGAACAATTCAACAGTACCTTGCTGCTTTGATTTTATCGTGAAGAACAATAAAACCTATCAGTCACCCAATGACAAACAAACTGGGAGGAGACACAATGACCAGAAACGAAAGAGCCCAGAAAGCACATCCACCTCAGGACACAAACTGCTACAGTTCCCTGTCTAGTTTGTCAACATCCCATACAATTTTGGTTCTAGCTACAACACTAAGGTGTGATTAGCTCAGCGTTTTTAAGCTGCTGCTCTGGTAAAGAATCATAGAATCATTTAGGCTGGAAAAGACCTTTAAGATCATTGACTCCAACCATTCACCCAGGACTGCCAAGTCCACCACTAAACCATCTCCCTAAGCACCAGACGTACATGTTTTTTAAATACCTCCAGGGATGGTGACTCAATCACCTCCCTGGGCAGCCTGTTCCAATGCTTGACAACCCTTTCGGTGAAGAAATTTTTCCTAAGATCCAGTCTAAACCTCCCCTGATGCAACTTGAGGCTGTTTCCTCTTTTCCTATTCCTTGTAACTTGGGAGAGGAGACCAGCATCCACCTTGCTACAGCCTCCTTTCAGGTAGCTGTAGGGAGTGATAAGCTCTCCCCTTATGATAGAATGTATGACAGAATTAACATAGTACCAATATGTTACCAGTATATTAAGTAATTATTTCCAAGAAAAAGAGAGTTTTACTCAGTGAGTCAACAATAGTTCAATCTTTCTGACTGAATTTAGGTAAACTAAGCGCTAATCAAAGTTCAAAACCTGGTGTTTGAGGCTACCACTTAGAAAGGTTTCTGTCTTTCACATATACTTGCAAAGACCTCTGTGAATGCAACTAATTCAGTATCTTCAGCTTTCCAGTCTGATGTTGAGGTACAGGCACTTGCCAGGCACTTAGCTCTACAGCCCTGCTTTCCGCTCAGCTTCTCTGTACTTCACACTTTCAGTAATCTTCACTATGTATGACTCCTTATACACGTGAGCAGATGCAAAAATAAATTGCATGTTTATCACTGCACACTTATAAATAAATGCAAGTATACCACCTGTCTTGGCTCAAAAATATATTACACTCTCTTTAAAACTGCTAATAATATCAACAAAAAGGGAGGGAAATCCAGTAATATAGCAATAAGCCTTAACACAATATTAATGGGCTCAGTTAATACAGCAAGTCTTTCATTCTAGATTGTTTCGAACATATGCAGTACTATAAGCTGGCAACTTCCTCACCAGAAAGTTATTATGAAGTCATCCACATTTGAGACTGTGTTCCAACGCTGCACAGACACCAGCTAATAGGGAGAAACCACAGAGAAAGTTACAGGATGCAGAAGGAAATAACAGGATTATGCTGCACTTTAGTAATCATCCCAGCAGCTTCAGAAGGTAGTGCTGGCAGCCTCTGAGGTAGAACAAAGGAAGCACCTATACCATTACAGGACAACATGAGCATGGATTTGCTCAGAAAAAAAATAAAAGTATGAATAAAATTGGATTGTTACACATAGCAATATTTCTTACAAGGAACAACATACCTTCGCAAAGAAAAAAAAAAAGCAAGAAAGAAATTATGGCCTGATTTTAGTGTAATAAATGTTTGTAAGTGTTAATTTAATTAACATGTATTTTCTTCACAGTAATTTTATGAATAGCTCTGGAAGGTAAAACAAGATTAGTGAATCTTAATTAAAAATAAAAATCCAAATGAACTGCAGCAGCATAATCAATACAAATTACATTATTTAAATTAAGCAAAATTTAATTAAAGGCATTCACATTAAATTTATTCTCTTTGGATTCAAAGCTTTTCCAATTCAAACTGTTCTGTAACAATTTTATAACCAGCACAGCAGTCAATAAAATTTCACATTATTCTAAATTAGCCATTATGTGCTAGACACGTAATTTTTATGAAACAAAATACTGATTCTGTCGCATGTTGGAGTTTAGCAACAAAGCCAGAGGAAGAAAAATCCACTTCATTCTCCAGGCTGGTTCTGTACAAACGCACTACACGATCACTGCCCATTTGATTATGGTGACCCATGTTACACAAAGGAACTGAATGGTTCTATTGAAGTTATCACCCCTCCCCTCCTGCAAGATAAGCAGTTGGTGAGTACATGGCAGAGGAGCTGTCTCACAGAAAACATGAATCTGCCAACAAAAATGTATGTAGTATTTCTCATAAAAGTTGTAGAGCCAAAAGGACACAGGAGACACATTGTAGTCATTAACAACACTAAAATTCTGTCTGAAATTAAATAAATCGCTTGCTTTTTCGAGATGCTGAATTATGCTAGCTGTCAACAGGACTGGAACATGCTCAGCACCTTCCAAAAGTCAGAAATAAAAATCTTTTGTTAGCTGTAGAAGCTTGTCAAAATACATCTATGCCACAGCAGCTTTTAAAAAAAAATAAAATAAATCATTCTTGCATTAAAAAGTTAGCATTTATCTGGGTCATAAATGCTGCAAGAACAGATTTTCCGGTATTTATTACCATATTCTACCACCAACAAATACAGGAAATTCAAGAGCATGACATTTTTTGAAAGTTTTCTTCATCTGAAAAGAACCCTCTGAATAAATTCTAATTGTACCCCAACTAAAGCAAAGACCACATAATTTTGAGAATCAGAGTCAGTAATCACAACACTTATAACATCGAGAGGCAGCTTCTCTTAAGAAGTCTGACAGACTAGGTCTGCAAGGCCAAGCAACTAATAAGTTTATCAACACCA
>JAVJGI010000057.1:31337977-31348154 GCA_035590275.1 Ibycter americanus | reverse complement strand
TCAGTAACAGTTCACGATGAATGGCAGAGAGGGTATAGAATACACAGTTCCAGTTACACCCACACAGTGATAAACTGATCCCAGCCACTATAACTAGGACACAAGTCCCACACGCTCAAGCAGCAAGCACAGCGGGGACACTAAACTGCAGCTGAGGCATCTTCCCGTGTTCAGCTCAAATTTCACACCTCTGCTAGGCTGCAGAAGCTCAGTTGTACTACAAGTAACACCTACACCTTATCTACCCTAGTGGAGTTACCGCGGGATGTGGGTATAGAATTTATTCTTCTTCATTCATACAAATGTTCTCTACTGCTCAAAGTCAGGGATTTTTAATTGTGTATTTATATTTACAGTGTCTTCTCTGAAATGAAGTAAATAAGCCACAAGTGTTTCAAATCTATGATACTGCTATTCAACTTTTCTTCTTTATTTTTACATAATATTCCACAGACTCTCAGAAAAACAGAGAGAAAGTTGCAAGTATGTGCTTATCTCCACAGTATGTTTGGCCTAAGCCAAACTTAGTGAGCCTGGTAGCAACCGCAGGAGTGATCCACCTCCAGTAGAGGTGAACCTTGTAGAAGGTCCCAGAAGATAAACAGGTTAACTGAGTGAAAATCATCTTCATACAAAGCTTTGTCTCTATATACAGAAGAAAGAGAAAAGAAAAAACAGAAGGAAAATTTCAAAAAGAAGGAGGGGGCAGGGGAGGTGTGTTGGTTTGAGCATCTGAGCTCCAGACAATGTCAGAGACCAACAGAAACTGCATGGAAGAACACCAGCAGAATGATTTCTAGTATTCTGAGACCATTCTTCCTTCTGGTGGCAGCAATTTACTACAAAATCCATGAAAAAGAAGCAAATCTCACTCTTCCAGCACTAGTCCACCTGGAGGACATCACTTATCAGCGATACCTAGGCACCAGAATTAACTGCTACAGCTGGTATGTCACGAAGACATGACCTCTCTGGTGGTTCAAACTCACAAGTCAAAATGGTGGCATCTTCATCATAAGTTGGGCGAGGGCTTGGTTTATGAGGAGAAAGATTGGGGGAGTGGGGGGTGGGTTTAGGGAACTGAGCTCTAACACTGAAGTAATCTTTTTGCCTATCAGGATAGGTCGCCTCCCAGTATCAAAACACAAAATTATTCTAGTCAGGCCAGAGAACTGACTTCCCTTTAGACTAGGAGAACACAGTTAATTTTTAGGACTTATGCAAATGGTATAAATAAGAGAATACAATGACAGATGGCTCACTTCAATTGCCTGGGCATACACTGACACCTGAACCACTTTCTGTTATCTATGACATCTGCTCGAGCTCTAAATACTGCACTGGGTTCATAGAGACTGGCATTCTTCTGGCTTGACAGAGCAAAGCAAGGTATCTTAAGCCGTCTCAAATGGTGTTGGACCCCTGTGTTTCAACAGCTGATTCAAGCCCAGAGAGTCTATCTTGTGAACCTGAAATTTATGAAAATAATTTTGCACTTCAAGTTCTTCCTTGAAAAAACTGGAACAAAAGCAATCTCTCTTTACAGACTGCGGCATCAATATATGGATAGAAAGGTACCTACTGACAATAGTTTTTCCTCAGTAGATGAAGGATAATTATAATCTGCATTCTGATGAAAAATAAGGAAAGACAAACTGTACTGATTTAGTCAAAATTTCATATGAATTATATTCTGAAAAGGCAATTATTGTAAATTATTGACTTTTTTCTATGAAAAAAATCTATCTCATTTAGTAAAAGCTGCTATAAAACAAAAACTTCTAAACATCCACCAAGTATGCCAACTTGGTACATTTATTAGTTTGATCATAAGAAAAAAATCTACAATATCACTTAGAAAACAAAAACCAAAAGGGAGATTAGATTCCATCATTTCTACTCACTCAAAGTTGCCAAAATGTACTCCAACATTTAAAATCTTATTTTAAGGAATTCTCCTCTCCTTACTTAGTCAAAACTACATTTAAAAAAAAAAATCTGAGTACTGTTGGTTTTATTTTTATTTAATAATTGCATGAGAGCCCTGTGCCAGAAACGTGCATGCATAACTTTAGTCACACACACTGTAGCATCACACACCAAAAAAAAGTTTGGCTAGATACGGATGGAAAAGATCGATGAGAATCAACACTGAGCTTCAGAACCACACAATACGCTACTCACAGATAACAACAGTACTTGCACATAGTGTAGGACAGACTGTGAAAACATAAAAACACAATCATATGAAGTTTCACATTATGAACTTACCACCATTTGCTCTTCCAAAATGGGAAGGTACAAACAATAGAACATAACTCTCTTTTGCATTTATAAGTAAAAATATTGTAATTATTACTATTCCTTTCTACTCCCAAACCCATTACAATGCTAAATTGAAGATGTCACACTACTAGACATCTAGAAGTGCACAAGATACTGCCCACTGAGAGACTGACAATCTCCCCATTACAGTAACAGATTTTAGAGTGGGAAATTTTAATGGCTACTGTTCTCAGGACATGCTGAGTTCGTGATGTAAGAACCAAACAGAGGCAGTAGACGATGGCACTAAGATGGGCAAAAACAAAAGACAAGTAACAGATCAAGATAAAAGAAATAAACATTAAAAAAATAAAGGAGAATATTCCATGACACCTATAAAGCTGACAGTGGCGCTATGACTATGAAGCGAAATGTCAAACTGCAGAATGCACAGGATTTGCTCTGAACTGCTTCACTAACATCAGGACCAGAAATGAAAAGCATAACTCGTTCCTGAATCCTTGCAAGATTTTATTAGCAGCCAAGTCAGCGATATAAGATGGCTAGTTATGATTTCCAGCAAGTAAAAACACTGATTTGTACATCTTGAATGATGCTAAAATCATTGACGACTGGTATCAAATGTATCAACATGTAGTGTTTTAAAAGAAAAAGTTTCCTTGACAGCAGTACCTCATTAAAACTAGTAAAATAAATGAGAATCGCTCACGAGCTTATGCACATAGCTGTTTCTGACATTCAGTTTTAAAATACCGCTGTAGGAGTAGCAAGGTACTTTTTAAGCCTAGGCCTTTAAATCATTCAACCACCATTGAAAAATAATAGTGATAACAATAATAATGATATAATTGAGTAGAAATTTTATTTTTTGTTTTAAACACACAACTAAAATTTTGTTGTACAAAAGCAACCTGAACAATCCTCATAGAAAAAATTATTACCTCAATAAATTATGAGAGGTGGAAAAGTGGTTTTGTGTGGTAAGTATATTTTCTTCTCTGATAAAATTATTTAAGTCATACATATTATCTCTCAATATGTATTTCATAATAAATACATTGTTTGGATAGCATAAGCTGGACATGGCTATCCTCAAGACAATGACACTCTTTTACCCAAACAAATCAGGATATTAATAACTTTTCCTCCCTTTGAAACAGTCATAACTGCTTGCGGCTGCTGCAGCACAAAAACAAAATATCTTCACAAAGGTCTCAAAACAGTCAAGCTGAAAATCTAAGCCAAAGTTTCATTTAACAGCCTGTCAGTTTTTTGATGTGAAGCTAATGAATGCAGTGGCAAACAAATCCATCAAACCTAACATCAAAACAACTGCACTTCATCCCACCAAACGGAAAAATACAACCTGCAGGCCAGCACTTTGATCTAACCTATCCACAGAAAACACTTTGTTAAGCTGCTACCACTGAAGAACACATGAGTAATTACTGACTTAATTTTATGAAAGAGAGCAATAATACTTAAGTAGCCCGAGTTTCAAGCAGAAAAGGTTGGTAGAATTCTCTCCTCAGGTTCTACACATCAGCGAAACAACAAAAAGCTTTCCTGCACCAGCATCTGAAAACAAATCACATCTTAGAAGGAGCTGCAATACAAGAGAATCATTATAATGACTATTAAAATCACCTAGTGTGACTCTATCCCTGATAGAAGGCAGCAAAGTTTACATGCATTTATACTGAGTGAAAGTCACCAAGTGGTGCCACAAAACACACAGCGAGCAAGGGGAGCAGTATTTGGAAATGCCAGTGCTTTCTCTGAAAGGGTTTGAAAGCAGGGGTATTGATTTGGGCAAGCAGCGATGGAGAGTTGTGAGAGACCCTGACATGAGAATTCAGAAGAGCAACAGACAGGGCAGTGTGGGGATTTAAACAGTGACAAGAGGAAAACGGAAGGAAAGAAACTAAAATATTCACCACTGCACAAAGAAGAATTCAAAAGCCCTGACAGAACCCTACGGACATCACCAGTCTTCTGGACATTTCCTGCACAGGACCTCCACCTTAACTCAATTCTCTGTTCTGTGAACTGTCTTCTCCTATCAAGCTTAGGTGGGACCACACACTCCAGAAGCTCTACATAAGGTCAAACAATGTGCTTTCTACGGGAATTCCCATAATTAGGAACTGATTTGCCAACATCTAAGTTGTTCAAACGTTTACAAAACTGGAGCAAGGAAAAAACGGAATTCCAAGAAAGAAAATAAAAAATTGCCTGTACACAAAAACCACAGGATCTCATTGAAAATTTGGATCTGGTTCTGGTTCTCAGTATCAAATTAGGGTGCATAAAGTTCATTGATCCCATATACTGGAGCTAAAATTTAGACAGGTGAAAATCATGACTGAGAACCCCAGTTTTGGCACCTACAAGTGACAGTTCTTGCACTGTAACCCTTGCATGACGGCAACATTGGCATTCATTAGAAATAACAATTACAACAGATAAAAATGTAACATCAATAAACATAGATGATCCACATATTTGGGGGGTCGGGGCAGAGGGTGTCCCACCTTGCAGCTAATTAACATTACAAATACCAGATATTTCTCAGACTGATGTCTTTTATCCAATTGCTTCAGAAGGGTTTTTATTTTATTAGACACAAAAGAATTATTTGTAAATATTTCTATTCACCAGTTCTAATAACTGAACCTCACACCTTTTCAGCACACAAGTTATCTATTCAGCACAAATCAAAGTAGATACCTACAAAACATACAAGCTAATCACCACTAGCTCATCCGCTTTACCAACAATAACAAAATGCACTGGAGTAAGGAAACTCAAAACACACTTCACGAAGCTTCACATTTCCAGCCTACTCAAACAAATGTAGCTCCACTAGGAAAATGGCAAAATACACACAAGCCTGAAGAAATATCCTACCTGCCCCTATTTTATACGACTTAATATTTTTTTAAAAAGATAACTAGCATTCAACACATGAAAGTTATAGGATGATGATGTTGATTAAGAATATCTAAAACTTAAGAGTGCCTCATCCTCACAGAACACAGCGAGTACTACTAAAGTACTTGTGAGCTAACCACTACCTACCTTTGGATTCCTTAAGTCCCACCATTACCATATATCAACAATTCACCCACATCACTCTGTACTACACCCATCTGTCAAGCATCTTCAGGAGAGCATTACTGCTTTGTTCCTTTCACCAGTAGCTCCCATTGCTCTTCCTTTGTGTTATTGACAGTGGAAAAAAACAGTAAAAACTACATTGTTTCTCTCCTGGAGCTGGGGGACTTTCATTGTATCTGTTGTTTCTCAACTTCTGTTTGTTTGGGTTTTTTTTAATCTGCTTTTTACTTCTGCTTAGTTCTGTCCAAAAGTGAGAACACAGCTCAAAGCAACAGCCAAATTGTAGCAAAGAGCATACTGGAGGTACCACCTGGTATTACTTTTCATATGTCACCTCCTGAGTGAAAGTCTTGCACAAACTCTAGAAATCAAGCTGGAAGATACATCCCTGCTCCCAGGATTCAACTACTATAGGTAGTTAAGGTACACATAGTGAAAGCAAGATCACAAAGTTTAGCATTTTTAAAGACAGAAAATAATATTTGGAATTTGCATCCATAGTCTCTGCTCAACCAAAGTTTCCAGTACAGAGGGTCTAAATGATCTCTGATTTAACATTTGCAATCAATTTCACAGATTCTTTAACACTATCTCATCTCATGCAGGGAAGCAGTATCATCACGCAGCCTAAATATTTACTACAACTTTAATGGAAATCTTTGCCTGATTTTTTTTCCCTTAAATTAATGAAGAGTGAATATTGACTGTACTTCAGGATTTTTTCCTTTTTCTCAGACAGATACCCAGCTGTAAGCAATTAGAAACCATTCTGCAAAGATAAAACTGTTCCTATTGGAAGACATGTAATCAGTCATCACTATACAATATTCTCTAAGGAGAATACAGCAACAAACTGACCTAGATATTGCTGCATTTTGCTGACACAGACAATTTCTGCAGTAAAATACAGGGGAACTAGGGGATCCAAAATATTTTTTCAATTAAAATTTTTGTACATACCACATAAAGACACAAGGTAAGTCAAACACAATATCAGTACTCTGAAAAATGACAAATGGGAATGCAAGGTTGTGTGATGGGTTTTTTTCTTTTAAATGGTATTACGAGACCTGAAAATACAACTTACTAAAATATCAGTATTCCTTGGGCACATAGACTTCTTAACTTTTTAATTAATACTTCCAGAAAGTTTCCTGAGGTTGTGATTAGTTTTATCACAGCTATCCTCATGCTTTTTTCTAGAGAAACACCATCATTAAGAAACAGAGTGCCCAACTTGCAGGAACTCCATAACTTGCGTGTGCTTTCAAAGTGTCACATAATTACAATTTAAGAACAGATAACCAGTTATAATACTTCCTCTGTTTGACTTGTTTACCCTAATGTACTGCATAAACAAATATAAGTAAGTGTTAGGAAGAATTATTTCACCACCTTTCCATTAGTTCTCTTCTTACACTTTTCTGTTAAAAATATATATCAAAAATCCTATTATTAGCACCTCCTAGCATGTTATTTTTCATTTTAAGAGATAATAAAAATAAATTTTAATTCTCATTCTTATGGTAGTATGTAATAGAAAATAAGCAAGTAACATTAAGCACTGATCATTTGCCAAAGAAAGTGGAGTTCACATTTGACAAGGGTATCTAAGATTTCTCTACAGATGGAGACTAGTCATTATTGCTTCAGCTGCCACTTTGACCTTTTCAAACATTTAAATTCAACTGCAGACATCACAGAACTACTTTCTTATATTATATATGTGCAATACTGCTTCTACGTGCAATAAGCACAGAGGACAAAATTCAGTGTCCTAAGTTGAAAGCTTCATGTATATGCTAGATAATTTTGACTAAATAAAACTGTATTTAGAGTGTATATGCCAAGACTTCCTAACTAGAAACTGAGAATTTCAGAAGCACTTTTGGAGTGGTGTAAAGGAATAAAATGTCATTAGCTTTAAAAAATTTTCTTCAAACTCCACTGAATTTAAATGTGACATTAAGTTGCACTAGAGGAGGTTTAGACTGGATATTAGGAAAAATTTCTTCATCGAAAGGGTTATCAAGCTCTGGAACAGGCTGCCCAGGGAAGCAGCTGAGTCACCATCCCTGGAGGTATTTAAGAGATGTGTAGATGTGGTGCTTAGGGACATGGTTTAGTGGTGGACTTGGCAGTGCTAGGTTAATGGTTGGACTCGATCATCTTAAAGGTCTTTTCCAACCTAAATGACTCTATGATTCTATGATTAAGTTTACGGTATAATACAATAACTGAGAGGCACGCTGGAGGCATAAAACATTTCATAGTTTGTACAGGGGCAGCTGCACACCAGATGGTAAACCATTTTTTAAAACATAAGAAATAAAAAGCCTGTATACTGCAACGGATGTAGCTGCAGGTATCACTATCTCAAATCTGCTACATCCAAAGATAAAGTCTGGCATTCTTAAAGTTCAGCTGAATCAACTTCAGAGCTGCAGCACATTCATACCTTTCAAACTCCAGGACAGTTCTACCTGCTACAATTAACTCGTATGCGTCCATGCCCATATTCCTCTGAACTCTGTTTCACTGTACGATCTGTAGACATTCCAAACTAACAAATATACAGATTTTTTTTTTATTATCTCCACAGTTAACACCTTATCTGTTGGCTATTACAAATAACTTTCTCATTAAAGACCAGCCTGAACACGTTAGATTCATATTGATGTTTTCAATACTTTCAGTAATTAGTGTATGCACACAGAGCACGTGGAAAAAAAGTATTTAGAAACTTTTTCCCTTTGAAGCATATTCAATCTCATTAACAATAACAAATTATTAACAATAATAACAATCCATAGTAGCTAGAATCATAAATTACCACTATTTGAGAACTTTCTCATGATGGTCTTCCAATCCCAAGTGTTTAATGAGAGTTCACTATCATTACTTAATTGTTAAACTTGCACATCTGATTTTGCCCTTTATTCGATATCATCTTATTAGCTAATATATCAAGCAAATCACCACCGAAAATATTTTTTTCAATGAAGAACAAGTCAATGCAAAACATGCCTCTGACTTAAACAGTTTGGGAAGCATACTAACCAAAGCTTACACAAGCCATACTTCTGATAAAAATCACAGAATATTGAAAAACAGTAACAAACTTCTGCTGAACAAGTTGCACACTTTCTTGATTTTGTGTACTTATCCACATGCTGTACATGAAAAGAAGCAAAAAATGTATGCCACGTAACAAAATTTCAGTTTAGCATAAAACACACCTCATTTTAAAACATGAAAATATCTACTCTGAGTTCACAGTTCCTTTATTATCTTATACTACAGGACATCTGATGACCTTAAAGATGAGAAAAGTTAAACTTGTTTCATTAGACTTTGTTTCAAATTTAATTATTTATGTTTCTTTCCAGGTATCAAAATTACTCACTCAAATAAAGTGCTTTCACAAACAGCAGAGCTTAGAGGAGGTTTAAGAGCAGAAGTCAGTTGTCTTCACATATACTAACCTCAGCATATGTATCTTCAACTTTAAAATATCTGTAAATAGAATTGGTTTTGAAGAACAATATATACATTAAGTTGCAAACAAAACTCACTATTCAGAGGAATACACATTGCTGAAAGTCTAATAACCACTATAAAAAGAACAACTATAAATAAAATTTCAATAGCAGTATAAGGTACTACCTGATCCAATAGTTCACCCTTTCTCATAGGTTTTCACAGATTCTCACAAAGAAAAAAACACAGGGAAGACTTCCTCACGCATCAATTTTCTGCAATATGACTTACCAGCTTTGCTGCTTTTCCATAATCGATCCATCTGATGGTAGCAAAGTTTGTTGACTCTGCACAGTTAAAACCATGGTTGAATCCTGCGTGGTATCCATATGGGAAAGTGATCATAAATTCTCCTGCCTCTTGTGTAACCTACAGCATAAAAACAACAGAAAAAACTCAAAGCAAACCACATTATAAAAGCAGTTCTTCTCCTGAAGCAATGAAAACTGTATTTGCCTTTGCAACTACCTAGAAAGATTTTTTTCACCTTGCACACAGTTGTAATTTAACGCTAGAAGAAATAATATACCTGAGATAATATTGTTTACTGTAAAATACATCACTACATGTATTACTTTACAAATTCAGAAAGTACTTTAAAAAAGGCTAATCTTGAAGCAGAGGTTCACTGGTAATAAAATGTGGAAGTACAGGGAACTAGAAAAGACAGTGCAGTCTTCTTGGCTGACAGAAAGCAGAGACAGGTAGGGCCAAAATACCCACAATTATCATCCCTAAATACCAGCAAAAATTAATTGTTGATTAAATTATTCTGCCTACCACCCTGAAAGTGCTTCTCTAGAACGGCACCAGAACTTCTTTTGGAAAGACTGGAGAGAGATCTTCTTCTCTCCCTTCACTCCCATACTCACCTGTTTCAAAATCCATGACTTGAAGACCTATGACTGAGGGCCTCATTTGCCTTTTAAGTTACTTAGTATTGATGATCAAGCATAAAGTAGGGGAAACTCTAAGCTGATGAGCCTTAGCAGTTAAAGAAAACAATGTTGGCTATCCCAAAAGAACACACTGGACATGTTTGGATCCCCTCAGGCAGTATCTTTAAATCATTTTGGATAGGAAAGGAGGAAAAAGAATTAATGACAATTGCCCTGCACCAATTCTTCAGGCTTACACCTGTAGCTGTGTGCTTCCCCACCCCTTACCCTACCTCCGCTTAAGCAATGACCACCACTGTCAGCCATGATGGCTGCATCTGGCTTAAAGTGGA
>JAVJGI010000057.1:31315654-31325854 GCA_035590275.1 Ibycter americanus | reverse complement strand
ACTAAAAAAAAAAAAAAAAAAAAAAAAAAAAAAAAAGTCTATGCAAATAACATTTCACAGAATCTTTTTTAACACCATTATTTTCATTTCTACTACAAACTTAGGTAAAATTCTTATGGTAAAACAACCCAAATATAAAGCTATTTAAAAATTATGAGGTTTTTCTGGTTACAAAGAAAACATACATAATTCCATTCTGTTATGCTGGAGGACTACCCGAGAAACACGGACAGAAATGAAAGTGAGGCAAACAGTATTAAAAAAAAAAAAAAAAATAAAAAAAATAAAATTAACAATTCTCTTTACATAGCAACTTGATACTGGAGAAGATACAACGCTAGCTCTTCATGATGAAAAGGTCTCCTTAATGATGGTGTTAATACTGACTCAGAAAAAATACTTCTGATTCATTTATGCATAAAATGGTATTTTATGCCTGAAGAACGCACAAGATCTTTGAGAGAGATCCAGATTGAAAGATTACCTATGATTATCCAAGGTGTAAAAGTTTGTCCACAACAAATTTATTAACCAGGAACACCACTCAATGATTCTCCAAACTGAACTGTAACTGTTTTGCTGGAAAAGCCTGCTAGTTGCATGAAAGCAGTAAGAAGAGGTCACCCAAGAAAAATACAGGGAAAAAAAACCCCAAAAATAACTAGACAAACGATAGAAAAACATTGCTTAGAGGACATAAAATTAGCCACAGGACATTTAGCTAGTAAAAGGGCTTTCTGTCATCTCTTACTGTGTTTGCACAAGTTGTGTCCCTCACATAAATGTTAGTTTGTCATTCACAAAAGCAGTTCCATTCTTGGAGCAGCACACTCACTACTTGATTATTAAAAATAAAATAAATTTTTAAAAATCACTTTCAATCAATTAA
This sequence comes from Ibycter americanus, assembly GCA_035590275.1. Classification (NCBI taxonomy): domain Eukaryota; kingdom Metazoa; phylum Chordata; class Aves; order Falconiformes; family Falconidae; genus Ibycter; species Ibycter americanus. Next base: position 31,324,965 of record JAVJGI010000057.1, on the reverse strand, counting down.
CTATCTAAATATTTTTAATGAATTGAGAAAAAAAGATGAAATCTCAACAATTTGTCATAATGTATAGTTTCCTCTGTAATGTCAGATTTAATTTCTTCTCACTGATGAGTCTTATATTTATGTCTATTATCAACCCTACAATTCCAGAACAATTTTAAGGTGATCACATTATAATTGCTATATTCTTTCTACATTTTTTACTAGTACACAGTCCTGGGAGAACAATTTTTTCTAATTTCTCAGACATAAGGCTATGCAGCACTTAAGCAGCAAAGGTGTAACGTACACTCGTGCTGATCAATGTACTCGGAACCCTGCTAAGATGCCCTGAGATCAAATTTTATTCAAATGTACCATGCTTTCTTTTGTCTCCTCACCAACAGGCACAGAATTCTTGACTCTTTTGGAATTGCAAATAACGTTATAAGTTTCAAAATGTAGTACTTGGTAGGTACAATTTTATCACACACACTTAACTGTCTTTTAGTCAGTGAAGCCAAAACAAACTAGCCCACAACTAGTGGGCTCCAGCAAATAAATTTCAACTACTTTGTCTCAACTAATACCTGTAACATAATGATAATAATCATAACTTGGAATCTACAGCTTATGAGCTTCAAGAAATCTATCTTGAGCAGCATAATAATAGAAATACACTGGAACATACCACGAAAAAAGTGATTGAAAGTGATACTTGAGACTGAGGGAATAACTGGTACGAAAAGTAGCAAAAACCTTCATTTCTAAAAACAGGCAGAGTTTGACTGAGGTTTTACCCCTGAGAAAACAAATGTTTTACCAAATTCTGCTACTGCAATATGCTTAATTAGCTCAATACTTGATGATCCAAAACTTAAGCTGTATGCTAGAGCTCCAAGAGATGAGAAATAGTTGTGACAACTCCAACCAGAAGGCAAGCTTGTTGCTGAATTCTAAGAAAGTTGCAAACAACACAGAACAGCAGAACACAACCTGCTCAAAATCTGTTAAAGGAAATTTACAGGAGAACATTTGCTGTGGTTACAGATCCCTCACTGTGAAATCAAAGTGCAGCCTACACAATCTGTACCACTATAAAATACCTTTTAACTCTGTCAAAGTCTACACTTACATACACTCAAATTTTCCAGTCTCATTCACCACCATTTTCTCAAAAGCACTCCCCTTCAATGAACAAGGGAAGAAAGGAAAGCAGTACTTCCTCATTACAGGACTGTTTATCAGAAGGTCTTTTGGTCTGCCCAGGCTGAAGTTAAGGTCACACAAGCTTTTCTTTCAGGAAAGAGAATCCATGAGGGAGAACCGGTTAGCAGATATAAAAAATACCTAATAGCACACTGAATAGAGGACATTACATTAGAAATATCACAAGACCCTTACAAATATATTGAATGCAGGCCTATTGAAGAGATGCCTGTGACACACCAGAACCATTCTCAAACATCAAGCTGATGTTAAAATTAACAAACTCCAGGACTACCAGCTAATCCTGGATATTTAGTAAAATCCCACATCCAAAAGAAAAGACTGAAATCTATCTAAATCGTAACTACCATTCAAGTTCCGTACTACATTCATACTTCTATGACACACAGGAACTCTTAATTTAATCCATTAACACTAATCCATTAACTCTAAATCAGTTCTACAAAAGCAGGTAATTTGTGGGAACTTGCATGCAACCCCAGTTTCTCAGATTATCTCTTGAGATGCAGCAGACGTCTTCTACACCTCTTCTAAATAGTGACATATAGCCATCTGTACCGTACTTATCTGCTTGGAAATGATTACACAGACACAAAATGACAATTCAAAACAATTATTTCATAGCAGCCAATGAGCAATATTCCAAGATCAGTGTAAAACAGAATTAGGTTGCTCACTGATTTACATCCACGAGAAAAAGACTGTCCAGTTAAAAATTCTTCAATCCATGATTTAAAGAAACACTAACATTCCCAACACCTAGAGCAGAATTAGAACAGTCTACAAGGTAAGCATGTGATTCAGCACTTGGTGGCCAAATGTTTGGGTGTAAGCACAGGAACTACAGGTAGAGTATATCTGTCCACCAAACTGAAAGTCCCACTCAGGCTTTTTAAAAACCTTATCCAATTAACACAAGCAACAACAGCAAAGAATATGTGAAAACATGGGCTTCAGACTGTGTTAACAACCAGAAATATGCTCTCAGAAGACTCTACATATATATTCTGACACATAATATAGCCTAAAATCAGAAAATCTTACACAAGGTAAGCAACATTATCTGTACTGAAAAAATAAAACTTAATTCTTGAGTTACAGTCTTGTCACTGGGCTGGTGAAGACATACCCTTTGTCAATGCTATTCCATCTCAGTAGACAATGACACTTCCACACGATTTCTGGGTTTATGATCCATACCCTAGGTACAGGTCAAAGCTTTCTCATCTTTGGGAGAAGCTGGGAGCAGTGGGCACTAAGCAGATTCCTAGCTGTGTCTGAAGAAGACAGGGTTTCCACACAAAGGACACTGCTGCACTGAGTCTTTAAAGCGTACACAGAATAGTTTGGGGATAAAGAACATCATAAAATAAGCTCAACCCCACAAATTATTGAGGGACAGTAAGCATTGCTGTCTGGAAGGCTCATTTTTTTCTTCACTCTAAGAGTATCGTTCTTACATATCTCACACAGCTCATATCACACGACTGTATCACATCACAACTACCATTCACGCAAACTAAAGTGAATTGGGTTCCATTCCCTGGTTGATTACTGTTTTCAAGATATTTGGAACACTTGTCTATGGTACTAAATATGTGTCCATACCGTTTTCAATTCAACTGTTCTGCCACAATCATACACAGACAAATTACAATACTATTCTCAAAAGAGCAATTCTACAACTCCGTTGATTTGAACAGGGCAACTGGCTATTATTAACTTGTATGATCAAGGACATCACAATTTGGCCAATAATAAACCATTACTTAAGCACACACATATAAAATCATATTCCTAGGGAACTTTCACGTCAAATTCTGATCAGTCAATGAATGAGGCTAGACCTCCTATCCTTTTCTACACTTGCATACTCAAGTCTTCACCTGAACTTTTACAGTAAAGGGGCTATATTTTGAGTTTATTAATACTAATTGAAAATATTATTATAAAATATGAAAATACACATATAAATTTTGCAAGTTTAATGTAAACTTACAACATAAGAAAGAGAACAGCCTAAACTGCTAATATCTTTAATGTAATTTAACTTTGATGTAATTAAAAATAACCCAAATTAATGCAACTAAGCTCAAAGTTATGGTAATTTTTTACATACGTAGACCTTCATTTAATGGACTTAAAACATGCAAAATATTAATCATAATTCAATGATTGGTATTCTTGGAACACAGGCAGAGATGAAAGGATGACTGACTTCTCCAGTCCTTTTATTTTTAGGTTTTACTTTGGTAGGTATAAATACAAACTTCATATAACTTATTGAAATTAATTTCCAGTGATTTGAACTAATTTGATTTAAATTTCTGTATTGCACATAAAAGAAATTAGCAGGCTGAGTCTGCGTGACAACAATCCTCACAAAGAAGCAGTGGCAATTTGTATACTATATGAAGCACATACTACAAAAGCAGCAAGTGCTGTGAAATATGAGTGTTGTTATGCACAGATGAATATGTTACAGCCTTCAGTTTAGTATCTCTGAGATGCAACTTTCCTAACTTAACTCAGGTAACTATCAAGACAAAGTTCAATTCTTTAGCCGCTCAAGTTTCAGATTCAAGGCCCTTAGAAGTTATGCCAGTTCTATATCGAGTTTCATTTCAACAACTATTTACACTTGTTTTCATACATAACAGGTAATGACTTCTGCATTAAATGAATGAATTGATACTATACACCATACAAAGCTTTTTATAACACCCCTACACATTTACAATATAGTAAACTTTAGTTTCTTCTTTAACATAACTGAACACCACAGATAGATGTCATCTCCCCTCTAAAACAGTTTCCGCGAGTAAATCATCTATTCAGAGATCTTGAAATCCTTCAAACTGTAATTTCTGATTTGCCACTCTGCTTCTATTCTTTTTATTTTCTAACCCATATTGCGAAACAAAGAATTCTTAAGAATACCATGGTATTACAGATTAACATAACAAGTATAGAAACTGCAGCTAACAGCTCACTTGAGATTTTTATTACATTTATGTCTATTTAAAATTGAAAAAAAACTACATAAATAAGAAAGCAGCTGAAGGGCAAAATCAAATTATTGTCTTTATTAGATGCAAGCCTAATGTCTTTCAGATAAAGTATCTGTAGGTGCCACAGTCAATCAAGATTTCAATGGAAAGCAAAAATGAAAGCATTCATGCACAAAAGGCATGTGGTAATTGTGATTTGCAGACAAGATAATGGAAAATATTCTAGCCTTCCTTTAATTTTATATATTAACTGCTGCCTTGACTTAGACAACCTGTCACATTTAATACATTATTTTATTATTTTAATTATTTAGGAGTATTCTATTACCTCAGTAGGCACCTGGTCATCAGAGCTAACCTTCTTGAATAAACTACTTTTTTTTTCTTCAGATGTTGTACTCATGCAAAAATATGATTAAAAATATTTTCAATACACATGTAATTAAGTATGAAGGTCTCATTTACACTATGTTTTATTAATGTTTATTATTAAGTGACTTGCAGCCATGCAACTTGCTTTACATTTTCATCTTTTTAAGATACCTGACTATAAAACTCGGACCGTATTTTAGCAGGCAGCAGTTGCAAAGTAGATCACAGAGGTCTTAACCTCCACAGCACAGAAATAATCAAAGGTAGTTTCCGAAAACAAACAAAGAAACGCACCAAAACTGAATGTATAAGTCCATTTGAGCATAAACCCCATAATCTTTATTCTTAAGAGCTACTGTACTATCTTCTACATTCCATTCTAAGCTATTAGCTGGACCAAAACCATCATGGAAACACCATCCTCACAGACAAACATCACAGAAGACATTATAGTCAAATACTAAAAACTTCGGAAATGCCAGAGAGGGTTGTCTGTGAAACTAACTCAACTATCTTATATTGCTGTTATCCTAAAAATCTCTGTATGAGTATTTAGTTTTTCTACAGAAATCCAGTTTAATTCACTGAATATAATGAAATAAACAACTATTTGAAATTTTATCTTCACTATTCAGTATCTGGTTCTATGTTTTATTTGCTATTTACTATTCAAACATTGCTCTGAAACAAAAATAATTAAGTTTTGATCATACACATGATTCATCAAGGAAAGTAATTTTCCATTCACCACACAAATCTTTATAACTTGTACTAACATACAATTAGTAGCAGTAGTAGACACGTTGCTTCCATGCAGATGTGCACAGAACAAGGCTGAGCGACATGCCTGGGCAACTTCTTTAAATATAGCGATCAGTAAGGATCACGGAGAATCCAGATCCCTTTCTGTCCTACCTTCTTCCAGCAGTTCTTGACCTAAGAACTGTTACACTGGCTGAGACTGAAGTAGTACGTCCCACTTAGCCTGTTGCCCAATGCTGACTCTGGCATTTGGACACTAAGACACTGTTCCCCCAGTATAACCTCTTGGCTTCTGACTAACAGTGCTTTTGTGGAGCTTTCCACTTCTCCCCATGCATTACATCCCATACCTATTACTGTATTAGGCCAGCATTATCAGCAATAAGAGGCCTAGAGCACCTTCAGGTCACAGTTTTCTAACGTAATACTTTCTTAAACTATGTAAGTTTACACTAAGTGACTTCAAAAGCTCCCAGGTAGCAAAGCATGTGTCTCCAAAAGTTACCTACTTCCTGATTTTGTACAGGGTACTCCAGTTATCTGGGGAAATTAGGGTATCTCAACGAAAAATGTGAAGTTCGTTTTAGCTCACAGCAAATAATGCCATGCCTCAATGCCACACCTCAATGCCACTTAATTTTTAGGAGTGAGCAAGTGTCACAGAAACTGCCCATTCTCTTCCCTCACTCTCAAAAAAAGTTTTGCTACACACTCATTACAGAACGTTTAAACCTGAATAGCTTTAAAACACTGCACAGCTATAATCCATCAATATGAAATCTACAATAAATGCCAGAGTAACTATACCAGATCAAATAAAACTCTCTCTACCCAAGGATCTTATTCCCAGTGAATGTCAAAAGCGGATGCACAGAGAAAGGTCTAAATACAGCATGAAATCTTTGCTTCCTCCAGGTAATCTAGTACCACCAAGTTGTTGCTCCAAGAATGCCAAAGCCAGATGCAGTTCCTATGCTCCTCTAACAGATTTCTTTGCTAGTGTTGTCCAGTTTCCCCCTTAATCCATGCAAAATTTTACAATCCACCATGGACAGTGCAGAGTTCATGCTGTCAAAGGAGTCAGCTCCTCCCATTTGTGTTTTGAACCTAGTAAGACTCTTCAGAGTCTCTAGCTGTACTGGAAGACCCAGTGAACACTTTAGTCACTTTTTCCATGCTAAGTCATGACAGGTCTTTACCATACCCACCTTCCCTTCATTTGACACTTTCAGATTGAAAAGTTAGGGCTTACTAACAATTATTAAAATAAAAAGGCAAATTTTTTACCAGTCCTAGTGTCCCTCTCTGAACCTTTTCCAATTTTTATTCCTTTGACTCCTTGCTCAATTCCTGCAAATCTTAAAAAGAAGTACAGAATGATCCTATCATATGTTAGCGTTATTTGCCCAGTCTACAACATGTATCAATCTGTTTGCCAGTAAAATACAAAAGCTTCAAGGTAAGCATGTGAAGAGTTCTATACCGCATGAGTTGGAAAGAGAATCTGGAAAGCAAAAAAAAAAAAAAAATATGAGTGACAGCTTTCTCAACTGAAACTATGGGAAATCTAGGAATAATAAATGTAATTATCTAGGCTGAAATCCATTTTTCTGAGACATGTTTTTAGGACTGCCAGTTCACAGGTCTTGACTTTCACATCTCAGTGATACATGCCATCTTACTATTCTCAACAACAGTTTAAAAATAGGTCAGAAAAATAGTCATGCACCTGTAAGCACATAAAATGTGTATGAAAAGAAAATGTACAAAAATCTTCAAAATATGGTCCTGATACACTGTGGTGGATTTGCATGGAAAAGTTTTGGTAGTGGGGGGGCTACTGAGGTGGTTTCTGTTAGAAGCTGCTAGAAGCTTCCCCCACATCCAACAGAGCCAACGCCAGCCGCCTTTGAGACAGACCCACCGCTGGCCAAGGCTGAGCCCATCAGCAACAGTGGCAGTGCCTCTGTGCAAAACAACTGCAATGGGAGAGAGGAGTGAGACTATGTAAGAGCAACAACTCTGCAGACACCAAGGTCAGTGAAGAAGGAGGGGCAGGAGGTGCTCCAGGCACCAAAGCAGAGATTCCCCTGCAGCCTGTGGTGAAGACCATGGTGAGGCAGGCTGTTGCCCTGCAGCCCATGGAGGTCCACGGTGGAGTAGATCTTCACCTGCAGCCCATGGAGGACCCCACGCCAGAGAAGATAGATGCCCAAAGGAGGCTGTGACCTCGTGGGCAGCCTACGCTGGAGCAGGTTTGCTGGCAGCACTTTTGACCCCGTGGGGGACCCATGCTGGGGCAGTCTGTGCCTGAAGGACAGCACCCTGTGGAAGGGACCCAAGCTGGAGCAGTGTGTGAAGCACTGTAGCCCGTGGGAGGACTCACGCTGGAGAAGCGCATGGAAAACTGTCTCCCATGGGAGTGACCCCACGCTGGACCAGGGGAGAGTATGAGGAGGAAGAGCAGTAGAAACAACATGGGATGAACTGCCCACAACCCCCATTACCCATTCCCTGTGCCGCTGCAGGGCAGAAGGTAGAGCAATCGGGAATTAAGCCCAGGAAGAAGGCAGAGCTGGCGGGAAGGTGTTTTTTCTGATTTGAACAGTGATAAATTAAACTAATTTTCCCCAAGTCATGTCTGTTTTGCCCATGACAGTAATTGCTGAGTGATCTCCCTGTCCTTCTCTTGACTCACAAGCCTCTCCTTACATTTTATATTTCCTCTCCCCTGTCTGGTTGAGGAGCAGAGTGATAGAGCAGCTTTGGTGGGCACCTGGCATCCAGCCAGGGTCAAACTACCGCTTACACAATACCTAATTACCAATTTTCAATAGCGATAAAGCATGGGCTGCCAGGCCAAGAAATATGTCTAATTATTCTAGTGTTCAGAAGTTGCACTCTTAATCTAGAAACAAAAACAGAAGTGCAATGTTATTGAAAATAAAACAAATTACTGTGTGAGAAGAATTTTCCTATAATGATTTTTATCCCTTAGATCTAAATCTTACACCAACATCCTCTGCTCCTTTTCAATAGATGTTCCTCACAGTTCTGGGGGCAAAAGCCAGTACATGCTTTGGCTAAAGTGGATTTATATACCTGCTTACTGGCCAGCAAGCTGCTACAAAATAAGACGTAGTGTTGGCACATCTTGTCTGTTTCCCCCCTTCCCAGAGGTACTAACTACATTTCCATCCTCTACCCAGCCATTAACTTTCATGAAAATTCTGGAGACTCAGCTGTCTTCAATATTTCTATCTTTGCATCAAATCTGGCTAAGAAGACTCAAAAGTTATCGATGACAAGATGCTATGCCAAGAAGAAGTAAGGGGACAAAGGAGACAAAGACACTAGCAACGAAAAGCTAATAAACAAGAAAATACTAAGCCTCATTTTCATAAGCTCCACCAAGATAAATATGCCGGTACAAAATAAACTTCTAAAAGAAAAAAAAAAATATTTTGTTTCTTAAGAATTTCTCAGAGTACTAGAAAGTGTTCCTTGTTTGCAATCATACCATAGATTGATAAAAGTCATGTAACATCAAGTAATAAAACACAGTAGGGTAAGTCAAGGACAATGTTTTTCACTCTTCTGGAAGGTTGTCCTTCAAACGTCCTCATATGGATATATTGAAGATATTACCTTGAGCTAGTCTTTCAAGCCGTTTCCCATGCTCTGGAGGAATAGCATACCTAAAATTCATATAAAGAAAAGGATGAAATGCTTAAAGACATAACTACTACAAAAGCCATGATTCATGTATGATAAATGTTTAAAAATACAGAAGCCAAAAATATTAAAGACTGAAAAATTATACAAGAAAAATATACCAATTTCTCAGGAAAAAATACAGAGGATTTTTTGAGAAAAATATTTTAGCTTATTTCTAGTTTAAACATTATAATATGTATTCACTGTTATATTCACTGTTTAAAACCATGCATATTGACAGTA
>JAVJGI010000057.1:31285445-31295868 GCA_035590275.1 Ibycter americanus | reverse complement strand
ACAACCATGTGCTAAAACACACAGAACTTTCTACTTTCAAAAAAGTTATCAGACCATGTCCCCTCACTAAGGTTTCCCATATGTCATGTTCATCCTTGTGGTGGGCTGACCTTGGCTGGATGCCAGGTGCCCATCAAAACTGCTCTATCACTCCCCTCCTCAGCTGGACAGCTGAGAGAAAATGTAATAAAAAGCTCATGGGTCAAGATCACTCAGCAATTACCGTTATGGGCAAAACAGACTCGACTTGGGAAAAGTAGTTGAACGTAGTACCACTCAAATCATAGTGGGATAATGAGAAATAAAACCCAAATCTTAACTACCTGTCCCTCCACCCCTCCCTTCTTCCCAGGCTTAACTTTACCCCCAAGTTCTCTACAGCCTCCTCTGCAGTGGCACAGAGGGACAGGGAATGGGGGTTGTGGTCAGTCCATCCCATGTTGCCTCTGCCACTCCTTCCACCTGAGGGGGAGGGCTCCTCACACTCATCCCCTGCAGGAGTGTGGGGTCTCTCCTACAGGAGAGAGTTCTCCATGAATTTCAACATGAGTCCTTCCCACAGGCTAGAGTTCTTCATGAACTGCTCCAGCATGGGTCCCTTCCACAGGGTGTTGTCCTTCAGGAAAAGACTGCTCCAGTGTGGGTCCCCCACGGGGTCACAAGTCCTACCAGCAAACATGCTCCAGCGTGGGCTCCTCTCTCCATGGGGTCACAGGTCCCACCAGGAACCTGCTCCAGTGCAGGCTTCCCATGATGTCACAACCTCCTTCAGGTGCATCCATTTCCTCTGGCATGAGGTCCTTCATGGACTGCAGGTGGAGATCTACTCCACTGTGGACCTCCATGAGCGGCAGGGGGACAGCCTGCCTCACCATGGTCTTCACCATGGGCTGCAGGGGAATCTCTGCTTTGGTGCCTGGAGCACCTCCTGCCCCTCCTTCTGCACTGACCTTGGTGTCTGCAGAGTTGTTGCTCTTACATAGTCTCACTCCTCTCTCCAGCTGCAGTTTTTACTGTGCAGCAGGGGTTTTTTCCCCTTCTTAAACATGTTATCACAGAGGCACTACCACCTTCTCTGATGGGCTCAGCTTCGGCCAGCAGTGGGTCCATCCTGGAGCCAGCTGGCATGGGCTCTGTCAGACATAGGGGAAGCTTCTAGCAGGTTCTTACAGAAGCCATCTCTGTAGCTCTCCTGCTACCATAACCTTGCCATGCAAACCCAGTACAATACTGTAAAGGATGGCATACAAGAACTATACTTACAGTAGTCTGCAAAAGACCATCTGTAGGACTATCTCAGCAAGGATGGAGAAACTTAACAATCTCTCTGGACAACCTGTGCCAGGGCTCAGTAACCCTCACAGTGAAAAGTGTTTCCTCATGTTCAGGAGGAACCTCCTGCATTTCAGTTTGTGCCCATTACCTCTGGTCCTGTCACTGGGCACTGCTGATAAAAGCCTGGCTCCATCCTCTTTGCACCCTCCCTGCAAGTTTGCATACATTGATAAGGTCCCCCCAAGTCTTCTCTTCCGTAGGCTGAACAGTCCCAGCTCTGTCAGCCTTCCCTCATATGAGAGACGTTCCAGTCCCTTCAATATCTTACTGGCCCTTCTCTGGGCTCTCTCCAGTAGCTCTGTACCTCTGGGGAGAGATGAGGAACTCAGAACTATGCACAGCACTCCAGGTGTGGACTCAACAGTGCTAAAGAAAAGGGAAGACACATGTCCTCTGACCTGCTGGCAGCATTCCTTCTAATGCAGCCCAGGACACTGTTAGCCACCTTTGCTATATTGGCATACTGCTGGCTCATGTTCAACCTGGCATACCTCAGGGCCCCCAAAGGTCTTTCCTGGAGAGAGTCTTTCCAGCCTTCAGCCCCAGCACATACCCCATATACCTGGGGTTTTTCCTCCCCAGGTGCAGTACTTTGCAATTCCCCTTGCTGAGCTTCACAAAGTTCCTCTCAGCCTCTTTCTCGTCTGTCAAGGTCCCTCTGGATGGCAGCATGACCTGCTGGCATATCAGCCGATCCTCCCAGCTTTGCACTGTCCGCAAGCTCTGATCCACCCACATCATTAGTAAAGAAGTTAAACAAGGCTGGACCCAGTATTGATCCCTGGGCTACACTTATAGAAGTCCTTGCTGTTGCCTTCATCATCTCTCAGATTCATTTCCATGTAGGCTTTGACATTCCCAATTGTATTTATGCATACTTGGACAGTGTCTCTATATTCCTCCTAGGTTACACATCCCTGCCTCTACCTTCTGCGTATTTCCTGTTTATGCCTGAGTTTTGTCAGAAGCTCCCTGCTCATCCATGCAGAACCCTGGCGTTTTCGCCTGACTTCCTGCTTACTAGGATGGACCACTCTTGAGCTTCGAGGAGGCGAGTACCAACCAGCTTTCTTGGGCCCTTCTTCCCTCCAGGGCCTTATCCCACAGGACTCTTCCAAGCAGATCACTGAAGAGACCAAAGCCTGCTCTCTTGAAAGCCAGGGTTGTGGTCCTGCTTTCTGTCTTGACACCTCCTCTTCAGATTGTGAACCCCACTATCTCATGGTCACTGCAGCCAAGTATACCTTCAACCTTCACATCCACAAATCCTTCCTTGTTTCTGAGTATGAGGTCCAGCAGACAAATTTGGTCAGGAAATGTCACTGATGATCTCCAGACACTCTTGGGATTGCTTATGCGGGCTGCTCTCCTGCAGCTTTAGGTTAAGCTACAACTCAGACGTCATCCCTAACTCACTTCACTTTGGATTTTGGTCAAATCCAAACTCTACATATAATGTCAAGGTGCTGCCTTAAAATGAAGTTAGCTGCACTGTCAAAGGATACAGCGTGAAACTTGAGTATATCTGTTGCTAGAGTTAATATTACATGAGAGATATATCTACAATTTAGCAAAAATAACTGTTAGCCTACAAACTTCACTGAATCAATCACTCTTGTACTACTCATCAAACATGCTCCTCACTGCTTAGACATGGGAGAATGCAGGCATTAGGAATTGTCTTATCAGGAGAAATAAAACTAAGAGAAGGAAAAGGGAAGTGATATCTTCAAGACACAAGCTGAAGAAGAGTGGAGAGACAGGCAAGACAGTATTTGTATGTGCTTCTTTCAAACCTTGGCTTTTCTCTACTGAATAGCAGATGCCATTGACAGCACTGAAATTAGATGTGGTTTATGACTCATTATAAACATCAAATCAGTCACTTTTCTTTGGAACTTCTTTTGAAACCAGGAAGATTTTTTCCCCTCTAGTTGCTAGATCACTTCATGTAGGGGTTTCATATGTCTTCCCCATCTGTCCATACAAATACAATTTCAAATTAATTAAAAAAAAAAAAAAATCAAACCAAACAAACACACCACAAAACAGTAAAAGTTAATTTGAGCCCTTTGTATCTCATACAACAAGGACACAACTTAATTTGTGGCCTCAGTGATAGCTGGTTTGATTTAAACAACAGCTGGGCATGGCATGGAAGTGGAAGGCCTAAGGGTAGTTCACCAGAACTGCAACTGCAGAGGACCAGTAAGTGAATCACACTCTTTAACTTATACACAGGTACAATTGCCAGGCAAGGTAATAAATTTATGGTATCAGAAACAAAATAACTCTCTTCTTCCCCTTTCCTGACAGGAACAGTAACTTTTTGCAACTGTTTCACAGGCTAGTCATTCACAATCTAAGCTGGCTCAAATTGGCATTACATTGATGCTAACTCACAAGGAAAAGACAGCTCTCTTGAAATAATACAATAAAAAATAAATAATCACTTCTCAATTAAACTTCCTAAGCAATCATAACTCTTAGGTTATGACTCATAATAATTCATGGATCAGTCTAACAGCTGCAGCTAGTGAGACTGGTGCTTTATTATTGACATTACAAGCTCTTTCAGGAATATTAATTCTCACACAGGTCCAGGTGACCTTATAGCAAAAGACAGAACCTTGAACATTTCTCTGATTACGTTTATAATTTTAACATAAATAATGATCCTTACAATCTGTTCCTTAGTGCAATGCTTTTTGTGGAGTCACCTACACTGTCATTGTTCTGCAAAGCACTGTAATGAAAAGTAACAGCAGTTAAAATGCATGTAGCACAAAATAATCTTTCAAGCCAACATTCAACTATCTTAAATTTATTTTCCATAAAGGCCTATACAGTCTACAGAACACTTGTTTTCATTGGTTTTTTCCTTATTCATAAAGATTTAATCTGTGTTCAAAACTGTCAAATAACCTTAAATACGTTATAAATACACAACAGAGACTCAGGAATAATCCAAATATCACAAAGGTAAACTATGAATCACTGATAGTAATTGTCAAATTTCAAAGCATGCATTTATAGCTTTAGCTTTGGTCCTGGATTTTTGTTGGTTTGTTTGTTTGCTCTTCCATGTAACACAGGCTTTGTAACTTTGCCCCATCTTCAAAACCCCTCAGAATCTGTCATCCTCTGACCTAAGAAAAGCAAACAATACTACAAGATCTATGATCTCGCTGGCACAGTGCCAACAAAGTGCTGGATGTCCCAGATAACAATATTGTTTCTTAAATAATCTAAATAGCAAAAATTAAGGCTTCAGATACAGTTGTCTCAATGTAAAATTGAACATCACCATGTGGAAAAGAAAATGTAATTGGTAAACTTTTAAACTAAAGAATAAGGACTTGCAGCACAGCAGCACTTCTCACTAATTTTGACGGCCCAAGTATATGTACACATCACACTTACACTAAGTTCCTGTTTTTCTACCTGGAATTCTGCCAGATATTTACCTTTCTATATTAAATACAACACCTACAACACACTGTTTGCTACAAAGTGCATTTTGTAAAAAGCAAGCATTTGGTTTTGTTTATCGCAAATAGGCTGTAATAACAAATTAATCCCACCATCCCTTTTCTGTTGTATGATGCCCAAAACATCAGCTACCTGTATTCCTCTTCTTTCCCCAAAAAGCAACAATCCTGAAGCAAACTGAATGAAAACATATGAATAACCTCTAACTCCAAACAGAATCAAAAAGATCCTTTCTTAGCACTTCAAGCACAAGACATGAAAAAATATTAGTTGTGCAAGTACACCATCTGCTGGCAAAAAATTAACTTCTGCAAAAATATTGTAAAAGAAAAGGTTTTAATCAGTGGCATCCCTAACTTCCTCAACAACAGTTTGGTACCAGGGATTTTTCCTTCTTTTCTTCTAAACGCCACTGGGTGTGGGTTGTAGCTGACATGGCTGTCACGTTAACTACTCAGTCTGTTCACACTCTTTCCTGAGTCTCTTCCTTTCAACAACATGTCTCCCTTTGTTTAAAATAATACCCACTTAATCACAGCCATTAAGGGGTTTTTATTCTACCTATCACTGTTTCCTCCCCCACTCCCTGCAACTTTCAGTGCTTTCTTTGTCTCTTCTTCCTATGCACCTCACATCTGAGTTAGGATTCCTGAATGCTGCTCTTCTCACTTCACCCTTTATTGATCTCCCTTCCTCAGCATCCCAATCTAATGACAGTGCAATTCCATGAAAAGGAAATTTCTGATCTTCTCTTCGACCAGGCAGCACTTCAGCACTGGGTATTACTGCAGTCTCTTTTCTTTGGAAATGTTCCTCAAGCAACAGTAACCTTAAGTTACTAAAGACCAAAGAAAACAATTAAAACAAAGTGTACATTTGTAACAGGCTATGCCAGAAGGCCTTATCTGCCAACATTAAAGAGAAAAAAGTATCAGAGAAGAAAAAGGGCAAGCTTCTATTTCTTGAAAGAAACACTGCTCTCCTGTGCCCCATTTTGGTCTCTACAAACAACAGCCATCTAGAATGCCCCTTCACCAAAACACCCCACATCACAATCTTCAATTATTTTCTAAATCATTTTTATACAGCTATTTGGACACACAATAGAATTCAGACTTGCTGCTTTCTCTAAACAATAGACCATTGGACATTTATAGCTATCTTTCAAAGATCACATAACCTAGTGCAAAAATTGAATTGCTTTAAGCCATCTTGGCTGACCATATTTATCTTTGGACAAAACCTTCAAGTAATTTGTCTTCTGTGAAGAAATATGAAACATTAGCCGAGCTTCAGACCATCTGCCACAGGGCAATTCTCCTTGTTTGTTTGCTTGAATGATTGGAGAAGGCAGTTACATAAAACATGAAATAACTCAAGAACTCCATACATGATAAATTCTTCTGGAGAAAAGTTTGTCCTCTATTTTTTAAATCCTCAATATTTTTTTTAAAATGTTAACATTTCTTCTGTTAGTCTCATTACTTAAATAATCCTTTCAAAATCTAGTTCCCATAGCTACTTACATAGCCTAATTTGTATCAGTGGATATGCCGTAATTCTTTGGATAATGAGACCTGTGTTAAGAGTCCCTTTTTATCTGTGGAGATCTTGGCAAGTAACCAGCAAAATTCATTTCCTTAGAAAGCTTCTATTTTGTCTATTTTAATTCACAGGTACACAGTAATTGTAAGCATATATCCAGGAAACTGCAGGCATTCCAAACACATATAAAGTACAGCTATGAATTTTCTTCAGTAAAAGATAGAGATATCAAGTATTTCATCTTATAATTTTAAAGGAAAAGTTATTTAAAATATCATTAAATTTCCACAAAGGTACACAGATAACACACATACTGAAATATTAATAAACAAATAAATAAATAGGAAGAAATCTCAATGTTCAGGAGAGTTCAAAGTGAAGAAAGGGAAGAGTCTTATGATCACGAAGAGTAGCAATATCCTACTGTCTAAGAACAGAACTGTCTGACTCTTGCAGATGGTAGAGTTAATTTCAACCTTGCTTGGAGTCTTTAAAGTGAGTAAAACAAAAATTTAAAAAGACAGATTCTCAGTCACAAAGCAAGCATGTATCCTCTAAGTATAGTACCCTTTAAAAGAGGGTTGTGAGAGATAAACTTCATTAAAAGCTATGCATACTTCATCATAAATGCTCCCATTGATATCTGCTCCATAAATTGGTGCCACAAAAGTCAAGTTCTTCCAGTATTTACGCTCCAGATCTTCATAATCTATGTATCTTGGGGTGCAGTATCTGCAGAGGAAGAGGCAGGCAAAGGTTCAGCAGTCTTTCAACAACCACCTTCACAATGGACTATGGTTCTGATACTGCAAACTGAATTCAAATTCACTGAAATAGAGGAATTATGAGTTGCCCTGAATTTTTAGTTTCATGATTCACCATAGCATGTAAACTCCTACCTGACAGCAACAGTAGCTGACACCATACACCTACCGACACATTTTCTTCAGTCTCCAGCAGCTAAACAGCACATCTACTGACTGTCCTTAGGCTGAGGCTCTCCCTTTTGTTTCTCTTCCACAAAAAAGACACACATGGAAGAGCCACTTAATTGACAAGTATTTGTTATTCTCTTGCCTCACTGCCAGCTCTGCAAAGACACAGACGCAGGTCCTGCACAAGACTGTCTCAGAATAACTCAAATGTACTAATTCTGCCAAGCCACAGCCCTGCCAGGCAAAAACAGTATTTTATTCGTTTTTCCTTCCCCAGAAAAACCTTTCGAGAAAAGGTGTAACGTTTCAAACAGTTGATACCAAAAATTCTACCATACAGTGAAAAAAAAATATTGAAGAGAATTCTTTTTGCCCTTTTAGTGCAGCAGAGAGGACCATGCTTTTATATGTATAAATATACTTATGTATATACTTTAGAAAAGTTACTCAAGCCTCATGTAAAATCCTGTGGGAACACAACACAAGCACACTACCACAGAAAACAACCACCAATAGCTTTTGCCTCAGGATCCCTTGCCAGGCCTCTGTTCTCCCACATTCAGGTCTTCAGAAAAGAAAACTTGCTCCCCCATTACTGCAATTCTGAGAAGTAAAGTTTCACATTACCCCTGCCAACTTACTGCACTTGAATTACTGGAAAGAAAATCCAAACATATAAGAATTGAGTAGACCAGGTACATTTACATCATGCAGTAACACTGAACAGAGACAAGTTAGCAAAACGCATCTTAACCAAAGCATTCTTGTCTCAGCAATGGAGTTGTTTCAATTATTTCTCATGATATGGCTCTAGAAATCAGATTGCCTTTCTGCTTGGCACTGAGTAATATCAATACATAAACTCCATTACAATAACACCAGTAACTTCATTATGGGATGCTGGTACAGCCGTATTTCCCAGAGGTCAAGGTGAAGAAGCACCTTGGTTCAATGGTGAACTGTTAATGCCTAAACAAATAAAAGATGCAGTGCATTAGACTGAGCACACACAATCCTTTTAAAGGCAAATATGATTTAATTTAGATGTTCATGGCCCTTCTCTCTTTCCCAAAGGAAATGGATAACATCACAATATTCAAGAAAAGTGTCTTTAACAGAGGAGTCTTCTTCATTAAGGAATAAAATTATTTTTACAGAAGAATAGGGGCTCTCAGCTACTTAATAGTTTTGAGAAATATAGACTGCATTAAGAGTGTCATAGGAGGTTATATGACACATTTTCTCAAGAGCAGTGATGAATATTTAGAAAGACCTACAGCTAGCAATAGATAAGAAGCCCTCCCAACTGTTCTTAACTTCACCTATGAAATGAAGTTGTAAACTGATTTCAGTAAAAACATGAAAACTGAAATCAGAAACACTTCCAAAACATCTTCAATGATAAAGAATACAATAAACTTAACTAACACCATGATACATATTAAAACCTTCAGAGTATTTTCACATTATCAAACTATTTTAAGAAATTAGTGTTTCTCATTTTGTCACAGGTTAATCAAATGCAAATTTTAAACATATATTAACAGGTATCACAGAAAAAGCATCAGATACAACACAAGTTTTATGTTTTATTCTCCCCTCGAACAGTTACTGAACAAGTAATTTTAAGAACTACAAAACAGGTTCCTATTCCAACTTCCCAGAGGAAGAGAATTCTAAGTGCGATAACCTCAATTTTTCAGAAGTAATATATGGGCATAAAAATACCAATCCTTGTTAATTGAAAAAAGGAGATCAGTTTTGCACTTTTACAGCGGCATGGACATCATGGCACATTTGCTGAGGAGCCTCTTTAAAAGCTTTTCATGTCCTAGTTTTTCCTGATCTTGATACCAGCTTCCCTTCTTACCTCTTAATTTCTTAAATTAACTTATTAGACAAACTTTCCTTCAAATTAGGGCAGTGTTACCTTCCTTTGTTATATTCAAATACCTTTTGTCTCTAGGATCCTTTCCAGAAACTATTTCCAGTCAGTTTTGAGGAAATACTGAAGCAGAATTTATCCTTTTTATGGGGCCAGAAGGAATGGGGAAGAATTCCTTCTATCACTTCCCTCTTCTCGGAATGCCCACTTATTTGCAACTTTTTAGTATAGTGCCTAGCCCTTCTTAGACATTCTGTCCCCTCCCTTAATATTCATCTTGCCATAACCAGAACATAGACATTTGCTAGGTGCAGCTGAGTTCTCTTAGATTAATGCAAAAACTTCTAGGCGAGTTAAAAAATACGTTGGGTTTTTTTCAGAACTACATGATGATAGGCCATTCCAATATCTAGGCCAAAAAATCCAAACACTGAACATTAACAGGTGTATTCAAAATAAAACTCAGATATAAGTCTGTATCATCTTCATTATTTTCTACATAACTATTTGTTAGAACAGGAAGAAAAAAAGGTACACAGAAAGCATCATGTCTCAGCTTTTTCAGATGCTTTCTTGCTGCCATGGTACTAGATGCTTTCAATAACAGAAACACAAACAAGATTCATACTGCGGTACCATTCCACAACTTAGGAGACAGGAAAACCTCCCAGGAAAACCTCTACTAAGTGAAAAAATCACCAGCTGCCTAGCACAATTCAAAGAAACCACAACATGGGAACAAATAAATATTTGTCTTTCTAAGCAAGACCCCTATACATACTTGTCACTGTTGGCCAGCTGCTTGAACTCCTTCACTGTCATTGGCTTTTTCTGAATGTTGTACTGTGTGAAAAGTCCTGACTGGCCAGTGACGATCTGCTGAATTGGAGCCGGAATCACCAAATCTTCAATATCATTATAATGTTTTCTTGGTTTCCACTCCTTCGGTGGTATAACCTTTAAATTCAGAAATAAAAACCAGAACATCAACAGTTGCAATACCAATTCAAAACGATTTTGGAAAAAATAAAAAAACGAGTCAAACATGCCCACATAATCAAATGAATGCTTGCATACCAGCTGTTTGACAATAACTATGTGACCATGTAAGTGCTGCTAATTAATGCAGAAACCAATTCAAGATGGGCATACTATTACCTCAATTCACAAATCTACAGCAATTCGATCATGTGCAACCGTGCAAACATACACATGTACAACGGAACAAATA
>JAVJGI010000057.1:31244278-31256793 GCA_035590275.1 Ibycter americanus | reverse complement strand
AGCTCTTGAAGATTAGTATGTTTTCAGCCTCACATATGATTTTGTGTAGCCTTTGTTGTCCTTAGACTCAGTTATTCATCCCAGTAATAGTGCTATAATAATACCTACAACATCAGAGTACCTGAGGAAATCAAAAAATATTCTTACTGGCTTCACCTTACACTTAACTGAATTTTTTATGTCGTTTTTTTCTATCTGTAAAGCAATGAAGAATTTCATTTGCTGAATTGTAGTCAAACAAGAATTAAACAAGTAAAGTTTCCAGTATGTGCAGAGTATCATTCGCTACATTTTGACTTTATTAAAAATGCACGAAGTGACTTTGTTAAATGGAAAAGACTAAAATGAGTCATGGAATAAATACTAGTTGCAGGCTGACACATGCGATTTACAAATTGTGAAGGGAAACACATCCAGTAGGAGGGTATATTGTGAATACTTCTTCTAAAAAATTTTATCAATGCCTTTTAAAAAACCTGTTTCTGTTTTTTCTGCTCTCATAGCATTTTAAAAATACAGCTTCTTATGTTGATTGCTTTGTATTATTCTATTTGTGCGTACCCATTCCATACCTTATTTTCAATCACATTACTCTTCCTTCCCATGCGAACTCCCAATCCTGATAAAGGATTATGAACCCTCATGTCCCCATTTAGTACTTCAATAGGACAGGTTTCTGTAATGACAGTAAGTTGGGGCAAGGGGCCAAGCTTGGGGGGTTTTGTTGTTTCTCCCTACACTGTGCAATGGTAGGAATATATATACTAATCTGCTGGATGTTGACCTGACATGTATCGATATACGTTTCCAAAGAGCAAGTTCTTGATTTTTTTTTTTCTGCCTTGTTTTTTAAGACATAACAGGACTTTCAAACATTTGTCCAGGCTAATGATGATATTTTAAGAGACAATAGGCCAAGGTTTTTAACTTGAATGACATTAGTGACAGTTCCAATCCAGAGGTCATTCAAGGAAAGATAAGAAAATGTCAGAAGTTACAGAAAAATGAGTGTCTTTCATCAGTTTCATTCTCTTGCATTTATACCTTTTCATCTGAATGTGCAAAATGTGGCAGAGTACCAGTTTAGCTCTAAATTCCCATTTGCTGCTCAGTGAGATGTATTCAAAGCAGAAGACAGCCCCTCTGTCATCGATATTTATAAATAAGAGTCCTGGAAAAGGGTTGAATTACTTCTGGAATTACTTTCTCAGACAAGACTTTGAGAAGAGGAAGTTGTAAGCACAATATCTGCCCATTTTCTCTGCAGCACCCATGTGACTTCACTGAGCTTTGAGAGTTTTATATGCATAAAAGACAATCCCAGGATGATGACAAGGTGAAGATGAATATTCAAACAAGAATCAAGAATGTGGAATTTTTTTTAGGTTTGGGACAAACCCATTTAATTGGGGCTTGCACAGCTGGCATAGCTTCTGACTTTTAACCAGATCAAAATCTTAGGATGTCATAGCATTACTTAATAGAACCAGAATCTCAAATCAGAACTTCAGTTAAAATGAGTGAACCAGCTCGCTATGGAGGGTTTTGAAAGCACGCACTGCTACATTAGTGTTACTGTGCTCATACCTTTTATTTGCTTTTTAAAAGAAGCAAATTCATCATTTGATCTCGGAGCCTATTGCTACTAGCAATATTCTTTTGCAGCTGAGCCACAGCTAACATGCCTTTTATTCTTTTGTCTTTGTGTCTCTTTTATCGCTTCAGTGTGCTTGTCCATGTGTTGCAAAGTACAGATGGTGAAATGCTTTGGGTCACACAGTGTTCTCTGTTAATTCTTTTGTGAGCTGTGGCGCCAGCTAATCCCCATTTTTCAGTTTCTGATGTGTTCTGTCCAATCGCTTTCTTCTGGTTTAATCATTATGCCTGAAATAAAGAGTGGGTCTTAACAGCTAAAAGTCAAAGGCATTGAGCCAAATTGTTCTTCCACAGACATCCATGCAATTAATTGGCTTCAGTGGTACTAAAAAGAATAGCAGAAAGGAAAAATTTACTCACTGTTTTACATAATGATAAAGTCCTTACAACTTACTACAGCATCTACAGAAGAGTGCAGGCTTCAAACAGATGCTCAGAGGTACTTGATGTGATATTTTAGTATAAAGAACAAAGGGAAGGAAACAGTGAGTGACGGAGAAGCAAGTAATGTTAGTAGGGGTGACAGGTACAGGAAATGGTATATGGTGTTGCAGTAAACATTGTAAAGTACTCTTTCGGCCCAAGACTAACAGTATGAAGAGTATTAACCTGGGGGAAGAAGATGAGAAGGGAATTGTGTGCCTAAGTTAATTGTAGAACTGGTGAACCTGATTAGAACAAAACAGTAAGATTACTAAAACACACAATAGAGTCCTGATGTTGGGCTGCATCCAAATACCGTGCTTTCCAAAATGTAGCTTGATAATGAAACGTGACATTCTATGCATTTCAAAGGTATAGCCAAACAGAAGCTAAGCCTTCTCACAGTGTAGTGTCATCTTTTGTGGTTTGCTCCTAAATGTGGTGGGCAGTGAGTGGTGTTTGTATCAAACACGGGTTATTTCCCCTAACATGGCTTAGGTCAGTCCAACAACTTGCTCCTACTGAGATGAGTGTGCATTTCTTTCACACACACGCCCTCCCCACAACCCCACACACTTCCTTATATCACTTACCTTGCATCAGCTCTGCAGCATACTAGACCCCTCCATCTAAACAGACTCAGCTTATTAATCAAGTGATTAAAAAAAGATACATTTCTGATAAATTAGAAGGCTGAATCTATTCACGGAAGGTGCCTTTCAGTGCACAGAGATGTCACAAAAGCACTAGGCACCTGGTATGAACAGAAGAGAGTGTGTGAGATCTCTCATTTTCACTAGTGATCAGTTCCAGGCATCGCTGGTTACGTGGTTCTCATTGCCCATTGGTTCTCATCTGCATCTGCTTGCCTCTTAATCTCTTTCTATAAAGTTTAAAAATAAATTTTAAAATAACACTTTTCTGAATAATTTCTTTTCATATTAAAGGAGTTAAACTGGGGGATACTCTTAAGAAATCTGATTAATGAAGAGTCTCACACCCTACAACCACAACTGGATAAAAAGGAAGGTAAGTCCTGTCATACTTGTAGCCTGTGCTTTTCTGCTTTCCAGTTTAAAAGGCGTTCTGGGAATTCCTACATTCTTTAGAAAACGCACTGCTAATAGTATCCAGCTGTAGACAGAAATACCTTTTCTCTCTTCCTTTTTTGGTGTTCTTGCTGAGAGAGATGTCACATGAATGCACTTTGAATTCATACAGAAATTAAATGAGCTGCTGTGAGCTTCCCATCTTCCCTAATATCTTACAACGCCAGCATTCTTTGCCTCTCTGTCAGATTGCTATGAACATTCCTATGTAACAGCGGTTACTGTACCCTTCAACACTGCTGCTTATCTGCAGTTGCACCCACACAAAGAACCTGGTAAGCCAGAAAAAAAAGAGAAAGGAGGAAAAAAAAAAAAAAAGGAAGGCAAGCTTACAAACAGATGGGTTAATTTACAGGTGTGTTTGCAAAGAATGAAATTCAAGTGACTGAGAACCTGACTCTGGCAAAACAAAAACTCCTGCACAATAAAGTCCATTTTCCCCACTCCGGCCAAAACTATTGAAAGACACATCAGGCATTTTAGGTTACTACTTTATATAAGTTTTTCATACATGGAAATCCTAACACTGGCTGCAATTTCAATAGATAACATGTGTGGATCTAACAGCTTGTGGCTGCTGCTTCTCCCTCTCTCACTTCAAGACACTCCCACCACTTACTAGACAACTTTGTTAGCCGATCAAACTCATTAACTAAGCAGAAAACTAATCCAGAAAGAAGAAAGAAGGTTTCCTGCATGATTAGCAAGATGAAATAGTTCAGCATCCAAGCTGGAAAAAAGAGAAGGAAAGGTAGTTTCCTCTTTCTTGACAACTGTGAGAAACCACAGTGCTAGAGATAAGGCTATTCGTGTCTTATGAACAAATAACTTACAGTTAACTTCAAAAAAAATCTGGAATGCTGAATTATGTGTCAATACAATATTATAGTACAGTAGGACACTAAAGCTAGTTTTCCCAAATAACAAAGTAGTAGTGAAATCTAATACTACAAGTAGCACAAGAGGAAGGCAGTAATCATAACTAGTCTTGCTAGGTATTGGTTATTATATGAGGGTTTTGAAAAAGCAGACATTACAATTATTTCTGTAGAGACCCATGTGCATTGAAATTCATGTCTATGGTTTTGAACAAAAGAAGGTGACTTAATCAGTGCCATTATTTTGATCCACAAAATTAGAATATAAAAACAGGAGCTATTAAGTAGTTTATATGTGAAGATGTATAAACACAGGATATGAAATGTAAATAAGGAGTGCATGGTTGTGCTCAGTGAGGTCTCAGACTGGTGTTTCTACCTATGAGAAGGAGGAAAGAAGATAAATGTGGTTAAGCAAAGGAGGTAACAGAGCAAGAGGAAAGCTGCTTTAAAGGAAAACTTTGAAGAGAGCAAATGGAAAATGGGGACAAGCAGAGCAGAAGTGAGAAACCAAAAGAAGAAGGAAAAGGAAAGGTATAGAAGGGGAAAAAAGAAGAAGATAATGATGATTTGTAGAAGCTAGACTCTCTGAAATGCACTGATACCTTAATTTTCCCAGCTCAAGCATGGAAGGCAAGTCTTTGAAATCATCTGATTACTAGGATCCTCCCTGCTGCCGTGGGCTGTAGCTGCTGGTTGCAAGCCTGAACAGAATTTGGAGGATGGAGCACCAATCTGCTATTTCTGCACAAAAGCACTGATTATAGGAAAAGATTGATATCACAGCAAGTAACTTTCTTCCCTGTTTGGCTGAGTTTATGCCAGAAGGAAGAGGGATTTGAATTTTTGTTTTCAATATCCATCCTGTTAACATGGGTAGAAATGTACAAATATTAAATCCCTTTCTTGCCTAATTGATTTCTTCGTCTTTTCCCATTATCTGTTTATAACTCATGGCGATTTTTAATACTTCTTCTGGTTTTTTAGTTTTTGTCATCTGAAGCTCAACAAACTTCAAAGTATAATTAAATCCATTTCATAGGTACATATGTTTTACCAAAAGTTAGGATCACTGGTAGAACAAAATGCCACCCTTAAGAAAAAGTTGAAAATATTCGATTTTGCAGTTAGACACTCTGATAGCAACCTCTCTTCAGCTGTGAGAAACTGGAAACACTTTTGTCTTACTGGGCTCTAGCACCAACTCTTGCACTGTTTAAATGATCTAGAGGGCTAAAGATAGGTAGGACAACATAACCATGACCATTACAGAAGAATGTAAAGGTATAAAAGCACGGGAAACAAGTTGCACTTGGCACATGAGACCATCATGGGAAAGGAGATACTCAGCTTCTTATTTTTTATTTAGTGGGGAAAAAATGTTAGTAACTATCTACAAAGAGAAAAATATTCTATTCCATATAAAGTAAAAAACAGCAGTAGTGTGTACTGTACTGTTAGGATATGAGTTATTGGAAAAAGCATCTGAGCTATGGAAGATAGGATGGTAATGATTTCATTCTCAGAGATTTTTTGTGGAGTGGAGAGGTAATAGAAAGACACTTTGCTAATAAATAGAAATATTTGTACCACTACTAAATACCAATTTTGTATCTATTTATCTAAAAATTTCTTGTCATTCAACAGTCCTGGATAAAACAAAAGCACAAAATATTGGCCATATTTCAGAATAAAACTGATCAAGTTTGAAAGATGGTCAGCATGAAAATAGTGCTTTTCATTGTTATTTCTAAAAACAGATATAAAACAAATGTTTCTCACACAGCTTATTGTTATTTTTAAAACTGGCATGGTATCTGTCACAGTTCTGCAAACTATTTGTGTATATCTCTGAATCAATCATAAGTGACACGCAAATTTAACATTCTTTATTTTCACAAGCCCAAGCACACGCTGATAATATTTACTTACCAGAGAAGCTGGCAGATCCCCTCCCACCAAAATGGCCTTTCTACGGCCCTTTAGCTCCCTGACACCCTCTAAAACTGGCAAAGAGGAATACTGAGATTTATCAGAAGGCAAAGATCATGAAGAGGGTTAGGGTTTATTCAACCCGTAACAAGTGTACGGGAAGTAGTTTACAACCAAACAGTGTTCTGCTCCCAAATCTGCTATCAAAACAAGTTCACCAAGTTCTGCAGGGCAGAGGAGCATATAGTGAAATATGACTGGATCATCATGGGGGGAGGGACAGACATGGACACGGGGGGACAGGGATGAGGGGACACAAGGGGGATTTGATTTTACATTAACTTTTTACTTCTTGCTAAGCATTATGTGTAAAGTTCTCTGTTAAGTACAATCACATGACTGACTATGTTGGCCTACATCGAGTCTTTCTTAAGCAAAAAGCTTATGAAGACTTTTATTCACGAGAGGAGCTGGTAAAAGAATTACTAGTTTTACATTAATAATTTACTTTATATTTTGTAGTGCAGGAAATAAATTTATGCAAATGGATTAAGGTACCCCCAGGGACAGTAATGAAATTTTTATGTTCTTATCAAGGATGTTTCTGCATTGACTTTTGAAAGGAACTAAAACTTCAGATGAGTAAAATTATTTTAGAAGGAAACAGAATCCTTAAAACTGTGATTCTTAGATTTTTTTAGTTAAACAGACTGTTGTAAAGTCTCCATTTTTCACTGGACAACAATCTATTTGATTGAACTTTTAAGTATTTTGTTCATAAATTTTACTATTCCTATATGTTTTCATAGATCAATTACTCTTGCTTTGCTGATCGTTACACTGCTTTAAAGTCTCTTAACTCCATTCAGTTATTTCAGGTCCCTTCATCCACTGCCTGTTTCATTTCTTCTATTATTTACTGCTTAGTAATTGCTGAAATGTTCAGGCTAGTTTATAAACAAAAGTTCTTAGAGAAATATGGCACATATTACTTGATACTGATAAGAAATTTAAAATGGAAGGTAATAATTTTTCAAGTTCTGCTATATGCTTCTTAATAATGGGTGACCTGAGTTTAATTCTTTGGTTATTTCATATATGACTAAAGGAGTTAGTACAATGAGATATGACAAGGGAAACAGAAAGAATCTATTCTTTGTATTTCATTGCCACTATTGCATTTTATTACTTTAAGAGTTTCTGAGTACTAAGTCCCATTTAACAGTGCATATTGCTTACCTTGATTAAAAATTGCTTAGGCAAGAAGGTACAGACTGTGTTGGTCAATGTTCCTTGCCCAGTGTTTTCCCTACAAATGAGCTGAGACTGTTTCTTTGGAAAGACATATTTCTCTCTTTTAATTATATCCTAGAGCTGATGTTGGTCAACAGAGGGCAAATGTTCCATTGAAGCAGTAAGGAGGATCACGGGGCTTTGTTTCTGGATGCTCCTTATGATCACGTAGCAGAGGTTACTGTGGTGGCACACTGTTTAAACTACAGTTGTCATTCAGATGACGAAATGCAATTGTGCTCTTGCCCTCTGCAAAATTTTCGGAGGCCCTCTTTCCGATTTACGTTAACCTTAATCAAGTAAAAAGTAAAGGTTTGATGATCCTATTATTTATTTCAGGTTTTTTAAAACATTGCCAAAGACAGAGTTGCGTAATGACATTTTGCAATTGGTAAACGTAAGCACAGAGAAGATACATATTAAATATTTGCACTTAGACAGGCTAATATATTAGCACTGTTAGAAGATGGTAAACTATAACTTTCTCATCAGTACAGTAATAAATTAACAGACTGCGCTTAATTAACTCAGTGTCCACTGGACAAGCAAGAAACACATCTCACATTAATCCATGGGTAATAGGTACGGTGTTCTATAAGAGCAGGTATAATATGAAACTTTATAATTTTCAGATGCTAGGACTATGGAAATTCCAGCTCCCTCTTGCTTCTGTTAATCTATTAGTTAACATTTTGCCATGTCATTCTTCAAGAAAATGGCTGTAATAAGAAAATTATATGAGACAGTAGGTCCTCTGCATGTCATCATTATGTTGAAATACAGCAAAGGAATTGTTAGTAGCACCTGGGATTTCTTGGCTTCCCCATCATTGTATACTGCCATGCTATTTTAATTATAGATTATGACCTATCTGCTATATTTTACATCCAAATAAGATGAAACACTGAAAATCATATAAAATCAAGATTTAGGATATCCTTTGCAGGTTTAATCTAGTCTTTATACATATGCATTAGAATATATTTGTAGAATATTTAAAGTCACTGTTGTCTCCCTAAGACACATAGCTTATTTAGCAAATAGTTAGTTATTTGATTTTTTGGGTTTTTTAACTCAGCACTGTATCTACTATTAGTTCTAACTCCCCCTCAGTTCTTTTCTCTTACTTTTTGCCACTGGCCAGTGCTGTCTTGATCTCTCACCAGGTGCTTATTCCATCACAGTCCTTCCACATAAACCATACTGACAGTGACCAGGATTTCCTGTTGACTGTGGTCTGCAAGGTAGATATCCCAAGCTGCATTTTTCAGCTTCTTGCTGCAGTCTGCCTTTGCAGTTGCTCCCCAAAGTCTAAAGATTGCTTCTTCTCCACGTGAGTCTGGATTTTGCCTCACCATATTGCACTAAATAACAAATTTCTGAATTAGTTGATGCTCATTATCATGTTGGAGAGTCCTGTTAAGAGGCAAAGTATGTTAATGTCCAGTGCACTGAACCAACGTTATTGCATAGCTCT
This sequence comes from Ibycter americanus, assembly GCA_035590275.1. Taxonomy (NCBI): domain Eukaryota; kingdom Metazoa; phylum Chordata; class Aves; order Falconiformes; family Falconidae; genus Ibycter; species Ibycter americanus. Next base: position 31,248,025 of record JAVJGI010000057.1, on the reverse strand, counting down.
TCACCCAGAACTGCAGAATCATGGCTGTACAAATCATGTGCAATTCCTGAGGGATTCAGGGAGCATAAGTGAACAGTAAGCCATGGTCAGATCATGCTTACTGTAGCTGGGATGCTTAGGGAAGGTATGGCCAAGTCCTAAGAAGCCTCTAGTAAGTGTATGTGAACTGATCCTTTTGAAAGCTTGTATTTTAGCCAAGTTTGGTAGTTCTAGTTTATATTTTTTTAACATGAGCAGCAAAACCATCTCTAATACCACAACTAGGCCATTGCAACATTTCAAGCTTTTTGTAAGTTATATGTTAACTAAGATATTATGTAACATAAAAGTATTTATTCAGTTTTGATTCCAGAGCCAGATTCTGCAGTGCTGATTCAATCTTGATCTATGTTTAAGAGCTGACAGAGCTGTTCATTAGAGGTTTGTAAAATATCAGATACTCTAATCGATTGCAAATGTACTTCAAAAAGACACCTGAACCAGGCTTAGCAGCTGCTGGTTCCATTTCTTTCACTCCCCTATCCTGGTTGAGCAGTCCTGCTTCCTGCCTTGTACTGACTGTGATATACATCTTCTGTGATCCTTTAGCAGGCCAGCTAAACTTATTCAGTCAAGAAAAGTATTCCCCTTTTTAGGCTGGGCTTGGTATAATGAAATCTTAGACTGATTCAACCAGAAAATTAAACTTCATCTGCAGTTATATGGGTAAATCTGTGTATATGTAGGTGTAGTCAGACTACGATCAAACAAAATGCCGTAACTGATTATAGACCTGATAGAAAGTATATTTTGATGGAATCGCTTATTTCACTTGCAGAACTGGTTTAAGCAATATCTGAAAATCATAAATTATTACAGTTCTGGAGTCAGCAGCCCTTTTTAGGCAGAGGCAGACTCAGAAACTCCCCTAGAAACTTTGCAGTTTAGGGAACTGCAGGATTCCTTCTCAAATTTTTCTCTTTGAGCTCACTGGAGCTTCTGTTATTTATAAAGAGGACTTCATAAACCTTTACCTGAAACAGACAGAGCAAACTGGCTTTGTAATTGATTTGCTGTTGCTAAGGGATCTTGTTCAAACTCTGAACAAGTCAAAAACACTGAAAGATGAAGAGCTGTAACCTGGTCTTGCAAAGGGGGGAGAATTTTTGTTCAGTGTTTTTCAAGCTAATGTTTGGTTTCATTAACACCTGTTGAACTGAAAATCCAGACAGACATCTGGCATCTGAGATCTTTTTTTTGAAAGAAAAGTCAAGTTTTTGCTGAAGCTGTCATCTCCGAAGTTTGTATTGGTGTGATATCTGAAGTACAAGCAAAGGTTATAATTCCACTTCTAATGTAAAGATAACAAAATAAAACCGCATGCATATGCCAAAGTGAGTATTCTAAAAAACAACCTTTTAGAATTCCTGAATTTTCAAAATCTGCATACTCTGTTGCATAATATCTTTAACAGATATTTATTTCCCAAAGAATATCTCAGTGCCTTGTGGTCATGATACACCTGTTAGGGTCAGCAGTATACAGTTCTCTCTGTGTCAAGAGAGAACTTTTTTATTGCCTAATAAAACTAGATTGGGCAAGAGAAATTCCTGCTATGCAATGTCTATTACATAGGTATTCGTAATAGATAACAGCTACTGATATAAAGTATTTGCATAGGCAATGCTCTAATCATATAGCTGTATTCAGTATTTAAAAGCCAATGGACACAAATAACATGATAAGAGGTTTAACGTATCCAGTATTAAGTAACTGGATTTCCACTCAAGGTCTATCAAGCTTACCTTTGAACTAAGTTAAAAAGAGCAAGTGACAAAAAGAAAGACTAGAAAATCACCCGCTCAGCAGCAAGTAATTCTGACTGTAAGAAATCCAGTGTAGATCCTCTTGGCCATCTCCTTTGGAAGGTTTACAGAGGACAGTGGTAGGCGTTTGTAAGGATCAATGGTAGGTTTTGACAAATACATCTGTTAGAAATGGCAGTGATAAGAAGTGGGAAAAAAAAACCAAACCCAAACAAACCACATATTCAATTGTAACCCTGCGTTTTCAGGAAGAAGAGTTTGCCATGGAGCTGCAGCAGCAGCTGCCGTGCTTGGCCACGGGTCACAGGGATGTCTGGCAGTTCAGTTAGTCATAGCATGAGGGAGCAAGGTGGCAGATGGGGAACAAACCAGTGAGGTTTAGAGTTGATCCCCTTTATCTCCTCTGTGCATATCCCCAACTCCAAACATAAAAGGAGGCGGAGTATGAAAAAGGTTTAATTTCTGCTGAGGGGCTAAGAGAATTTTTTGGCCAGAGAACTGGTATCATTCAGGAGTTTTTAAAATCATCTAAAGGTCTGTGGGCAAAGCCGGACTATGGAGCATCCCTACCTAACCACAGAGTGTTTCTGTTGTTACAGGAGAAAGGCAGGGCCCCAGGCGCACCTGTAGGACCTACTGGCCCTGACCAGCCTCACCCAGGGCACCCACACCCTGCCCATGGAACCAGGGTCTCCACCTCAGCCCCATCACCCTTGCTAGGGTGCCGGTCCCCAGACTAGTCTGGCCCTGATGTCTGGATAGACCTCAAACCTACACCGTAGCTAGCTTGTCTCCTGGATGGATCCCTTGGATGTCCATTGTCCACTGTCTCCAGCCCTGTCTGCTGAATGGACTTCAGATTCAAGCTGAAACCTTGTCTCTATCTATGGTCTCATTTCCTTTTCTCCTCCCTGGGATGGACCTGGTTCACCACTTGCTTGGAACTGTCAGTGGACCCTCCTACCAGCACCTGGCTCAACCTGCTATGACCAGGCTCTGTGGGACCATGGTCTGTCAGGGATAGCCCTGCCTGCTCTGGAGTCACTCTTTAATCCCAGAGCACCTGGTCTAAGGAACAGCAGGCCCTCACTGCTCCCTGACAGAGGCAACAGAGAAACCACACTGACATCTAGCACCTTAAAAACCCTCAGACTCTTGCATTCTTCAGCCATTTGCCCACAGAAGAATTGGGGTTGGAAGGACTTTGCTCCAAGGTTAATATTCAAGGATACTTAGATGTTTCTGTCTTCCACATATCTCTTCTTCTGAAGCCTTGAGAATTTTTTTAACTACTTTTCCTTCTCCTTTCCTTCCTTTCTTTACAGCCCTGTAACTTTCTTACCAGACCGCTCTGCAACATTCTCCCTCATCAAAAAGATCATACTAGTAATTTTTTTGATGATAAGAAGAAACCTATATTTGAATACTTAAACATCAGTAAGAAAGGTAGATTATATATCCACCTGCATCTGTATATCCAAGAAATACATACAGAGCCTAAATAGTTTTGCTTACTACATGCATTTTGAAGACAAGAAAGGCATATGATTCCATGCAAATGATTGTACCAATATTTAATTACAAGTACTTGGAGATATTAAACATACTTTGAGATTTTTTGATATGGAGTTGCAGAATATTCTAGGTCTGCTCTATTGACTTAGCAAGTGTGTGATGTAGCAGATTTGTTAAGTTTTATATTTCCAATGCCACAACCAAAATGAAAGCTGCACCCCAAAAATGCTGAACATATGGATGTGTAAGCACAGTTTGGTTTCACTGAAGTTCCAGTTTATCAAATAACTGAAAACAAAGAAGATTTAAAATTGTGTGATGTCGCAGCACTACCAAACTATCCAGCTGCCACAAGGCTTTTACACACAAGGTTCCAAAAGTTCATCTACTGTCCGTGCTGTTTCTTCATCCTCTTCAGGCCAGTCCA
>JAVJGI010000057.1:31158724-31174272 GCA_035590275.1 Ibycter americanus | reverse complement strand
AAAAAGAAACACTTGAAATAGAAAACATTCACTCAAAAGCATTGACAAACTACTCATTAAATTGAAACAGACTCCCCTAAAGCAAACTGCAGCACAATTTCAACAAGAGACATGACTACTAGCTGCACCAGCAATACAGCAATATATTTTATTGTGTGTGTGTTTCTTTAAATCAATAAAACGTAATGCTTGATAAAATGCTTCTTAGCAGCAAGAGGCACCTCTGTTTACAAAAGCAGCATGTAGAGGAGTGAATGAATACAGCAAAACGTCAGTTTTAAATTAAAGCACTATAACCCATCTCTTTGCTTTGGAATGCTTTTTCATTTTATCTTCAAAACTTACCTATTCATGTGTGTTAATGTCTGATCAAATGAATGTTCTCCAATCCTTTTATTGCCAGAAAGATCTCTGCCTCCACTCCCAGTGTAAGTAAATTCATCTCCTCGATCCTGTGCAAGAAGATTATACTTCGTTTTAACACTTCAAAGTAAGGCAACCCAATTTAAAAAATAAGCAACTTTTGTTCTATCTACTCAGAGGGAGAAAAACTATAATCCAAGGCATGGAAAGGTGTGTTTTCAATTTCAGCATCACTGTCCTTCTACAGCACTTGTGCCAGCACAAAGCTACTGGACTGGTCTGGATGTAACGTATTCACCAGAAAAATCTTAGTAATAAATTGCCTGCCTTAAAAAAATTGGACTTTAGCACCTTTTAGAAAGCCATTTTTGAGAAAAACAAAAAGAATATTCTGAGGAAGGGAACATATTCTAGCAAGTGTTTATTTGCTCTAGAGCTTTCATTTAGTTTACAAGAATATCATGTCTATAGAATACATAATAAATACCTCGGAGGGATCACCTCAGCTTGTGCAAGGGGCTCAGTGCTATCATGTACAAAGAGCTCTGCCTTATGTACAAGGCAGGTGCTTTAATGCAATAGTAATTGCAGCTCTTCTGAACTATTAAGCGCTTAAACTCATTTAGATTTGCATTGTGTAAGCTGATATAATTCTGTAGTGTATTTCCTACATAGAATTTTCTCTAAGTTGAAGGAAGGTTGATGAAANNNTTTACCATGAACTGCAAAAGAAGTCAAAATCTACATACATGTAAGTAAAGTGAGTATTACTGTTTTCTTTAGGAAATATTTCACAGAAATTCATGCTACTCCTGACAAATTCAAGTATTCTATATACATATATATATATTTTACAAATATATTGAATATTATATCTCTTTGGAGATGCAATTTTTGTACAAAGCATGAAGCAATAGTAGAACATAAATACTTAATAGGAAAATAACATTTATATGAATTTTTATAGCAAAAATCTGAACACGTACGCAGTAGTAAAATTCAGTCAATTTCTTACCACTACTAAAAGTCTGACATAACTAAGGATCCAGTGCAAGACTGTTACAAATATTTCATGACTGACAACAGCAGAAAAAGAGAAAGTTAGAAAGAGAAATGCTGGTTGAACAAGGCCATAGATTAACTTTAGAAATTATGTTTATTTTACTCCATGTAGGGAAAACCTAACAGAAATTCAGCTGCAGCATTAGAGTATTTCTCGTTCAAAATTTATCTGGACATAGTAACAAACAAGTGCTATGAAGTTAAAAAAATACTCAAAACCTAACAAAGACATGTACAAACTCTGGTATATAATTTCTTAAAACAGCCTACTTACTCTGCTCAATGAACCTCTAAAAAATAACAGAAATAGAACGATGTTGTACAAGGACAATATATGAAACAACTTCAAAAGAATGAAAGACTGACAAGGTAAGAATTATTTACTAAGAAAGGACATAAAATAAATTGTATAAAATAAGGTAACACAGAACTGAGCTACGTTTAATTTTTCAGTGATTGTCAAGGCAAACAAAATGTGCAGATCACACACAGATGATTGTGATCAAAATATGAATAGGGATGGATTTCCTTGATGAATCAGGCCCATTCAAACAAACTGCATTCTAAGACTGAATAAGAAGCTTGTGCCAAGTTCAGAAAACCAGAAAGATGTATCTGAACACATGTTCATGGTGCAGCAGAGTGGGGAAAATTGCTAAGGCAGTTTTTTGATGCACAAGCAGAAATAAACTGAAACTGGAAGGTGATTTTTTCCTCTTTTTAGAACGTAACACTGAAATAACATCTATGTAAGAATGTAAAAAAATAGAGAAAAGACAAATTCCACTATACATACGAGGAAGATGGAGAAAGTTATTTAAAACACAAGACTGTTTTGTTTATCACAACTAGGTAGAAAAACCTTCATGAGAAGAAGGTACTGAATAGTCTTTTTTTGTCATAACAGATGAACATAAACAAAGGACAAACTGCTACAGACTTGAGCCAAAAAAGCTCAAGTGAGAAGGCATAAATGCACTAGTATTCACCATTACCTTCTAGAACTCACTTCTATGGAAAATGGGTTAAACGTAAAAGGCCTAAACCCACCAAACTTCCAATGTCTTCAGAGAAAGACTGAGTGGTTCTCTGGGTGGTACTCTAACCACAGGCAACCAGAAGGCTTTATGCTTGAAGAGAGAGCATGGGTATAAAGCCTATGCATACATGCTCACCTCTTGAACGGATTCCACACTTGATAGCTTACATTTGCTTCTCTTTAATTATCCAAGTGTTCTATGCATAAATAGGCTAAACTATATGGATTTGTGGGGAGCTGGAAATCCAGGGGAAGGAAAATGGAGGAGAAATGGAACAATTATGGAGCATAATTGTTACAGATCAAATAACAAGAAAATGGCATCTTTAAATACCCCTCAGTGTAAGGAAGGCTCATTTCTTCTTTACTTCCCAGAAGAGCTACACTTACTTCTTTCATTTAAGACATAGTAAAAAAAATTAAAAAATAGAAGGATTGCAAGGAACAAAGACACACAGTTCCTAGAACTGGAGGAAAATGACAGAGATCTTGCCACACAGGGCACTCACTGATCCAGACTGGATGAAGAGAAACGGGGAGGACATTTGAGCCTCTGATATGAGAGCAACTCCTAACCAAGGAGAGGAAGAAAATTCAGGAGAGTACATAAGTGCTTGTAAAGAGAGAAAATCTAGAATGGCAAGAGTGATGCACAGACAGAGTCCTTGTCCATGGCAAGTAGAAGCGAAATGGGGATACTGGTAGTTCTAATGGAACTGGAGACCTAACAGGACAGCTACAGAACCTACTTCCATCAGGGTTAAGTGTTTCACTTTGGAAGTCAAGTATGTGAGGAATATTCACACAGCTTATCATTTGGGATCTTTTGATGAGTAATGACTCATTATAGACAACGTGGGATCTTCCTACCACCCGTAACAATGTTCAACTCATACCCTGTATGTGACAGGTAAAGACAGAAAGCTATTTTTTTCTCAAGAGGATCAGAAAGCAGAGCTTAAGATACAGACACTGCTGTAAATTCTGCATTCAACAGTTAAAGGAAACATTTAGCAAAAGGAATTATTGATGTCTGTATGTTCTTTAAGAAACAAAGTAACTGTCAGAAGCACTATTAAAACGGTCTCAGCTTTCCCCCTCTCTTCCTTCTTCCTGTCTTTTCCCCATTTTCTTACCTTAAAATATGTAATTCTGCCATTTCTCTCCTCCTTTTCACAGCTTAGTTCAACTTCCTTGCATCAAAACATTCTTTCAACAGCTAGTAAGACCTTTGTTATTCTGTCTTCTCTTATTGCCTTCTGTATGTCTCTCTTTCTTATGTTGTCTCCATAAAGTTATTTCTTAACTGTCCTGTTTGTAAAGTTTCATTATGTTATAGAGCAAATGAGTTTCAGCCACAGTAGCGTTGACCCAGTATCTCATATTGAGACATGTGAGTGGAAGATGAGCCTGAAGCTGTAGTTATAAGCCAGTCACCCTCAGACACACAACACAAGCAGATTGTCAGTTGTATTAAATCGTACTCCATTATTCCAGAGTTGTTACATAACCAGTTGTAAGTCTAACAAAGAGATAATGGAGAACGAAGAAAGCAAATCCCACCTAAGCGTCTGACCTCATTACTTCTATGGGTTGCTCTTATGCAGCAGCTGACATGGGCACAAACTACATGAAGGTGCTGGAATATCAGCTGTCTCAAGATAGCTCAAGTACTTTCTCCTTCCATTAACACCTCTGGTATTAGGCTCAGATTTCAAAGTTTGGTCCCAACATATGAACAACAATTGCATTTATCTGTTATTAAAATACACTATTATGAACACAAACAGATTTTCTAGATGAGCTTCAACCTTCAGTCTAAACAACAAAAAAAAGTCTTACTGTTTTTTTCATACAAGAAACCCCAAAATTTCATCAGTTCATCAACCCTGTGATTCATCAGTTCACATCACTAAAACATGATGAATAAAGGCTAAGATTTTGATTAATATGACAAAGCAAAATAAAAAAGCACTAAGCCTTTTAAAATGAAGTTGTTAAATCCAAGACAACTATTAATTACATTTGAAAGGATTTTCTTTCCCTAGTAGTAGGAGTACCTAAAACTGAATCATGTCATCATTTATCTCCATTAAAGTCTCACAAGTCTGTTGCATATAAGTGCTGAGAGAATTGGTCTATCTGCCCAATTGTCTGATTTATTTTTGATAATTTCATGGTTTAGCATTGCAGTAAAAGGTGTCAATTAAAAACGAAAGGCTAAGTAACATATTTCATTTATAAATCAATAAAAAAACCCTTGCATTAAGTGCAGAGCTTGAATATATCATAATCAGTGTTTCAGAGTCTTCCCCACAACCACCACCCTTGAAAGCAAGAACCTGACAGTAGTGCAGCACACTCCACCGCAATGGAAACATTAAACCGTTTCAGCGTTACCCAGTCTGGACCTCGCAACAGTAACTAAGACAGCTTCAAAGCAGCAAGCGGCAGAAGGTGGCTAATGGGTGATGCAAGTAGGTCAACATTTTAAAAAATAGTTCCCAAATGACAGTAATAGACAGCTACTGCATGTGTACCATTTCCTGAGATTTTTGCTATTCCTTTCCATGTTCAGCACCTAAACAGTGGATTACCAGACCTTTACACTAAACATTGGTATGTAAACAACTGAGGCTACCCAGTCTGGATTCACTCTTCTGCTCAGTTCAAAATGAGTTCCAACTTCAGACCAGGTTCACCAAAGATACAATACACAGAAAGCCTTTTCAGGTCAAAGACACTTTTCTGTAGTGGGAGATTACTTAGAAGATAAAACAGTTTTTTGATACAACATTTTAAAGTTAAAATTATCTTTGACTGTTGGAGATTGCTCATTGATTGTTCTACTGAGGGACAAAAATTCCTCCAATCTGTATGAGTAACTTAATTACCTTATTACAATCTCAGTTAAAGCAAGGCAAGGAAAATCTTGCCTGTCCAAAAGACATGAATTTACTATTTGACATTCATTTATTTCTATACATACAATTAGATTTTGTTACTTTCATCCTTCTTTTATTTCCTGTATTTAAATAAATGCTTAGTATCATAAGAATTAATTTGTATAAGTGTTCAAGTGAAAAATCCATGAAGTGCAGCAAGAAACTCATGGTTTAGACTCAGTTTAAAGCAGGTGAACCTGCTTTAGCAAGGTGTTGGACTAGATGACCTCTGTGATTCTGTTTGACACAGAAAAGATTAGTAGAATTATGCTGATCCTTCAGAATTTTATGAAGGGAAAAGGTTAGCTATATTCCATATATGCATATATGCATGAATTTCAGAAAGTAAGTATTTCAGTATATTAGGCATTCACAAACAGAAACCAAGGCCTGCGTTCTTGACCTAAGGCACTATTCCAGACAGAACATTTCTTGGAAAGCATGAAATATAAAAAAGAGCTAAACAGTGCTTTGCTAAGCATTGACAACATTAATTTCTACTTTTTAATCTGCATTATCATTCTGTCAAATGGTTTCCTCAATGATTTAGAAACAACCAGATATGCAAAGTCCTGCAAATGAACTTTGGAAAAGCACAGATAGGAGCAGTACAGACACAGATTCCATGACGCATTAAGAAAGAAGCTGACAAATAGGCAGATAAGACTACTTTGACAGATGTAGTACTAGCAGTAAAAATGACAAAAAGCATCTGTGTAACAAAATAAGGACTTTCAGAATGGGAAAGTAATTTGAATATAATGCAGGTACAGAGGAGACAATGAAATTCAGAAAATAATGCAAGAAAGGTATTTTTTATTATTAATTAGGATTTTATGTGGACTGATAACTAACAATATGGAATAACAGAAAAGATGGAGAGGAGATTGCTGCAGAATAGGAGCTGTCCTGCAAGTGTGAAACACTGGTAAGAAGTATTAAAGCTACTGACTTACAAATTACGTCAAGTATGTCCGTAGTATTGGAGGTAACAAGAGTGGACAAATAGCACATCTGAGTGAAAAGGAAGGTATCTGGTAGCTACTGTATAGTGAGACACTCAAATTTTTTCAGATTACGTTGGAGCTCCAAGCAGGTCCCAAACCAGTCGGGTGCTTAGAACTTAGAAACCTGACAGCTTTTGAAAACAGCAAGTTTCACGGCATCAAGCATCAGGTTTTCAGCTACATGCTCAATCCAGGTGACTCTCAATAGAGGGACTCTCAGTGTCATGGCTATAATTAACTTATTATGCTGGATTCTCAGTACTATCACACAGAGATGGGAAAGTTGGAAAGGAACTGTTCCCTTGGTAATATAGTCAGCATGGCATGATAATTCAGAAAATTTACGTAGGATATTACATCTCTTTTGTTTCAGGGCTCACACTGGATTCAGATGACCCCGGTAAACCCAGCAAACTGGTTAATAAAGCAGCAGGTCATAAACACATATCTAGGTAAACTGTCACTCACAGTGGTCTTTGGATATAAAACACTTCGACTCAGACATGAGGCTCCTATTGCCACTTCATTTGGATTTAAAGCCATTTAAGTATGCAGTTCACTGCAGTACTGGCACTGCACCTTTGGCACGGATGGAACTTACCAAGTGCTTTCACCGTGCAATGCACACTAAGCAGAGGTTCTGAAATGCTATATCCTTATCACAAGGCTTGGGCAAATCTAGTGAGCTAGACACTGTTTATTTTCAACTGGACTATTTCAAACAAGTGGAATAATGACACCTTGGAACTGATTACCCATACACAAGATTAATGCAAAGACACAGAACATTCAAAATGGACAGCAAGTCATTTCATGAAGTGGTTTGTAAATGCCAGGTTCCAGGCACTGAATGGGTTTGGTATACAATATCACGTAAGTAATGGATATGTTTGCCTGGGGTCCCTTTTGAGTCATTAGAGATGCTATTCTCTTTTATACTCTCAGAATCTTTCACAAGAGGATGTGAATGATCACAGCAGGTATTATTGTCCAAGAGATTCAGAATCTTGGTTCAGAGGGACTTCCCATATGATCCTACAAGCAAAAGCACTTAAAGAAGAAACAATCTTCGTTCAGATTAAATTAGGCACACCACACAATTACTTTATCATCTTTACAATATTACTGCAAGCCAGAAGAAACATGGATCTTGAAACTGTTGAAAATAAACAGCAGTTTCAACCCTGATACATAAAAACTTTGATATACAAAATAGGAGGGCAATTTTTCAACACAAAAGTGAAATTTCTTCAGCTACTTGATTTGATGAACAGACAAGTCAAAATACTGGTATCATGAACACTGTGATTGCGCAATCACTGTTAATGTCCAATAGCTAGCTTTTAAATGTTAGTCTATTCTGAAATAATTCTTAGATTTAAAATTCCTGAAAGACTTCTTAATTTCTTCAGCTAATGTTCCTGTTATGGTTACTATCAAGAACAAGACCAGACTCTAAAGCTAACTACTGTAATATTGTATTTCAAATAGGTAAGTCATGTAACTTGTCACTAAAATTCAAGGTTAAACATTTACAAGAGAGAGATTAACAAGCAAACGTTTTATATGCATGTAATTCAGAATGAGGTTAAGCATCAGGTGCAAAACAGTTTCACCCAATGCTCATTTTGTAAACTATGACTGTACCCCTTCTCAATCTTGAGGGAAGATCCTGTACTGACAGAATTCGTCGTTACTGTGTACTCCAACAAATCCAAAACACCCCAACTTAAGCAAAGTTGCGGACAAGTCTGGGTCTGCAGGACTGTAAGTTTCCAAAGGCAAAGCATAAAAATGTCATGATCTGAAAGCTAGACAGTGAATTCCATTTCCTGCAATATATTTTTGCAATTACTTTACCCCAACAGTAAACTGTTAATTTAAAGCCACATGAAGAGCACTAAGATAGCATGTCAGCAGCATGCATAAACACTGCATGAAATTTATAAACATGCAGTAAAAGTCTTCTAAAATGTATTTATTTCTCAATTTTGTAAGAACTTGTACACAAGTACCTATATCATACCATTGAAATTCAAGTAAGAGTCACCTCTCTTTTCTTGTTCTCATACAATACAGTGACTAAATGTGAGCAGAGGATTTTATCTGAATTTTTATTTAAGTTTCATTTGTGGAATGAAATACTGTACTTAGGATACGTGTAAGTACAGAATTTGATTTTGCTGTGGATATTCTTACAGAAGTTTAATTTCAACTTTTTCCAAAAAATGGGGAAAATGGAAGTAAATCAGGAAATAAAATCTGGTATATGAAAAAAGAACTGAAGAAAAACTAATTCCAAAAATGTATCTGGGGAAAAAAAAAAATCCCCCTTGTATTCTTAGTTTAGAGAACTGCAAAAAAGCTCGTGTTCATACAAATTTTTAGGGTATCTTCTCCAATCTTCCTCCCCAGCTACGCCTCTTCAAAATTATATATGCCATCTAGACTACAACAATACTTAGGTGTCCACAAAAACATATGTTAATAACATCACTTAGGTGAACTGGAAAAGACATGCAAAGGATCCAACTAAGTTTATTAAATATTTTGAATTGAATAATTACAGCAGCAGAAATAAGGGGACATCAGTATCATCACCAGAAAGAAAAAAAAGGAGTCTGCAGCATCCCAGCATAGCAGGTACAACTACTGAGAAACAGTATTCTTAGGACCCACTGGCTAAAGGTCCTAGAGCTTGAGTTGGGGTTCACTCTAAGGATGTAGTAGTAATGTATCACAACACCAAGTACCTCCTCATGTCACTTGTTCAAAAACAGACACAGACTCCTTCAGAGGCAATCCCCTGCAGCAGCATCAGCAGCTGGTAGGTGCTGTTGGCAAAGAATACGTCACATTCGGATGCTATTTCAGATGCTTATTTCTTTTTCCAGTGCCTTTTTCCTTGTGATTAACAGCTATGCATGTTTTAAAAAAACAGATTTCTTACTGCTTTATCCTTCACCTGATGCATGATTCAAAATTCCACCTGATGGAGCAGAAAGGCAGGAAGGGATGTACCCTGTGTAAACATTATTTAATTGCAGAAAACAGTAACCTATTCATAAATGTTGTTCAACGTAATGAGATGAAAGTAGGATGCAGTTACTGTCTTGTTTAGCAGCATAATTGCTTTCATTGCTCTGCTTAGACGTTAACATCAAAACATATTTTTTCAGCACCTTTGGGGATCATAATACAAGATATTGAGACTTGGAGACTTGAACTAAGGAGTTCTGAAAGTGCTCATCAGTAGGATTCAAGAACCTTCAGAACTTCATGAAATCAAGTAACATGTACCTTTTGTTCTTGATTCATTCAAATAAAGGTATCAGATAGTTAGAAACACAACAAACCCAAAGGAAGAGGCATTTATCTGTCTTGAACGTAATAAAAGCTGTGACAAAGCAGAACATAAAACATATTATTTGCATGTAATTACACTATCTAATTTTAAATAATACCAAATTCAGACTCTGAAAGTATACTGAAATTTAGCTACCCTAAAAAATGTAAAGTCCAGCTGTAATTGACATATTTTGCTTGAGTATAACTAAGAGCATAAGCATTCTTTAAGAAAGATTTGCTTACATAATTCTCCCCAGAATACTAAAAAACTATTCAGTTTGTTATCAGTAGCAGTAATTTTTTTCACAGTCGTATTTGCAACGGTTGAACTCAATGATCTTAAAGGTCTTTCCCAACCTAAAAAATTCTGTAATTCCATCATTCTACAACCCTATCTTCACAAACACTGATGCATTAGAACAGCAAACCCATTGCTTGCATAAATGACATACCACTTCATCTTCAAATCCTCCAGCTAATACAAGTGAATAAGCTCCATCGTTACTGCGTCCATGGATTCCACCCACATGTGGTCTGTGAACACCTGCTTCGCTCACCTGGCAACAGAAAAAAGCCAGTTTCTAGCGTTTTTCTCAAACAACGAGCTATTTACAATCACTTTTAATAATCAACTTTCTGCTTAAAATATTGTACAGGGGTGGTGTCTGTAAATAGTTAATGTAAGGCTGCCAGTAAAGGTGAGAAATCCACTTGCCTTTAAGGAAGAAAAGCCAAAAGTAAGGACACTAAATAAATGGAAGGACAATGTAGGATCGTGGTGACACGAGAAGATGTAAAGGTACACTTTCTTCTTTTGGAAAAATCTCCACGATTCTTTCCATAAGCAGTATTTAAGACTGTACTCACTGCTATACTCCACTTGCACAGTCATTCAGAACAACCCAAAGCAGACGGTATCTGCCAGTTTGGTGACATTGCACAATTTTTAACTAAGATTACACTGACCCGCGTAAAGATCATCACGTCAGGTACTATTAAGCTACCACACTGTAAATGTGACAAACACAGAGGACTATTACCACTTTGCCTAAGGAAACAGAAGAAGCCATTGCAACAACGTGTGGATCATACACTAGTTCCCCAACCAGGACAACTCTCTGTAATGAATGAGCAACTAAGCAGCGACCAGACCACTTGGGAGCTGCAGTAGTACCATAAACCAGCAACATCATTAAAGTCTACTGAAACATCTCTTCCACAAAGATTTATTTAATAATTCTTTCGAACTACCAAAGTATATTAAAAAAATATCTTTATAAATAAAAAAGAGGCTACGTACTAATTACATATTTTCTCAGTACGCGAAGCCAAAAATACTATTGACAGAATGAAGGTTCCCAGCAGAAAACCCACTAGGATCATTCTTCCTACCTTCCTATCTTCCTTCAGGAAGATTTTTGATTGACTTTTTCTGTTTTTCTCATTCTGCCTCTCCCGCTCCTGAACTCCTTTTCCCAGCCTATGCTTCTAAGCAACTTCCATGAAAGTTTAACATTTTTCTGCTATAGTCTTGCAATTTCATAATACCATATATTAGATCAAAGGTCCAGCTGGCCAAAAATGCTGTCTCTAATAACAGACAACAGCTGTGAACAGTATGAAAACTATGCAAGAACACAATGATACTTATTGCACAACTTCTCAGAATCCAGCTGTCTGTGGCTCAGACTTCCTGAACTACTTAAAACTTTTGGATTCATAGTATCCCAGAGAAAAATCCATGTACAGTAGTACCGCTTGTCATATGAACTAGTACTACTTTTGTTCATTTTGAAGGGGGTAGCTGCCCTTTTTTTTTGATGATCCCTCTTTGCATTACAACAGTATGTGTATATTGGTCCCTAATTACATTTCTCACATTGTACCTCATTTCATAGTCATCTACACTACACCAGGTTTTCAACATTCTTTCAGAATGAAAAGTCTTTCCAGTTGAATGAAAACCATTCCACTCCTTTAATCATCCTGATTGTTGTTCATAATAATGTATTTTATTTTCCTGACCCCTTCCTTTCACAATAATCTAACACTTGATTATTTTTTTTATCACTATTGGGTATTAAGAAGACATATGTTCAAAATCAGCTGTTAGAAGATCTCTTTCCTAAATAACAAGAATAAGTAACTGAAAGTCCATTACAAATTATACAGTTAGAACTGTTGCCCACCCCACATTTACTATCCACAATGACTTAGCACTCTCGCTTAACTTTATCAGCTATTTGCCAATTTTTCCAGACCATTTATGAGTATGCTGAATAAAAAAGCCCCACTATTGCGCTCCTCTTTCCTGCTATATCATACATCCTTTCATTCACTCCTCCCTCCCTTCTTTCATTTCCAGGTTTTATCAATTAAATTTAGGTTTCTGGTAGGTGATTCACCCCAAAGATGAACTCTGGTAAGTAATTCATGCCAAAGATGCTCTTCAGATGCTCTCTTCAGAAGCAATACTTAGTCAATTTCCTTCTAGGGAAAAGAGAGTTTGTGTCACAAAAAACGATGCAAATCAGAAATAAAGAAACTACAGTCTCTAAATTCTTACAGATTTGCTGAGACAAACTCGTTTCTCATACAATAGACTAGTCATATGAGAAACAAAAGTGTAATTTAACTTCCTATGTAGAAAACATTTCAATCTTTAGGAAAAAAAAAAGGACAAACTATTTAATTTGTACCCAAAATAAAATAATTATGTTGAAATGGTAATTCCCTTTTGAAGTCTAGTCCATACACGCATATAATATATATGTAAGTAGCATTCTCTGCTTAATTTTCTGAAAAAAGCAGTGCTCTAATTCTGTTCCCTTTTCCTACCAACACTAGGAACATCTGAAAACTATTACCTTTTGTGTCACCAATGGAATTCCTAACAAAAAGGTGAACTAACAATTTAAATTATTGTTGAAGCAGTGAAAATAGTTTTGAGATTTTGAGTCTGTGTAAGTGATTTTTGAAACTTCTTACTTATGAGACTTTACTTAGCAATCTGGAAGCCAACAAAAGGTAACTATTTATTTCAATTCCTTTCACAAAAAAGCTCTTTAAACCATGAAATATCCCAAAGAATCAAAACTGAATATTCCTCTTCAGCAATCTATTTTGCATAACATCACTGGTATGACGAATATCATAATTTTAAATTACAAATCTAATTTGCTTCATCTAAGGCTTGTATCGATGGTAGAGTTGACGATGGACATCAAAGTGAGAAAGGATCAAAACAACTAGTTTAGGTTGCAACTGCTTCACTGTGCTTTCTACCAAGAAGAGAAACCAAAAACTGTTGCTAAGGGGAAAATGTCTGCTGCTAACCATATCAGCCTTAAAACTTGCATGGCTTTCCAAATCCAGAATTTTTCACACAGGACTGGAAGACACCACCACCAGAAGAAAACTGCCCGCTAAGTGTTATCTTGCACCAGCTGAACAATAAAACATCTGTTTTCTTCTCATGAGAAGGCAGGTGATGAAAAGTTCAGAAAACAAATCAGAAGTGGTTTTTGATTCTTCACTTGCCCCTCTTCAAGCAGTTCAAAAAAAGCTGTTTCTGTTCTTCCAAATATGATGGAAAACACTCAATTACAATCCTTTACACATGCAAGAGACAAAGAACTAATTGATTTTGAAAATAAAAAAGTATGTATCTCCTCGACTAAAAACAACAACAAAAAATCCAAAGATAAACCAAAAATCAGTGCTATCAGATAAGGCTGGGGCAAAAGGATGTAAATTTGTAGTTTGTGGGACACTGAGACCACAAAAATCAGTACTGGCACAAAATTAAGCTGTCCTATCCTCCCTGCTTTGTTTTTTCCTGTCCTTCTGAGTATTGGCAGTGTGCTTGTACAACCAAAATGTGAAATGGACTGGGAAAATGAGGTCCACTCCTACACCAGGTGGGATTATTTTTCTGCCATTTTTTTTACCAGTCTAGTTTACCACAGAGTCTATGAAATACCTGCACCAGAAAATAAGACAGTGCAAGAAACACTGAAAGCTGAATGGACAGCTAGCAGTACAGGCTTACACTGGTTTAAGCTGTTCATCAGCCTAAAAGAAGATTTGGACATTCGTTACGTATGACCAAAAAAACCAAGGGGATTCCATTTACAGTGATATTACCTAACATCTTCAAAATCTACGGTCTACAACTCCTAAGTGGGATAATCAGTTCATGTGAAGTATACTTCAAAAAATACTTTATTCTATTCACTAAGTATCCCACTTAGAATTTTAACATGTGAAATTTGTTTATCCTAATGACCACACGCTTCTTATTAAATTCTACTGTAAATCACTATACTTCAACCTTCACTACTATTGGCCTCACTTCCAATATTAGAATCATAATGTATTTGCTTTATTTAGTCCTGGTGAAAATGGCAATTGTCAATCTGAATTTATTTCAGTGCCCAACCCATTCATTATTATTTCTACTTACTTCAAATACAGCTAATACCGAAACAACACACCTGAACTCGGAATTTCCAGGTTGTCCCAACGGGAACGCCAGGTATAGGTCCATAATGATTTGAAGGAACAATAGTGCATTCCTTAGTGCGACCAACACAGGCCATGCCCTAAAAATACATCAGACAAAACAAATTAGTATTATAATATGGAAGACTATTTGCACATTCAATGCAGATATCAAGAAATCTGATCATTACAACAAACACAATCTTTAAAATACGTTAACAGTTGTTAAAGGAATTTGAAGTAAATAATATGTGTTTATGGGTTTGGGGGAGAGATCAGGGGTTGGTTGGTTGTTTTTTTACCTCTAGTCACCTTAATAATTCTTCCGCTGCTTTAACTGCCAGTAGATAGTGGGCAGGATTAAACATTGTCTTATTGTCTGTGCAACCCAGTACTGAATTTTGTGTAGTGCATATATAAGTAGAATTATAAATGTAGCACATACATGAACAATCAGAGTAACAGCTATTTCTAAAATACACTCTACCTTGCCCCAGTCTCTCTGGCTTTCAGTACTGGCAGATGGCATCTTTGCTTTCTTTTTACTCTGTTTGAGCTTTTCTCCAGCCTTTACAACTTCATTAGAATCATTTTTGCAGGAAGGACAATACCTAAAAAAAGGTTTTAGTAAATTCTCAATTACTTCATAATAATGGCAATACATTTCTTGTAGCCAAAATAGTGTCAATTTGTTTATCTTGACTGAGTATTTCAAGCTAGCAAACACATACCAGTCTTAAGCAGCTGAAGCCTATGGCTTAAAAAATAAACTCAACATGAACAAATAGGTCAACTTTTAAAAAAGGGCATTTCAATATCTTTGAAGGTAGAGTGCCAGAGGCAAAACATTTAACTATTCTTTCTCACATGATCTGTGAGAGGTCTCCTGTATGCTCTCTTCATTCTGTCCTCTTTCATTTAGATCACATAAAGAAGACAGCCAAGATCAGAGTACGCTGCTAACCAGTACCCATAGTTTGCTTCTACGTCCTGCCCACTCTACCCTTATATTTTGCAGCTAGTGCAATACATTTCACTGCAGACAGCTGAAGGTCAAACAGAGCCAAGGTTATCATGTAACGTGTGTATATACACACACACACAGAGGCACATACTCATTCACTCACTCCACAACACTGAAGCCCCTTGAAATACTGAGCTGAGACTCATTCCAGGTAGCACAGGCATCCTGGTGAGAAAGCAGGAGACAGCAGTATGCAGTGACTACAGTAGAGAGAGAAAGGAAGTACACTGGTCCTTTTGCTGCTTCTAATCACATTT
>JAVJGI010000057.1:31146085-31158714 GCA_035590275.1 Ibycter americanus | reverse complement strand
TTTTTATCCCACTCCAGGAATGCCAATACAACGGCAATTTCCCATGTTTCTGGTTCCCGTGGGCTGCGTTTGGCCCATATGCCACTAGTAGAGGAAGCCTGATCTACATTAACACTGATCACCTAGTTTGGATAATTACCACTAGTAGTAGTAGCAGTAGTACCACTACTACTACTACTACAGCTGTTTTGGATTTATTAATTAACTCTTGTACATTAATAGAACAATTAATGATTAATGTCCGCAATGACAGATTTCACTATGTCAACAAGGGTGTTGAACCATTAAGACAATGAAGCTCTATAGATAAAGAGAAATTATAAATAATACAAGATGCTGTAACTGTCTAACACTAAGAATTTGAATGAAATTACAGTTGTTTAAAAAAAAACAAGAGCATGCAATAACCAATTAAAAGAAGGAACATGACATAATGCAAATTCACAAGGTGAATTAATTATGGCATTCGCTGCCTCTTGATAGGGTAACCATATTAACTTTATATTTTTTAAACTGAGTTTTGTATGGAATATTAAATACTGTTTTGCATATGGAGTGGCTTAATCTCTGCAAGAGAAACATCATTCTTTCCTGAACTGCAGGCTCAGCCCCTGCATAGTTTGCCAGATTTTACACTATAAAAATACTAAATGGAAATTTCTCCACTTCTAAAACAAACAAAACCTGTGAAGAAGTTAAGGATCAGATAGCCATGACTCTTTGCTAGTATTCAAGAAGGGAGAACATAGACCTCATCCTTGGTAGGAGATACTGCTTCGCCCAGCGCAACTGCACTCCTTCTACATATGACCAAGCATTAAGACTGCCCAGGGCTGGTATCACTAAGTATCCCAAAATTAACTGTCACAAGCCAGTTCCATTAACAGTATCTCCTCCATCCAGTGACTTCATCCATAGATGCAGCTATCTACCTACATCAACAAATATTAAGACTCGTATCATTACACAGAAAACAAAAACAAGTTTAAAAGCTTGACAGCCATTTTTGAGACATTTTAATTATATGAATGAAACTTCTACTACTTGTGGAAATTCACAATTTTTTGGCCAGAATGTAAGTGGAAGGGTCCAGAAGTGCACTTAACATACAACTGAGGGACTCTAAAGACCAAGTTGTCAGTAAAGTTAATTCCTGTGTGGTTGTCTACAGAGCACCAAATCTTCTGTATGGAGGAAAACAGTCCTGGTACCTATGCAGTGCAGTTACAGTGTTATTATTGGAAGAGGGTAGGGAGAACTGAGCAGTAATGGCTACACCTTGAAAAAATTTCTGTTCTTTAAACTTTCTCTGTAGCCCTCTGAAACAGAAGTAGGACAACTCATAAGAATGTTTCATAAGAAGCTTTTGAAAAAGAATGGGTACCAGTGAAGACTAGAACACTAATGCCTAATCTGAAAAACATCTGAAGCACTCAGCAGGCCAAGACAATCTTAGCACACTAGCTAAACCAGAGACACTGATGGCTGGTGAGATTTCAGTATCAGTATCTTGACGTGCCTATCAAACCTTCTCTGTATTTGAGGGTGTAGAAGAAACTAGAGAATAAATTGCTTCCACAGCAGAACAAAGGATTTGGGGGTTTTGTGGGAATGTATGTATTTTCTTTATCAGAAACTTTCCTGTGACTAGTACTGGAAAATAGATGGACTTTACTGTTGCTGGAGTACTGGATTAGAACTGATTCTTAGAGTAAGGAGCAACTGAAGAATGGATGGACCGAACAGATGTGTACTTCCAGACAGATGGTTTCATCGAATATTCTGAATGAAGGAAGCAAAAAAAGAACTTCTCAGCTGCTATATCCAAAGGTCAGGTGCGATCAGGTACGAATACTGCTCATGTACTGCAGTCAGTAATAAACCACTCGTGTGTTGGGAATGGTTTCCAACATGTGACATCAACTCACTTGTATTGACAAGTAGTGGGAAGCAAGAAGATGTCACGCACAGCAGACCAGTCCGCCTTGAGAGCAGAAAACTTGGGGATAGTTCAGAGTCACATGCTCTGTAATAAACACTGCTGAATAAACACTGTAATCATTTTGCAGATGCAAGAAGTGGAAGGCACATAGACAATATTCAAATAAATGCTATTTTTAGTTCAAATGACCCATACATACTTCTAGTAGGTACTGAAAATATTTTTAGACGGTGTTTCAAGCCAGCAGTTCCTCCAAAAACAGTGAATACAACTCTCCCCAGGGCAGCCATTTTATGGGAAAAAGATCAGCTTCCAACAACATATCCTGCGGCCAAATGTACATACTGAGAAACACCTATCTCTGTTAATGGTCTCAATCACTAAATCACACCTTAGCATGGACACAGAAGGAGTTAAGACAAAATACAATGCCCCAGAAAAAACGCAGACCATTAGGCACTGACCAATAAGCAAACCTACTATGGCATCCACATATATGAGATACAGTAATTTACTTCCAGAGAATGTTAAAACTTCCAAAGCACTTACACAGCTTTTTACATAAAATTTAATCACAAGGTCCAAAGACATTCCATAAAATGTATCCACGGCCATCTTAGACATTTATTGATGTCTATGTAATGGAAAACTTTATCAAAATAAAGTTCTACTTACTACTCTTTTATAAAAGATTAGCATCTCACGAAAGTCACAGGCAGGTGATAAATACGCACCATGTAAACTGTAGATAGCTATAAAGGCAAAAAACGGTTCAGAGCCCAATATAACTTAATGGGCTGCTAATGGGTCCATGCAGATTCACTTCAAAATACAATTATCTTGATTTAACAATGTCAGTTAGCTTGGTTTTCCTACTGGCAGAACCAGGGACAGTAGAAATGAAGAGTAGCAAGGTGGTGGTCCTCCCACAACAGCAGAAATCAATGGAGGAGCACAGGCAACAAGAAGACACAGAAAAGGCACAGAGGCAGCAACACGGACAGAGGATGAAGGGTAAGCATAAGAGAATTGTTCAAGCACTGAAGCTTGAACAAAATTAAAAGACTAGGAAACACCACTGTTGATAAACACAATCAGATCAGATAATGCCACAAAAGATCATAATGATCATAATGAATAAAACAAACATACCAGTTCTGAAAATCCATAATGGTCATTAAAGCTCACTACTAATCCTTTGTGAATTATTTAAAAGAATTACCTTGACAGAAAACATAAGGCTTATACTAAGTAGATGGATGAAAAAAGGCAGAATTAAAAGAATTCTTCAGTATTGTCTCTCATGAAGTGCAAATAACAAAAAGGTACCATGTATAGAATGGCAATATAGATAAGTAAATCATCCTTGTATATTTACCAGTCCTCATCTTCTGGTATCTTGCTTAAGGGAGGGTTCAGGCAGTATATATGATAAGCCATATTACATTCATCACACAGGAGCTGCATGTGAGCATCCTGCTTTCCACCACACAAATAACACGAACAAAACCGGCACTCCTTATCTGGATCAGCCCTACAGTGCTTGCATTCAGGGCCACTTTTTCCTGTCAAAAACAAAGAAAAAGTCAAATACCATGTATCTTAGAATAGTGCATTATTCTATCTACTAGGAAAAAATTACTTCTGCACATGAACGCTGCCCTCTTGAAAATGCTTTTTTCTTACAATGAGGTATTTGACTACCCAGGCTAATGGGATTTCTTCTGCTGTATAAGCAAGCAGTAAAGAAAATTACTAACCAGCAGCTTCTCTTACTTTCTCCCTTCCCACTCCCAACATGAAACCTGCACACTCTCCCTACAGATGGAGTCTTGCACAATCTCTAGTTGGAGTCTTGTTAAATACAGCCATGAACAAATTCCAATTAGGCAACTGGTAACAGTCAAATGAAGATGCAAGTACAATTTGGAACAGCTCTCTTCCCCACAAATAACCAGTTGTTTCACAGCAGCAGTTTAGTTTATACACACAGAAACACTTAACTTTCTGCTTCAGCTCACTTGGAAATTTGGACCCATGAACCCCACTATGAAACAAAATCACTGCAATTGGTTCCTCAATCAGGGAAAAAATGCTTTTATACAAAAGAAAAACATGTAGTAGCCTAAATTAGAGATGAAAGAGGAGAGGGAAGAATCACTGAATACTTGTAGCAGAATTAAACACAGTGTTTAGTCAGAATGACTAGTCAGAAATGTCTGAAACAAGCAGAAGGTCCAGAGAAATGAGAGAAGACTTCAGAAGAGAACTTGACTACACCCCAAGGAATTCCAACATTAAAATAAAACAAATTCATTTATATGTTCTGTGCAAAAGTAATCCAGAAATGCCATGGAAGTGAAGTGAAATTGAGCTTAAACTAGTGTATTACAATAATTAATAGAGTACTTCCAAACTTCTCTGGAAATAGTATTTTATCTGAAAGAAGTAATTAGCTTTGAATCAGAAGACAAAGCAGACTAGAAAGACTATTTGAGAGTTTGGAGTTGGAAGTAGGAAGCTGTAGAATCTAGACGCTTGAGAGAGCACACTTTTCTTAAAGTTTAGAATGGGCCATAAAATGTTCTTTTGAGTACCATTCTGGAAGAAAAAACAAACCACAGGGTACAAAAGCTCAGAAACAGAAACAGCTGGAATACCAACACTTGGGATAAATTTTCTCATAAGTCCATAGGCAACCTATCTGAGGAAATTCTGAACTGTCTAGTCAATGTCTACTCTAAAGGGCAACTGGCCTAGAAGGACAGAGAGAGGAGGACAGACAAACTTATTCCTGTCATAATCTTTGCCCAAAATACCCAAAAGTTATTAGCTGTACAAAAAATAAAATTCTCATTCTCTGGAACAAAACCTTATTTAATGTGTCCATGATGTCACACGCAAGTTCATTAATAAGGAATCTGAAGAGCAGCTCCACTACAAAAATGAAAACAAACAATGCCCTCGAACCCAAAACCCCCTACAGCCCTTTGGAGGCAGCATGAACATCAAATTCTTCCACAGATGCTATGCAGACAGAATATTAGACAAAAAGAGAAGGGCACAAGCAACAAATCATATTATTTAAGAAAACACTGCCTGTTCCCATGAAAGATTTAACCCTTAGGAAAACACAGAACTTTTTTCGTATTAAAGGACTGCTGCCTTTCTGATTTTAAGGGAAGACTAGAATTTGTCAAACCCCAAATATGGAGAACTACCCCATGTTTCCCTGACTAGTGCAAGAGAACAATATTCAAGGACAAGCTTCCATCTCCTCTCAGCTTTATTTTTTAATTTTCTTCACCAGGAGTCATTGTCTAAGTTGCCACCTTCAGAAGCTGTACAGCTTCTTGTAAGTTAGTTTGCTTGGATAACAAGCAATCAAAGTAAATATTCCTTCTAGGAGCTGATTCTTGAATAGAAAGATGAGATGGATCTCTGATGTATCCAGAGTTCTGGATATTTTTAAGTTTTTCCTATGCGTACTGAGAAGGAAAGGACTAACTAAGGGTTTGCAGAAATCCCAACGCCTTCCTGCTGAGGAAAAATCTGCCTTCCCAACTGAATACCCCTACAGAAAGTTTGATTCACATAGATATCACTGTAAAACCTCTGTGGAGAGAAAGTCCAGACTGGAAGTCTTATAAGAAAGGGGGACTGGAATGCCATGCATTGTAGTACTTCTGCAGTCTTTCTGGAGGACCTTCAAGAATACTTTTATCTTCAAAGGTGGAAACAACTAGACTTAGAAAGGGAAGGGGATGGAGTTTTGAGTAACAAAGAAAAGTCAGGAGCTGCTGATGTATTATGAATCAACAGGGAAAAACCTGTGAAATGCCTCAAAGGAATTAGGGCTTTTTTCTCTGAAAAGGTGACTGACACGGTCAATAGCCCAAGTGAAATGTCTCTACACCGGTGCATGTAGCACGGGCAGCAAACAGGAGGAGCTGGAAGCGACTGCAGCTGGAAAGCTATGATTTAATCGCTGTCACTGAAACTTGGTGGGACAAATCACATGGCTGGAGTGCTGCAAACAACGGCTATAAACTGTTCAGAAAGGACAGGCAAGGAAGGAGGGGTTGCCCTCTATGTGAAAAAATGAACTGACTGCACAGAGCTGTCTGCGAAAAACAGCAATGAACAGGTCAAGAGCTTGTGGGTGAAAATTACAGGCCAAGCCAGCAAAGGGAACTTCATGGCTGGTGTTTATTACCGGCCACCTGATGAAGAGGACGCTGATGATGAAGACTTCTTACTTCAGCTGCAGGAAGCACCACACTCGCAGGCTCTG
The DNA here is from genome assembly GCA_035590275.1 of Ibycter americanus. Taxonomy (NCBI): domain Eukaryota; kingdom Metazoa; phylum Chordata; class Aves; order Falconiformes; family Falconidae; genus Ibycter; species Ibycter americanus. Next base: position 31,152,478 of record JAVJGI010000057.1, on the reverse strand, counting down.
ATCCAGCTTGGGGACTTCAGTCACCCTGACAGCTGCTGGAAAAGCAGCACAGCAAGCTGCAAGCAGTCCAGACGACTCTTGGAGAGCATCAAAGATAATTTCTTAATCCAGGTGACAGACAGCCCCACAGAGGAGAAGTGTTACTGGACCTGTTGCTTACCAACACAGATGAAGTAATTACAGAAGTCAAGATCAGTGGCAGCCTGGGCTGCAGTGACCATTCCCTCGTGAAATTCACAATCTCAAGGGATACAGGCCAGGTGAAGAGTCAAGACCTTGAATTTTAGGAGAGTGAACTTTCAGTTGTTTAGGGAATTACAGGATAGGACCCCCCGAGACACTGCCCCCAGGGATAAAGGAACAAAACAGAGCTGGCAGCTCCGTAAGGACATTTTTCTTACAGCCCAAGAGCTCTTGATTCCCACATGTGAGCAATCAGGCAAGGAGTGCAGGAGACCAACATGACTGAGTAAGGACCTCCTGGTCAAGTTAAAGCATAAGAAGGAAATGCACAGGCACTGGAACCAGGGACATGTATCCTGGGAAGCATATAGGGGCACTGCCTGGATGTGTAGGGACGGGATTGGGAAAGCTAAGGCTGAATTTGGCACAGGATGCAAAGAACAGTAAGAACGTCTTCTACAGGTATGTCAGTCAGAAAAGAAAGACTAAAGAAAACATACATACACCACACTCGCCCCCAATAAATGAAACAGAAATAGTGACAACCAACATGGAGAAAGCTGAGGGACCTGACAAATTTTCTGCCTCAGTTTTCAATGGTAATCACTCTTCCCACCTCTCTTAAGTCGCTGAACTTCAAGGCAGGGACTGGGGGAATGAAGTCCCTCCCACTGTGAGAAAAGATTAGCTCTGAGCCCGTCGGAGGAACCTGAATGTACCCAAGTCCATGGTACCCAATGAAATGCATCCCAGAGTTCTGAGGGAATTGGCTGATACAGGTACCAAGCCACTCTCCACCGTATCTGAAAAGTCATGGCAGACAGCGATGTCCCCAGTGACTGGAGGAAAGAGAATATTGCACCTTTCTTTGAAAAGGGTGAAGAGGAAGAACCTGGGAATTACTGACCAGTCAGCTCACCTCAATGCCCAGTATATCACAGAACACAGACTCCCAGAAGACATGTCAAAACATATGGAAGACAGGGAGGTGACTGGAGACAGTCTTTTCAAACTTATCAAACTGGTAATAATTGCAGTGATGGTCCACTTTAAAATAGGTTACCTTGGACACATAAATGATACAAGATTATGGAAGACTTTTTTTGTCTTTTAAATTTGCATTTAAAAATACCTTGGTTTGCTGTGTATTCAATCAATAAGAAAACAATGCAAGCAACAACAAAACCAAAACCAATATAACTGCCTTTATACCCTGTGCATGTAATGATCAGAGATAAGCTTTCCTAGATTATGCTGTCTCCAAATTATTTTCTTACAGATACAATCCTGGTGTCAGTTTTCTTTCTCCCCATTTCCCAAAACATTATTTAGAGTCTGCATGCACTGGACACATTTAATCCTTGCTAGTTACTATACTTACATCAGCAGACACGTTTCTGCCCCTTTCCTGGCTGTTTTAATTCTCACACTTTTTCTTTCCCCTTATATGTGTGTATCATTTTACACAGAAATGCCTTTCTACAGAAAAAAATTTATACGCAATTAAACCAAAAAATTAAGGTTCAAAAACCCCCATAGTCTAAATGTTAATTCATAAATAAATCCAATGTCCACCAGTACACATTATTCATATTCTGGGGAACATAAAGTAACTCTTAGCAACTTACTGGAACACTGTAATTTCAAAATCTTACACTGATACTAAGCAGTATTTTTCTCAGCAACATAGTGACACCAGTATTGACAAACAAAAAGGTAAAATAAGGCATAAAGTGAATTATCAAATACTACAGTGTATGCAAAGTTCAGATGAATAACCATAGAAGGAGATTCTGATAGGATCTGCTATATTATTGGTCCAATTAGAAGATCTTTCAAATGAATACCAGTGAAAAATTAAGCTTTGAGATGAAATACAATCACAAGCCCTTTTGCTCTTTTGGATAAGAAGTATTACTGTCCCCAAATACTCTAATATTTGAAAGTTGACTGATCTTTAGGCATGTAAGCACTTTTGAAAACTTCATCACGAGATTTAAATAAACATAGGCCAAAATAAAAGTAAATAGCTTCAGCAGTATATTTTTTTTTACACTTAGAGTGTTATACATTTTTTACTGATGAGAGGTAAAACCACTTAGATAACTTGCAATCCTTGTGTTATTCAGTTGCTGCTTTGCTGTGATCAAATTATTACAGCTCAGAGAGTTATTCCATGCTTAACAATGTAGAATATTATCTATGAAATTAAATTATTCTTCACTCTCAACCTTATTATTCAATTAAAACCTCAATATTTAATTTAGGTTTTCAATGACATTCACCTCTGGACATCTACCTGTTTAACTTATAAATTACCTTTCTTACACAGTTTTTGCATTACTGTCCACTTGTTTGTGGACACAGAAAAGCCACATATACATGATCTCACTTATACACAAATACATATTGCATAGACAGAGATGAATGACAAAACATAGACCTGGCTCTGTCAGACCTACACATCTTATTGTGAACTATAAATTATTAAGACCTTTACAAATTTCAAAGGACTTTTATAGAAAAAAAAATTCATTTTCTTGTGCATAAAGTCCTCTCTGCAAGTAAAAAGATATTCAGAGGACTAACTAACATTTTAAACACTCTGCTTTCATTCTTACAGACATGTCCATGTCTTCAGACATTATTTATAGTCATGCATATCTAACATTTTTGATATTTTTTGTAAGACTTGATAGTGTGGTACCACTGCAAGATACAAATTTAACTGTTTGCAATAGGATCTGTTCATCGTAGCAAATTAGTCTGACAGTAAGTACTATACAGCCAGCAATGTACATTGTTCTAACATACTTATTAAAAATCTTATGAATGCTGTAACTAAAGCATGCGCACTAAATTGTATTTTGTACATGATTTTAATGAGTCACTACATTTTTAATGAATTCTATATTGCACTAATCAACTATTACATCATTTTTAGTTTAACTTTTTTTAAATCAAAAAGTGTGCTGTTTAAAGCTATTTCATTAACAGTTTCATAACTGCTAATGAAATTAACATAACTAATAATTTGGAAATATTTTAAAATCTGTCTCAAGATTTCTGTCTACTTTGCTCCCATTGCCTGTGAATGTGTGCAATGAGTTAGTTAATGCGTGAATTCATCTACAGTGTAATGGCTCTCATCAGCTGTTCTTCCAGCAATAAGTTTGGAAGTGTTGAAAAGTAATATGTCTTTGTATTACCAGAAATGCATAGCAACACTGGTATACATCACTGCAAGTATTTCTTTACTCTTTCACAAACAGCTGCAATAGTTCTACTACCCCACTGTAGCTTAACAAATTAATTTCATTACAAATTAGAACACAGAAGATAAGCAGTATCCTCAAATGTCTTTAATTCTTTTTTAGGTTTCATACATCATTAAAATAGAATGACAGGCAGGAGAATATTTGTTCTTTTAAAAGCTCATACACATTTTTGCTTTGATTCCATTCTTTTGTGGCATATCACAAAAAAAACTCTGTATTTTCAGAATTGATGTACCTTTCAATACTATAATCTTTGGCTTTCAAGCTCACTATTATTTGCCTTCAGGTGCAAATTTTAAAGTGTATAGGCTTCTAAAAAGAACTTTATGGCTTCAGCCAGATACTGAAAGGCTTGTAGATCAGTCATCATCACAGTGTAAATTTCTTTTCAAAATAATGTTCCTCACTCAGAGTACACTTGTGCTTATACTCGGTTCACTTGTCAAATACAAATTTGAGGTCATCAAAACCTTCAGGGCAACTTCAGCTATTCCAAAACTCATTTTCTACCTCTATTTTGTTGGAGAAATAGGATTTCAGATGTAAAAATAATAGGAAACTCTACAGATGAAGAAACAAAGGCATCTTATGTGCATGCTTCAGTACAGCATTGCAGTGACTGCCTATAAGGACAGTCAATCCAATACCCAAGCATTTTAAAACACTTAAAATATCAAAAGCAGATAATGTACTTTGCTTTTGAGTTGATATGTATTCTATTCAAAACATTAGTTTAGAATTGACATCTTAAATATACAGGTTTAGGAACAGCTGGTAATGATCCTATTTAAATGTTTCTTTTGTAACAGATGAAATGTTTAAACACTCATTTACAACGTCTACTGTTCATTGTAAGTCACATGTCTGACAAGGGTAAATGATACTAGGCTCAATATTCCTGCTGGCTTGGATTCCTTGTCCATATAGTAGTAAGTGCTTTTATTTAATTCTATTTTTAAGTCCTATGTTTTATTAAAATAGAAAAATAGACAAGCAAATTCTTTCTTTTAAAGGTTGAGTTTATGTTTGAGAGGTCAGTCTGATTTTTTCATCTCCAGAGACGTTTTCATGCAGCTATAGTTCATACTTATAATTAGAGCTGAGTAATTAACACTGTTTTGAAAGCAGAAACTATCTAGGTACTTGGGGAAAAGATTTTCCCTTCCCAAAGTAAAATCGAGTTTTATATTTGACTTTGACAGACACAGGAATCCAGAGTCTGTTTTCTATGACCCAAAGCCTCATACGTATAAATAGCCAGGTAACACAGATTTTCAAAAGCATGAGTTTACACCCAAGCTTCTCTTGGAGACTTAAGGATAAATGGAATAAGACAAAAATAAAATAAATAAAATAAACAAAGCTAAGCTCAGTTACAAACCTAAGCTTTATCTGCTTTGAGTAAACTGTTAGATGCTGTTAAACTGTACCGGGATGGAAGCTCACACTTCGCTCATTCATGGCTTTAACCCTGCTTCAAACCACAGGCTTGTTCCAAATTGCCACCAGTTGAAACTCTAGATACACGTTTAGACAAACTGCATGTGGTCCCCCTCCATACCATCGCTTCTCACTAACTTTGCCTACCCTTTATCTGCTCCGAACATTTTCACTGTGATTAAACACTATCTAAGCTGGCATTTGTGCATTTCACATCTTTTCATGTTTGCTCATACGTCTGCTGTTAAAACTGGAGATCACTGGAACAGAGACCATCTGAACTAAGTGTCTGCAAAGCAGCTAGCATACCACAGTTTATGTAAAATATTATTTTAAAACATGATATGGTAAGGTATATCCCCCTCAGCCATTTCATTTTAGAACCTGTGCATAAATATCTGAATTCAATGTATTTGTTTCCAAGCTTGATAATTGCAAATTGTCATTCCACATGGGTACTGGAAGTCAAAGTGTCTGATGGATGTGACAATCCAGGCTGAATCTAAAATAAAGGAAAAAAGCCTGACTCTCTGCGAAAATACACCAGGACAAGCTCATCTTCTAATTCACATAAATTTCAAAAAAAGAGAAAAGGTATACTCACAGAGAGGTAAAGTGGAGAAACTACAGCTTATAGGGACTTTGTGGGATGCACTCTACACTAAGGTTGCCTGGGAGGCCTTTTACTTTCACATTAAAGCGAACTAGAGTCCCCTAAATTATAAGTGATGATACAACCTGTTTTATTCCAACACAGAATGTATCACATTCTTTTCTTTCACATCCCCCTATGAAAGCCAAAGCACCAAAATCTTCTACTAGTATTGATTTAGACTGTTTTCATCCACTAGCGTTAAAGAATAATTTTCAAGAGAATTAATTTTTAACGAACATTTCACTGTCACATAAATTTTCAGCAATGATGGAAGATGGCACATAAAAAAAACTTGGCACATGAAAAAAGCTAGGGAAATACGAAAACATTTTGGCATTCTATAAAAACTCACTAACTTGCAGACATGAAACAGTTGCATAAAACAATTTTAAATCTATCAGCTACTGTAAGCATAATACAAATATTGATTTTTACTCTGGAACAAATGAGTATATACTGAATGTTTGATAATGGAAATATTAACAGGTAACACACTGATTCCAACCCAAAATCTCTACTGAATGAAAACTATTTAATGGCGATCAGTATACATACTAGCTAAGCAATAAAACCCAGACTACCAATATGTTCATGTTTGCACAGATGTTATTTGCCAAAAATAAAACATTGACAAAAATTTGATACTCATTTGTAGATGCTACACTAAAGAAAATGTCAGCTCAGCCTCTACAGATCTCTGAAAACAGTAAATGTTCTGCTTATTTGGGTTTCCTACCATTTCAGAGAGGGGTGAAAGGGGGGTGGGGGGTGGGGTGGGGGGGGAGTTGAAGAAGGAAAGAAGGAGGGGAGGGAGGAAGGGGGAGGATGGGAATAAAA
>JAVJGI010000057.1:31117924-31129765 GCA_035590275.1 Ibycter americanus | reverse complement strand
CCGGCACCGCGCCCGCGCCCCTCCGCTCCGCTCCGCTCCATGAGGCTTGCGGCCCGCACCGCACCACCGCGCCGAACGGGCACGCACGGCTCCCACACACAGGCTGGGACACGCAGAGGTTAACACCCGCTTGACCAAATGTCCATAAAGCAACGGGTAAAAAGCGCTGGCTGAAGACCCACAAAGGTGGAAGCACCAAGGCTTCACGTATGCACCGCAAAGCCAGGCCAGCTGCGTCCGGCACCGCAGGGCACGGCCCAGGCTCAGCCCGCTTCTCCACCCGCTTGTGGACTGAACTGCAAGACTCCGAACAAAGAGTCACTCAAGGCATCATTCCAGCAGTCTGGACCAGCCAATAAACTCTTCTACACTGGGAAGAGGCAGAGCTACAAACAGGTGATTCTTAATAGAAGATGTTAAAAGCTTCCATACAGATTTTACATCATGTTACAATTCTGTGAGCAGATGCAGCACAAATACTCTTCATGAACTTAAATACAGTTATAGGAGACTAATCCGTGTACCCAGCGAGATTAAGTAAGAATCTAAACTCAAAAACAGAGATGTGAGAAAAAGCACCTCCCTCCATAACAAAACCCACATGGATGCTGTCAGGATGGAAAGGTTTTCCATAAAACAAACAGCAAAGGATGAGTCTTGAAAACACAGAAACATGGTAAGTACTTTGTACAATAAAATTAAAATAGTCAACACTAAGTTAATAAATAAATAAAGTGCTTGAAAACAAAACAAAACAAAAAACCACCAATCAAGAAACCAAGAAAGAAGATCTGAAGGTGCCCACCATAAAATAGTAAATACAAACACAGGAAGACATTTCCCACAGAATGCTTCATATCGAACTGCAGGCAACTGAGACTTGCTTGCAAAGCCAAAACCACATTTCTAGTCTAGAAAGTTAGTAATTAATGGATTATCATGGCTTTTACATACATGGTGGCATTACTTTAATGAAAAAGCCTGGCATTCAGGGATACGCCCACTCAAAACAGGATGAACCCCATCTCACCAAGAATTCCTGAAAGTCAGAAAGTACATGGTAAGCTACAGAGAGAGAAAGTTCTGTTTGGAATTTAGAGGGCAGTTGCTTACTTTGGAACATCTTCATTCCTTACATCGCGCAATTCTCTTCAGACAACTTACATCAAATACCTGTGCCATGATGTCCAAATCCATTAATGCACAATATCAAATGCAATACGTCTATCGCATAATGGTAATACAGCTTTTCTAGGTCTTATGTTTGGAATCTGTGACGATTCCCTTATTATTCATTTTTATGTAGATATACACAAATGCTTATACACTTTTGATTATAAATGTTGGAGAGATTCCTCAACAAACAAGTGAGAGAACTATGGATGGGATAGACAAGCAAATGGCCTGGGGTGATCAGAAAGAGAAGGAACACAAAAAAAAGCAGAAGTGCAACCACATGAAATTTAGGCATGTAAGGAAAGAAATGACAGCAGAAGAGCCTTATGGGGAAAGTTCTCATGCCTTTTCTGGGGGATCAGCAGATTTTGGTGCCTCCCTGACACCTATACAGCAATGCATACAGTATGGGGAACGAACAAGAGGAATTAAGTCTGCATAATTACTGCAGGTTCATGACCTCACCGGGATCATGGAGACATGGTGGCATAGCTCACATGGCTAGAGTGCTGTGACAAACGGGTATGGGCTTCTCAGGCAAGACAGGCTAGAAAGGAGAAGAGGGAGTCGCCCCTTATGTGAAGATTAGCAGAGGTCAAGATTAGCAGAGAGAACAATATTGGTGATGCTGTAGTAGGTGCCTGCTATAGACCTCCTAATCAGGGGAAAGTATATGAGGCCTTCTTCAGAAAACTGGAAGAAGTTTCGTGTTTTCAGACTCTTGTTTCTCACAGGGACTTGAAGCACCCTCCTATCTGCTAGAAGGATCATAGAACAGAACACAAGCAACCTAAGAAATTTCTGGAGTGCAGTGATCGTTCAGGTGATCAAGGAAAGGTGTACTGCTAGATGCAATACTTACAAACTAGAAAGAACCAGTCATGGGACATTAAAGTCGGGCAGTTTGGCTGCAGTAATGATGAGATGATGGAGTTCAGGATCCTTAGAGGAGGGAGCAAGGTAAAAAGCAAGACAACACTGGATTTCAGGAGAGGAGACTGCAATACCTTCAGAGATCTGCTTGGAAAAATCCCATGAGATACAACTCTGGAGAGAAAAAGGGTCCAGTGGAGCTGGAACTGGAACGATCACCTTCTCCAACCTCAAGAAAGGTCTCGAGGACTCGTGCACAAGCAGCTGACCCTAAACCAGCAATGTGTCCTTTTAAGCAAACAAGGTCAACAGCCTCCTAGACTGCACTAAGAGCACTGTCAGCAGGTAGAGGGAAGGTGAACCTTCCTCACCACTCAGCACTGATGAAGTCAGGTCTGGGATCCCCAGGGTAAGACATGGGATTACCAGAGTGGTTCTAGAAGAAGACTAGAAAAACGATCAAGGGACTAGCAACATCTTTGATATGAGAAAGAGAAGGCTTGTGCATGGAGGGCTCTTACCCACGTGTAGAAAGAGGGAGGCAGACTACTTTCACTAGTGCCTACTGCCACGACAAGAGGTAACAGGCACAAACATAAATGTGTGAAATTCCCTCTGACCACACAAAATACCTTTTTACAGGGATTGTTCAGAAAGGTTGTTGAGTTTCCACCCATAAAGATATTCAAAAACAAACTTGACAAGTTTGGGACCTTGATGGTCCCAAGGCAATCTGTTCTAGCTGATCCTGCTTGAGCAATCTCAAGAGCTCCTTTCCATTCTCAATGATTCTCTCAGATGTATAAATATATTAATATATTTCAACACCACTCCTTTTTTATTTTCATAATGCTTTTCCTACCACTGTGCTCACCACTATTTTTTTCCCCACAGTCTTGGCCTTTTTGCACTTCAGTTTGTCTTCTTCTCTTTTTCCTCTTCTGTTTGGAATTAGTTTGTTACCAGTGAGTAAAGTAAGTTTCAAACCACTTTTAAAACTCACTCCCTATAAAGTCAGTCAAAAGACTCCGTGGTTCCAAGTGTGGATGTTTATTAGAGAAAGGATAGTGTTACAAATGCTGAAGATACAGAATATCTTCTGGGAAAAAAACCGAAAGTATCAAGATCCATCAACCCATTCTTCACCTTCAAAAGATACTTTTATCTTGTGGTAATTATGAAATGATTATGAAACCCAAAGCATTCTGAATTTTAACACTTGGTACTTAAGCCTTTTGGGTTTTGTTTTGTTTTGTTTTGGTTTTTTTGTTAAAGCAATTAATGCTTTAACACGTAACAATTAAGCAGTTGAAAAGTTACATTACTGAATGCAATCCAAAGAAGCGATTTCCTTTCCCTTGTTGCAATTTATGTCCATCATCTCTGGTCTGCCTGCCATGTACCACTGTGCTCTGCAAACCAGCTCAGCAGCCCTTAGCTGAATTCACTTCAGTTTATGTGTCTCTCTTTTGAGCATTGAAGTAGAGGATGCATGTGTTTGGGGGTGGGTGGAATCTAGTATTCTTGATGTAGTCTAGTGCTTAGTAAAGGAGAATAAATTACTTCCACCAGTCTTCTGATTATACTTCTTTTCATACAGCCTGAATACTGTTAGCCTTCATTACATGCTGCTGCCTCATGTTCAGCTTGCTGTCTCCCATGATCCACAGGTTGTTCTCATCACGGCTACTTCCCAGCCAGTACTGCTGCAAGTGGCTCGGCCTTCCTAGGAGCAAGAAAAGCCTTATCCTTGTTGACTTTCATGAGTCTCCTGTCAGCTCATTCCTCCTGTCCAAGTCCCTCTGATATGCAGTACTGCCCTTGAGTTTCCATCAATTTGGTGTCTCTGCAAACCCTGCACTGCATTGCCACTGCTCCTCCACCCAGACCACATCATCTTAATCAGGACAGGACACTACAGGACACAGATGACCTGTTACAAGTTGAAGCAAACATCTATTGCCCTCCCCTTGGCCACAGAGCTAATAATTTTATCACAGAAGGCAGCCAGTCTTGTAAAGCATGATTTTCTCTTGGAAAAATATTCACTCTGGCTATTCCAAATTGTCTTTACACTGCCAGCACTTCCAACAGTGCTGTCCCATGGTTTTCCTCAGACTGAAATAAGGCTGACTGGCCTTCTTTGAAGACGGATGCAACATTTGCCTTCTGCAGTTGTCAGGGACCTCCCTGACTCCACAACATTTCAAATACGGTACAGAGAAGCATCACTACAGCATCAGCCACTTCCCTTGGCATACCTGGATGCAACCCATCTGGTCCCATGGACTTGCATTAGTCAAGTTCTTGTAAGCACTTCCTGACTCAGTCCTCATTCACTGCTGAGGACTCTCCTCAAATGCTTTCACTAGGCAGAGCTACCAGAGAGACCCTGCCAGTGAATACTAAGGTGATGAAGACAGTGTCTGTTCATACTGAATCATCTGTCTGTTTCATCAATAGGTCCATATTTTCCTTGTTCAGTCTTCTACTGCCAAAGCACTAGGAAAAGCTCTCTGCATTGCCCTTGATGTCTAAGCGTCAACTCTAGACAAGCTTTGGTTCTCATAACACCATCCTTACATGTTCAAAATTCCTCCTTTTTACACTGTCCCTGTTCCCAGTTCCTACATACTGACTTCTTGCACTGGAGTGAAGTCATCAGTTTCCTGTTCAGCCTTGCCAGCCTTCCAATACATCTGCTAGTTTCTTGAGTACCAGGATGAGCTGTCTTCACATTTGGACGAGGAACACCGGTCAGCTCTGCGAAGCTCCTTTACCCTTCATAGCTACCTCCTATGTGATCTCATCAACCAGTTCCTTGAATGAAACTGAAGTCTGCTCTACTAAATTCCAGAATCTATGCTCTGCTGCTGTCCTTCCTAAGCTCCATCGGGATCTTGGTATCTGTATTTCAGTCAGTATAGCCAAGGCTACCATTGATCACGTAATCCCCAAGCAGTTGTTGACTACAAACATCAGATCCAGCTGCATATCACCCTATTGATCTATCCAGTACCTCTATTATGAAGTTATTCCTGACATCTTCCAGAGAACTTCTTAACTGCTTGTGTTCCAGTGTTATCCTGCCCATGGATGTCAGGGAATTTGAGTCCTCCATGAAAATCAGTGCCTGTGATTCAGAGACTTGTAAAGAAGGCTTTGTCCTCTTCCTCACCTCAATAGGTGGGACTACACCATGATGTTATCTTTTTTGGCCTCTTCCATCCACATCCACAAGCTCTCAATCAGGCTGTTGTCATGCCACTGAAGAGCTCCTTACATCCAAACTTCTTCACATCATGGCAGCTCTGCCCTCTTTATCTTTGACTTTCCTTAGAAGTTTGTATCCATCCATCTCTCACTTCAGTCATGTGAGCTGTCCCACTGTGTCTCCACTATACCAACATCATAGTTCCGTGATTATATGCAGAACTAATTCACCCTGTTGGTTTCCCAGGCTGTATGTATTTGCTACATGCACTTGAGATGGGTATCCCTCTTCTATCAGTCCCAAGGCCTGTCTGGTTCCCACCACACTGGACCCTTTGCTTTCCCTGCACATGCTAATACCTCCCTTAACCATGGGTCATAATGTCCCTTCACCACCCAAAGCTCTACTCAGGAGGGTGGCCAGCCTGTTGGCATAAATGCTCTTAGTCCTTGATCCTCAAGTGAGACTTCAGGGACAGATGGGAACCCAATTATGGGTCCCATGATATTAAAAGTCAAATGCCTGTTGACATGAACTGTGCAACTAACCAGGTTTTCATCCACAGGACTTACTTGCTCCTTTCCCTTGGGAGGATCTGTCCTCCCAAATCTTACCCTTTCACCAGCAGGACTGAGCAGCCCCCACGTAACTGGGCTACTTAGCTTGAGAGATAACACTATCTCTAGTAAGGCAGACTTGGTTTGCAACTCAAATTTTGAATTTCAAGGCAAAGGAACAGTACACATCTACAGTCCAAAAGACTCAACGTGAATTGAAAGCACCTAGTCTACTTCCCCTCCATTCTGGGAAAGCAAACTGAAACAAACAAATACCAGTTTCTCCATATTGCCCATTAAGAACAGGCAACGTGCAGGGAAATGGCATAAAGGACAAATAAATTACGTTTTATGCTCTCTCTTTATGAATGGGGAAGAGGGCAGTATCAAGAGACAAACTATTTCTTCCATGTAAGAAAAGTAATAATTACTGGTAAGCAATCTTAAAACTGTAATCCTTCCACTCCTCTCTGGACAACAGAACCTCCTGACGATCTGTCCCCTTTAAAGCATAAAAACAAAGACAGCAGGAAAATAAAGTGCATGGAGGAATAGCTATGATCTGTGTAGTACCTGGCCATCATACCTATTCAGAGAGTGTTTGTAAAATGGAATTTTTTTTCTGAAGAGAAAGAAGGGAAAGAAGAAAGAAACATAAAAAGAGTATCTGTAATAACAGATACATATAATCAGCCAAATACCCTTCAAAATGTGCTCTTTCAGTTCTTTCTAAACTTGCTGTTTTCCATTTCATAGGTGCTGAATCAAGGTACTGTATCTCATCTATGACCTTTGTGGAGAGGATAATTACCACAGCATATGGTTAAAGGATTCACTCTGTTCATGCGCTCTTCATGAACTATTCTCAGTCAGTTGTTCTTCCGTCTCTCGCATTTGACAGAAACAACATATCCTGGACACCAACCTTTCTCCAGTCCCAGCAGGTGACAGTGTGTTCCAATACCTTCTGGGCAGTTTGTTCTGCACCCCAGACTTTTTTTTGTGTGTGTAAGAGGAGGCCCTGTATGCTACTCTTAAGTCTCTGTAATAATATTCTGTCCTCATGTCCATTGTATCTTTTAATCCTTGAGTTCTTCCTCAAGAATGAAATCACAATTGAAGCAAGATCAAAAACTTCATCTGCACTTTAAAAATAAACAGTGTGATTTCCAGTAAACTTCACTCTTACGTTCAAACGATCATTCTTTACACACACACACACACACCGCCATCCCCAGAAACATGAGTCCTTTTGTCAACAGGATAATTAAGTGGGATCCAAAATACACTTCCTGTAGTTAGAGTCATTCCTGTTAAGAATTATAAGATTATTACCTAAGGCTGCGTATCACAAAAAGAGCCATCTCTGCTGTGAAGACTAGGGAAAAGCCATTCACAGAAGTGCTTAGGAAGTTCTAGGCATCACCTCTACAGAACCACCATGAAAAATCCCAGCAGGCTTCTTGGACAACCAGAATCTGTGTTGATTTGAACCAGCTGCGTTGATTCAAAAGGAGGCCTCTTCTTCAAAGGAGGTGACCAGCTCCACTGAAGTCATAAGGAGAAGATGGAAGAGGAAGACACAAATTCACCCTTGCAGAAGTTTTGTTGCCTAGAAGAAATAGGCCATTTTTATGTCTGTGCAAGAAAGCTGCAGGCAAGCTCTTCAGCAATTAGAATTCTTATTATTAGGATACCTGCTAATACAGCAGGAAATCTTCTTTTTTTTAAATGGCTCCAATTAAATCTTGTTAATATTCCACATATCAGCAAAATAATGCCTTCCCAGATCAACCAGCAACAGTCACAGATGCTACATTAAAACAAACTGTAAAGTTATTTTGGGTAGAAAAATCACACCACAAACGTATACAAGCATCAGGAAGGGATGAATCACACAGACAGAAATTCCAGGCCTAAAGAAGAAACACAGTAAGTGAACTACACTATTGGGCACCTACAAAGTATGACAACTGTGACATGTTGATTATCACAATACGTACTGAGAGGGATAGGAAGTACGGTACTCCTATTAGAAAAGTAAGTGTTAAAACAAGGGTCACTTTCCAATAAATGTTATTTTTTGGACCAGAGCTAGACAGAAATCCACAGAAGCACAAGAACTTTTGAAATCATCTAGAACAATGTGCAAGGCTTGTTTCACTGTTAGTTCATTACTCTGTGATGTGTTTAAATTCTGTACCTTTGCAAAGCTATAAAAGCAAGTATTACAAATGACTTCAAAAATGAGAAGTTAAATATAAACAGAAAAACTTGTTCAAAAGAAGTAAAAGGAGTAGCTAAAAGTAAAACCTGTACAGATAGCATAAAGACAGTAAAAATATCATACTGCCTTCTGAGAACAAAAACATATCAGACATGAATGAAAGGAGTCTAAAAGAAGATAAACAGAAAAATATCCTACACAAAAAAAAAAAAAGAAAGCAGAAATTGTTTTCAAATGAGGAAGATAAGCCCCAGATCTTGCAGGTTACACAGAAAAACATAATAAGCATATTTAAACATCAGACAGAATGATCTGAAAACAAAACAATCCTTCCTTTTTGGGAGCAGGAAGCCTCACACAAAAACCTGCAGAACTACAAGATGACAAATGTAAACCAGGAAATTCAGGACCCTTTCTGTTACTTTCCATTAAGGCTGCTTGTGTAAATACCTCAAATTCATTAAATACTCAGGTAGTCCAAGAGGTGTAAGACCTGCAGAGTGAACAGATTTTACTGAAATTCTTGTATAACTCCAAAGGCTTGAACGAAATACAAGTCTTGGTATTGACAGAATCCTTGCTAACTGAAACATTGAAAGGCTAACTGAAGAAAAGTAAGATCTGGTTTTGTCTCTATTTATCTTGAAGTCTAGCAAGGACAAAATGCAAAGCACCATTTGAACTAGTTGGTTTGATCTGGTGTGGTGACTTTGATGATGTAAGCCAGCTCCAATGTTAAAATAAATTGTGACACTTTGTCTCACAACCACCCACCAGTAACAAGTATTTGATACATGCCTTTTAAAGAGCAAAGACAACAAGTCGCAATACTCTGGAGTACAAATAACTGCTTTCATCATGAAACAGAAGATACTCCCCAAAAAAAGAAACAGAGGATGTTTAAAAATAGAGGCACACCCTGCAAATTTAGTTAATCACTTCAGAGGTACCACACACACAGAGACCATTCTGAACTCTACGCACACGCAGTCATGAGACCTATGGTCCTAGACCCCTGTATATTCCGTTGTCAAATGCACTGCTGTTTTCCTAGTATTTGTATCTGAGACACAGAAAGTCATGTTTGGATAGGTTTTAGACATCCTTCATTACATACGTCAGTGGCAATGCAAATATAGTACAAATGAGAATTATTAATATGTGGTCAACTCTTCTGTATAATGATGACTTTTTCTTCCCTGTTCAGTCTCATTTCTCTCTTTGGTAATATTCTCTAATCCATATCAGTTTCCCAAAAGATGAACTTCTGATGACAGACCGCAGAAAACATTTCCTTTAGGTTATGACTGAGACATAAGTAAAAGTAACACCTAACACACACACATGTCAACACACACAGTGAAAAAGAGGTACCTGTAATGTGTTCTACCAGCTCCAAAGCATTACTACAAACAGTACATGTTCTTGTTATTCCCTGTCACTGTGCCAACAGCTTCACGAATCTTTGTCAAAAGCAACCAAGATCAATAAATCAAACATTTAACTATTAGGTACAAAACTGTTTTATACAAAGCCTCTTTGATGTAACACCAGAAAGGGGAAAAACTCCAAGCCGTGAACGTATCTGAAGCAACCCTGAGAACTCTGCCTCCCTTTACTGCCTGCTAAGGTTGTTCTTAAGTAGTACACAAATAATTAGTCATTAACATACAATCAATCAATCAATCACTAACATATACTCATAAAGCACTAAAAATAGATTTCACCTTTATTTAAAGCAATTAACTAATGCTATCATTATGGTAAGAATTAATGACAACATATCAATAATATATTAAATTATAGAATATTCATATATTAATTACATTATTCTAATATTTGAACATCATCATATTGTAATTCTAAACTAATTTGTATTAATATATTTTGTAGTATGTGTATTTATATTAGTATATTAATATATATTAATAAACATTGAAACACTAAGAGATTTGGTTTTATTTTGCAAATCAACATACCTGAAATGTAAAGTGATTCATGTTGCAGCATGTTCCTTAGACAAGTTTAGGCATACTAGCAGGTTTATCTCGTACTTTTACTGCTAATTGAGAGGAATTACTTAGGTAGCACAGGTGATACAGAATTATTCCTTGATAAGTATCAGAAACAGCAGGGCTCAGATAACTGTACTTTCTGCAGACTAGTTGATTACTGCATATACAATCTATTAACACGTAAATGAAGCCTGAATTCTGAATCAGGAAGAAAATTCACTGAAATAAGATTTCATTTGAAAAATGGACTTAAAAGTCACCACCCCAGAACAAGGTATTTGTCAAGTGCCTTTTTTTCCCCCCAACTCCTTTCAGAGGATAGTACATGTCAATACTATGGGGAACCCCATGGTACTTGTCACAGTAGCCACGGTACTTGAAGTTACCAAACTCAGATTTGAAGCATAACTACCAGCTTATTTAGATTTTTAAAAAAAGACTATCCTATAGAGTTCCAACCACCATGAACAAAATTTTTTATTAGCCAACAGGTGTTTGCTTTTGCCAACATATTTTGATTATTATATTTCAATAAATGCGAAGAACTTTGAAAGAATCCATGCAGACAGCAGTTTTAGATAATGTTGCCAATGGACATCTGAACTTCACGTAAAGTGGTATCTGGACAGTTGTTTGTAGAAGGTCATGAAGACTACTTCTGATTCACCAAATGCCATACCAATACTAAATGCATTACTATGAAAATCTTCATGTCTCTAGACTGGCATCCATTTCTTAATCTTTTCTCCTTTCCAAGTTAGTAATTCAAACTAGGTATTCAATTTCTCCTTGCTTTACATTTGAAGGTTTTCTTTTTTTTTGCTTTACTTACAGAACAAGTCCATATGCCTGCTCTACCACTTGCATGGTTTACCAAGTCAGTGTCTTTCCCATTTCCCAGTACTAGGTATTATTTTTTCTTTCTTTTTTTACACAAAATACTGAATTGCACCTGATCGTAAGTATTCTGTGTGCCTTTTCCAATTAACCATGTCCTACACTGTAAGTCTTCCTACAGATACAACAACTCGCCTTTCTCACGAAAAAAACCTACACTATCACGCAACTAGTCCAATTCATTTTAAGGAATATACTCCCAGTATCATGACACTACTTGTTGAGTAAATGGGGTACACGCCAACATTACAAGAATCACTTCTTAGGTAAAAAAAAACCTCACTTTAGTTCCAGTTTAATTTTAAAATCAGTTTCACTCCATATAAGTACCCATACATCCCCATCTTCTTCAAGGATGGAGGTGGCAGATTGGATCCATTTGCTTTTAGTTCTTTTATAACAGAGAAGAATAACATTAAAGGAATGAGGAAAGCTAATGAGGAGGAAGGTTACAATGAATTCCTCCAGTAGACTGCCAATGAAGATTGCTCATCTGTTTATCCCTACGAAGACAATCACACTACTTACTGACAGTAATACCATATGGATTTCTCCAGAAAACACTGCTCCTAAAGAACTGTAAGTTTTTAATGACATAGGAAAACAAAGATACTCAGGTGAGTTCAGCCAAATGAAAACTTGTAATTCCTACACTCTACAGTTCCACATTTTACTTATCAGAAGCTAATAATACCCACATATATATTTTATTATTTAAAAATTCAATTAGCCGGTTCAGAGACTTACTCAAATTGTAAGAGGTGACTAATACTCAGTGAGACCTAGGGGTTCCTAACTATTTCAAAAATTACTGAAAACAGATTTTTCAGGTTTCAATAGAATTAACATATATGTAAAAATATAAATGTATAAATATATAAC
>JAVJGI010000057.1:31098025-31112107 GCA_035590275.1 Ibycter americanus | reverse complement strand
TTATTTTTCAAAAAAAAAAAAAAAAAGGTAATACATTTCTAAAGATAGACCGGAAGAAATAACAAATATCAATAAATATAAAAATCAGTCACTTGGAACACGAACAAGTTCTTGAAAACCTTACCTAACAACTAACAATTACAGAATTAAGCAGCTTAAACACTGAGAAACTGTACTAATAGCCTGAAGAGGAACATCTTACTTTCCTAATGATTTTAGTTCTGAGTATTAAGCAGAAGTAACTTCTAGACTTACACCATTGCACTGTGTGGGCATGGATATTCTGAAAGAAGACAAAGTGGAAACACAGTATCAAAACAGAACTTCAGAAGCTGTAAAAAATATATATAAGGTTTAACTCTTAATACAAAACTGTTGCATAATGAGTCTAAATACTGTTAATGTAATGAGAACCCGGTTTACTTTACCAGTTAGCACACAGGATGACAAGTCACAATTACTGAAAGACTTTTTTGAAAAATCTTTCCTCAGGTGTTCAAACCTGTGACTGTGCAAGGAGAATACTTACAGCTAAAAACAAGTAAGAAGTAAAAAGTTTAATCATATTTTCAGTAACCACACCATTTTTTTCAGCCAAGTATCAGTTTTGAAGAGAAAAAAAGTTTAGCTGTTGACATTTCAGTTGTTCTCTCAAACTACTAGGACTGTAGTTTACCTATCTTCATTTCACATTCTTTGTAAAGAAGCACAAGTAATACCTTGATTTTCTCCTCAAACTATTTCCTTTTCAGTTTGCAGAAACTGTCTACATCCTTAGAAATCTGAGCCTTACAGTTAATGCCAGTTGTCTAAACCCTGAAGACTAATACATGCAAACACTCTGAGATTATAAAACACAGATTATGCAGCCAGGAACAGGACAAGGAATCTTACAAGGAATCAAATTCTTGAAATTAAGACCAGTGCTGTGCCACCCACTCCCACAAAATACTTTAGAAGTTTGAACTAATATCAAGCCATATCGTTTGTGGCACTCTTTTTTCTAGTAAGGACATAAAGGATGAGGACTTGTATGTGACTTAGCAGGTCTCCTATTGTTCTAGCCTTGTTTAATTATCTGTATGAAAAGTTTTGAATGAGTAAACAAACCAATCACTGATATCAGAAACTAGAAAACAAAATTAGAGGTAGTTAAAAAAAAAGTAGTCATTGAGATCAATTACAAAAACTTTGTGATTGACAGAAGGTCAAAGAAAACATGTGTTTCCCCTTAGGAAACATTTGTCTTAAGAGAAGATTCTGCTAGGCAGATGACACAGTTCTCATTCCTCTTCATCTTCTGAAATGCTAAAGTGGCCAACATGAACTGAAGATCACAGGTGCCATATAATGAAGCTACGGTCTGTAGCTCCCAATATTTCTTCATATTTCTAACCATTAACTCAGTATGCTTCAGAAGAAATCACCCCCCAGTCTCCCCACTTCAACGGTTGATACTGCCAGGAATTTGACAGCCTACACCTTCCTGATACGCATTTTTTCTTTATACACATAAAGCACAGGAAATAAAGTCAAGTGCTTCAGTTAAACACGTTTAGAAGGGATATTTGAGAAACATACCGTGTGCAAGGGAATGTATTTTGGTATTTCTTCACAGAAGACAAAATGCAACTGTTGGCACCACACACTTTCAGTAATGCTGCTCAAAGCAGCTGTCTCTCAAAGAAGTAGTGATTGTTTTCCTTGTTCTGCCCTCACTGTGCAGCCACTGGGCAATTTCATTTGATTGGATCAGTAACATAAAAAAACCAGTAATACTCATTTAATTAACATTACTTTTTAGATAAATTAGGAAGCAAGAACACTTCACTGTACAGCCACACAACCATCAAATTCAATGCAACTTAGATGTACACAGTCAGGAAATAAGGTAAGATGAAGCAGCAGTGGGCACCCCATCTGACCACGGCCCATAGTGTCTTTTGGTCTCCAAAATCAATTTATCATCAAAAGTGCTACCTGTGTGAATTCTTAGATACATTCTATTAAATCCCAGCCTACTACCTTTAAATATTCCACATTAAAAATATTCTGAAAAACATACCTGTTAAGCAAGTCTAACCTTCAAACCATTCCTTACGAAAGGAATAGCAAGTTTAAGACTATTATCCTCTTGATGATCTCTTCAGCTAAGGAGACACTTCCAAGGAAAAAAGAGATTATTTTTCTTGAACAGGCAGTACTTATAACTTTTATTCTCATTTCTTCAAAATATTCTGTACTCTCCAGCTATCTATCTGTGTCTTGCATGTTACTTAGACAGCACACAGGATGACTATAATGTTTGACCTCTATGACAACACAGCAAAATCTTAATTTTCTTAATATATGTGTGTATGTGTATATATATATATATATACACACACACACACACATACATGCATAAATGCAGAACTGTGTATAAATAAATTATTTTTCAAAAGTTACTGACAGTCTGGACTACAAATAACAAATGAAACTCACCTGAAATAGGCAAGACCCTTGCGGTAAGGATAATTGCTACAGCAGGACAGAGCATTTTAGAATGCTAGGCTATCACAGTCTTTCAAACAAAATGCCTTATAATCTTTTCTAATTTTGTCTCTTCTCTTTATAAAAACAGAACACCAGCAATACCTTTAGCCTCCATTGGGAACTGTTTCTCCTCACACCACTTTCAAGATGAACTTCTCTTACTGTCTGCAACCCTGATTACTCCTGAATAAACAGAATAGATGTGTAAGAAAAACGTTTAAATAAAAAAAATAATCTTCTTGACAATGAGAACTCCTTCTTCTCCTCCTGCACTTAAGATTTTTCAAAGCTCCTATAACATGAAATAATACAGGAATAAATGTTTTCCATTTGAGCAGGATGAGATCTGGGGAATGTACAAACATTTAAAAAGAAAAACAAGAAGAAAACCCAAGCATATTTCAAGTAGGATCCCTCCCAACTTTTCTCCTCCTACCTAATCCTTTTTCTTGCACTGTACCCCATCTGTCCAAATAAAGTTTGTTGCCCAAGCTCCTATTCTTGTATCTCTTTTCAGCTAGCATGAGGCACCTATGCCTGTACCATGACTCAAACACCTTAGAAGCAGAAGCAAATAAGCTTCAAATGGTAAAAAAGACATCCAACCTTACAAATGGTTCTCAGGCAGACGCAGAAACAAAAATGAAAACACAGGAGTATTGAGTTGACAGGTCAATGGATTATAGTAGTGTTTAACAGCAAACCTTCCATCTTGGAATGTAAGCTACCACTGACAGATTGATATAACAGGATCAATTCACTTTACACTTAGGAACACAGGAGTCCAACAGGCATCCCGGATCACTGAGATCAGTGCCCTTTTAGTACAAGTTACCACATACACTAAACTTTTCCTGTACTCCATTTATGATCTGAGGGTCTAAGATTACTGTGATATTTTCCACAATAATTTTTATTTTTATGACATTTCACACAACTTATGGAAGGCTAACTGGCTAATGAGAGACATACTGACTGAAGCTTACAAGTACAGTAATGGCATATGTACTGTATATACATATATATACACACATATACATACACACACATATATGTACATACTGTACATATGTACAGTAAAGGCATATGTACATGCCTTTACCTTCAAAGCAGGCTGTCATCTCTTTGGGGTAAGGAATGTCTTTTTGTTAAATGGTCTATGAAGTTGAGCACAACAGGAAGTGAACTTATTCTTGAGGACTACAGGTCCTAATTAGTAATAATAGCTCTTTGTTTAGATGCAACAGCATCTGCAACTTAAAGACAGAAGCAGTAAGAACAGACATCTTACTAGATATTGAGGAAAATTAACACTGTTCTTAATTCTTCATGCTGAAATGGACTACCCATCAGTAATTTTATTTCTCAGAAATGCATTACTCAAGTTTACTGTGTAAACAAAACTGCCTCTGTAACAGGCATAGATCTGCACACATTCTTCTCTACGCATTCCTCCTGCCCTACGTTTTTGGTACAAGGACTGCACACAAATGCGTCCCTAGCAGCAACTACGTAACTGAGTTCTCTACAAGAAGCAAGGGTCAGCATACCCAGAGTGCAAATACAGTGTCACTCTAGGAAAGCCACACTCATGATCATGCGTGCTTTGCCATGCTATGTGCAAAGTTCACGCATTCAAAACTGTTTTGTCTGCACAGAACAGCTGTTGGTTCTACTCAACTTCAAAACCCCAACAACATACAAGCTCCAGGATAGATAAATGATGCACATGGAAATGATACCTCAAAGGAACTAGTTGCTCTTAAGTACCCTCCTAACTAACTACACAACAATCTATAGGCAGTCAGTAGCTCCCCACACGCACAGTTTAGACTGAGTGGGCTTCTGATTTCTTCATTACACAGTAATTACTGTAGGATCGCATCCAAGGATAGCAGTTTCTAAACACATGTAATAGGCAGTACTAATATTCTACAGATATCCAGAATGGCAGCATTCTTTAGTAATGTAAGTTAGAAGTATACTGCAACTTAAGATCTGCCTTAGCAGTCCTGCAACAGATTTTCAAATTCCCAGCATCCAATGAGACCATCTCTAAGACCACTGTATCCTTTGATCTTCCAGCTAGCAGCACAAAGAGACACAGGGACCATCTGAAGTAATTTGTCCCAAGCAAGTTGAACCATGCTTGTTCTATACAACTTACTAAAAGCTACGCAGTTTAATAAGAATAAAGGAAAACCAGTTTTCTAACGAAAATCAGGAGATTGAATCTTAGTTTCAGTCAAAACCTACACTACATCCCAAAAGAAATCTTGTAATATTGATTAAAAAAAAACAAACAAACAAAACAAAGCCCACCAAACTAACACTGAGACTCACATGCAGGCATTCATTCTTCCTTTAAAAGTGAGAGAAATCATGAAAGTCAACTTGCTGAAGAACAGACATAGCAAGCTGGTTGCCACTGGCTCTAAAGGTTAACATCAACCATCAGTTTTCTACTCCGTTAAAGACGAAGATCCCTCAGAGACTGCAGCATTGCCATCAAACCCAGAAGAAACACAAACCTTAGTAAAGTGCAAAGAGAGAAGCCTAGGAAACCCACTGAAAGATGGTGTACTGATATGGAAGCAAGGACTAACATAATCCTCCAGATCCATCAGACAAACAGAAGTATCAACCAAAGAGCTTCTCTTTGAAAAGGAACACTACTGGACAACAAGAACCCTAAAGTACTTGGAAACTTAAGTCCATCAGGTTAGTCTTCCTGTTCACTGAAGTCTATTTTAGTAAAATGCAACATAAAGAACTAGGGAAAAAAGTATCTGCTCTTAATGAATCTACTGTTAGAAATAGTCTAACTTCTGCCTGCAGATCCAGGAATTTGTTAAAGCTTTTAGAAAACCTCATTAATAGTAACGGCCATTGGCTCCTAAATTGTCAGAATTAGGCTGGGCATGTAACTCACCTACACAGTGTATCCTATCTCACATTGCTTTTCAGAAAGGCTTTTTACACCATCTAAGACAAGACATCCATGTAAAATTTTATGGATCATAAAAACATCCAACACACAACCTATACGGAACAGACACAGACTTGACTATAATCTCTCGAGGTGAGAAACAAAGAAACCTCAGCCTATTTCCAGATCTGCAAGAGTTCAGAGAGCCTTACGCCTCAGCTCATATTAAGCATGAAGTAAATAGATAATCCCTCTTGCTAAAGTATCTGGTTCCCTAGAATAAATAACCACAGTGTACTATGTGACACATTATGCAGATATTATCTCAAGGTTTAAATTAAACTTCTTTGCTGATTGATAAAAAAACCTAAGAGGGCTATCATCAGCCAAACACAGCAGCCCTGAAAAAAAGTTACCTACACTTTAGCCATACTGAATCTATACTTGCATATAGGCAGGCACACTGACATTTCTCAGGCTGCAGAAATATACAGCCATCCTGTGACTACTGTTGAGAGCCTTCTAAAATGGAAGACCTTCATTACAAATGACTTTTAACGGGAAAAGGAAAAGACAGCATTTGTTTGTATATCAGTAAGTCTGCCCACTAATACTTCAGGGAAGAGCTAACACTCAGTGACAGAACTGTCTCCCTTGAACAGTAGCCTATATCCAGTGCTGCACAAGCAACAAGTATGAAATAAAATAAAATGAAGGGCAAATTTTCTTATGACACAGCACTGTGAGACATGTCCTTATGGTGCCACATTAAGCTACTGGTGTCCCACTCCTGACTTAGAAGTGATTCTTAAGCAAGCTGTGGTGGAGAGACTACCTACAGTTATCTCAGTTAACTTCAGGATCTAAGCATATATTGGATTCCTCATGAGTCCTTTCAAATAAGGATTCGGCTTCCTTCTGTTCAAGACAGGTTCACATCTTCTGTATTAAAAGACAAGTTACTAGAAGCAGACAAAAGAAACATATGATAGCAGTGTATGAAACTTCACAGCACACCCTTGACTTCAAAATCTTTAATGGCTCTTTGAGATACTAAAAAATGCAAAGATGAAATGGAAATACAGTGAACAAAGCACCAGAAGAGGAGGAAGACAACACTGTTAGAAATAGGAACATACCTGTAAACAATGCTGCCTTCAGGAAAAGGCTGCATTTAGAAACTGAATGAAGAAGATGGACTATCAGGCAAATGCTACATAG
Organism: Ibycter americanus; assembly: GCA_035590275.1. Taxonomy (NCBI): domain Eukaryota; kingdom Metazoa; phylum Chordata; class Aves; order Falconiformes; family Falconidae; genus Ibycter; species Ibycter americanus. The sequence goes on along the minus strand of JAVJGI010000057.1, from coordinate 31,105,422 downwards.
CCACAACTGGATGCCAGGAGACTTGGTACTTACTGACAGTTAGCATTGATAAAGCCGATCTTTGGTCTCTTCCTCACTGATGAAGATAGAGTTCTTAAGCATCACAAGCCTCTTACACCTTTGAGCTTATAAAGAAATGCGACTCCAGTTTAATCTGGAACTGAGAAGTTCTGTTCCTCTGAATGGCACTAGGTTGTCTACAAACAGAACAATCTCTCTGCAGAAACATGTGGACCTTACAACTACCGCAGCAATTTAGTTAAAAGCTAGGCATACAGCCTTGGGGCAGGGGGCTGTGAACAACTCAGCTAACCCTGTTCCCTACAAAATCAAGTAGCACCTCCTATCTGTAGCAGTCACAGCTGGCTGACAGCTCTGTTTAGCCCTAAGACAGTTACGTCTTTGAAACTAGCATAACCTCTTGCCCAGAAAGGTTAATTTCTATCATACTGCTTGCTAGAAGAGCTCTGCCATGTTTTTCCCCTTCACATTCACTGTAACTACACTATTCAAACAAGAAGTGGAAAGAAGAGAGGACCAAATGAAAACTCAGCCCCTCAGAGGAAGTACACTCCTATGAAATGAAGGATTAGAAGAAAGTGGGTTTTACCAAACCTAAAACTGCAAAACAACGTATTTAAGTTTGGCACAGAACTTGTGATATGTAAATCTAGCAGCACCACTGCTAAAACCAGCTTTCTCACTTAAAAGGAAGGACAAGTCCTGCTTCATCCTTTATGAACACCTGCTCTTAGGAAATGACCTCAAAGTTACCTTGTTGAGAAAGCATTAATGATTGATTGGATTCTTCACTTGATGGGACTACCAAATGTTTCCAACTAGAAAAGCAAGGCCAGATGAACATCAGACCTCTTGATACTGTTCTACCTCTTTCAAAGAATCAGGTGTGGATCACACAAGCAAGCCAGTACAGATCCAGCCTCCTCAATGCACAGTTGCAGGCCTATGTAGAACCACTGGTTGGGGCAGCATTATCCCTCACTGAATCTGGTGGAGGGAGGGTAAACACACCACAATTTCTGGACACATTTTGAATGAAAATTCTTCATTAGTTCTTCATGCTCTTTGACAGATTTTCTTACCACCCCAAAAAAACTTCAAAGTAGAGAGAAATATGCTCCAGTATAAATAAGGCAATTAAGGCTGAAGGTGAACTTTCCTGACAAGCACAGCCTAAGAGAAAATTACTGAGGTGAAGCTTCACTTTCAGATAGAATTCCCAGCTACACAGTTCTGAGACAGGTGGTGTCAAAGAACACGTAACTCAAGTCCTGAATTTATGAATACAGTGTCAACACCCATGGGACAGCTAAAGGAGAACAGTTTCAGGACTTCACTCAAGTCAAGACGTGGATCTGTGTGTTCTGGAGACACCAAGGTGAGGCCTGCCCTAGAGGACTTTGTTGCAAGAACTGGGCCTATGATGATGGAAGACCTGGTCCTAGGATGGGGTTTGCACAGATTTCCAGTATCTCCTACGTAAACATCACTATTAGCATTACTGGTTCCAGCCATCAAGAGACAAGGGTGGGGGGAAGGATGTTGCTTGAACTTTTGTTTTGTTTCTTTCCTTTGGTGTTTTGTTTTGGGGTTTGGGGTTTTGTTTTGGGTTTGTTGTTTTTTCTGTTGGGGTTTTTTTTGGTTTTGGTTTGTTTAGGGTTTGGTTGGTGGTTTGGTTTTTTTTGGGGGGGCAGGGGGAAGTGTCAAACTAAGTCTGCCACAACACATGGTACAGTAAAGTACATTTGCTATTCATCACAATGAAGATGTGCATCAGAGTTAAGGGTCTGGAGTAGACCAATTCAGTGCACTATAGGTGACCTACCCTCAGCTGTAACCTTTTTGGTCATTTTTTTTGCCAAACTGGAAGGATATAACAGGCAGAGAGGGAGAATCAGTCTGGAAACTGAACATCAGTGATGATTTGAGAAGTTGTGGGTCTGTATGCACATCTGACACATAGTCCTTCCAATGTATTCAAGTAATTTTGATGGCTTCACAGGCACCAGGCTTATGTCATAGACCATTTTTGTTCTGTTTCAGATAACCGCGTTTTCATGTCTTGCAAGAATATACCTGTTGTAGGCAAAGCATAGCTGAAATTATGTCACCCTAGACAATAATCACCTCTAGAAAATAAAAGGCAAAACAGCTTCTCCAGAACAACACAGCCAGGATGGACTAGAGAACGCCAAGTACACCTGGCAGCAAAATGCACAGTCTAAACCTAAAACGGAAAACACCCAGGAACAGGTAACTGTGCAGAAGAAGATAGTACTTGCAGTAAAATATGAACCTTGAAGAACAGGAGTGAAGAGATAAACAATTTCTGGAGCAGAGAACAACTGTATGACAAAACACACCTTGACCTCCCTATTTATCCACATCAAGCATATAGGTGGCAGGATACACATGTGGTCTACAGACTCCAAAGAGGTAAACACTAGTATATGAAAACAAAGTGGTATGAGTGTACATATAACGTGTATTCGTATGGTAGCTAGGTAGCACTACAAGGAAAAAGTGATACCTTGAAAGATTTGTATCAGTAACATTCATCAAAAACCCAATCACTGATAAATGTACAAGTCTCACTTTTCAGAAAGCCTTCCAATAGTTTTTCTTTCCAAAAGCTCAAACTTCCAATACCTTTGACTGATCAGTTAAAGAATTGTGAGGTCAATGACTACCTTGCAACATTGCGTTTCTAACATTTTGTGGGCTAAGAATACACAACTGCTAAACATAATCTTACAGTAAGAGTTAAAAGACTGTCTCCACTTGCTGAAAGGCAACAGCTAGATTCTGAATTACACATAAATAGAGATCAACCTTTTTTTTTCTTTAGTATGAATACACCAAAGAAAAATCAGACCTGTTGTGAAAAATTTTCTACTTCTGTACTTTTAACTCAGGAAAAGCAACAGTATCTACAAAAAAGGGACATAATTTCACTGCAATAGTTACAAACACTGTTTCCCAGAAATGTTTGCCCATGGCTAACTTATGTATATCCACACCACTGTAAAATTAGGTAATCTTAAAGCCAGGTCTTTGAAATCATACCAAAACAGACATGTAGTTTGAAGAGAAAATATTTTCATTTTGATCATACTGGTTGGCCAAGTTATTTTCATGTATTTCTTGCACTATTCAATGAAGTGTTCACATTTCTACTTCCACCTCTATAATTCTCTTAACATTTTAAGTATGTAACTTATACAGTTGCAGATACAGAATCTGAACTCACTTAAAAATGCATTAAGTTGTATCTGCTACTAGTAAGAGCAACAAAGCAGCTCTATGTAAGGCAGAATCACAGTTACAAACTAAAATAACTGAATTTGAGACAGCTGCTCTAAAAATGTTATTTTGGAAATATGTATTTACTTAATACTGAATATTATTGAAAATAATAATATAATTGAAAATAAATATATTTACAATATACTGAATATGAAGGATACTTTGCATCCTTCTACCTTAACCTTACATTGCACAAACTACAGTATTGTTACTAATGTCAGTACCAAAAATTAAAAATCCTCAACTCATTCAAAGTTTATTTGTTTAGAAACTTAACTCAAATGTTTTAACAGATATTTTAAAAATCTGGACCAATTTCTCGAGCAAATGAAGTGGTGCAAAACCTGCTCATAAGTAAGAATTCCCCCAAACTCTGTTTCCCACCCACATATTGCAGGCTCTTGAATTTGATTTTACTACAGAAACAAAAAACACAGCCCACCCTTAATACCCTCTCTCCAGTTCAGAATCAATTTCACACCCAGAGTCACAAAGTCCTTTGTAACAAACCTTCTACTATAAGTGCAGAGCTGCAATTTTGTGCACAATTATTCTATTTGGAATAAAATTGATCCAAATCAAGTAACAAAATTTGCTCTCATGAGAGTTCTCCTTCAGCTCCAATAAGAGGAATTGAATATACACATGGAAGAATTAAAAAAAAATTAAAACAATACTTTACTTAGCAAAACCCACAGCAAAAATTCAGTTATATAGCTTCTTTTTCTGGTGTAAGGATGGATTTTGTTTCATAAAGACAAAGAAATTAATTCTTGACAAGTATTTAGGCATGAAAAATACCATTACTCCCAATGTATTAACTATATCCAACTGAAAAGTGTTATAATTTTTTTCATAATTTTTTTCTTGGTTGCAATATTGAACTTTCTTTCTTTGATTCCAAGCTTCTTCAAGAAATTCTTGGTTTATACAAACCAAATAACAATATGTGATGTCCTCAAAATAGTATCATGAGCACTTACTCATCGTACTTGATATGATAAATAGCTTCTTCATCAGTGTCCATACAGTCTGAATAAGATGTGGATGGTGTACTGTCCAAATTATTTGCATTTTCTCTAGAATGATCTTGACTTAAGTTTCCATTAGTCCTTTTGTAAGTGTTACCACTCTTTCCTTGAGCTTTACCATTCTTACGTCCCTTTGTTGCTCGGGTAACATTTTCTATATGCGCTTCAAACCAGGCTCCAATGCTGATATCACGGGCATCCACCAATTCATTTATCTAAAAGGAAAAAAATCAATAATTAATTTATGCTTATTTTATATAATCCCAATTAAGAAAAAAATAATTAAGGCAACTTAGTATGCTACTACTTAACTTTGTTATCAGTAGAACAATCAACTCTAGTCACTAGTTGAGCTTGAGCAAGTTCAGGTAACATGCAGTCATGAATGTGTTGCATTTTCAGGATTTTATTACTCTTCCCTCATGAAAATCTAGTATGAATATAATCTGTATGTAATTTTTAAAAGCTTTTTTTTCCCCCACCCTCCAACCTGAGAGTTAGCTTAATCTTTTTCATTACCCTTTCCTCTTCACTAGTTGTTCTTTATGGCTAAAATAAGCATACACAGCATTAAAATACTAGCTAGCAACCAATGGATTTAAAGACTTCCCTGAGCCTCCAATGTGAAACTATGATTTAACCTTCTATCTTTCTGGCCTGCAAGATTTTTTTTAACCATTGAAGACTTAAGGACAGAGAGGGATGAAACAAGTCTAACAAGGTTGCCACAATCAGCCAAAATCTTATCACTAAGAAACAGAACTATATCCCAGAACTTCTCCCTTCTGTACTCACAGGGTTGGTATTTAGCAACCAAACCATTTTACCATTCTGAATCGTGTTTCATTTTCTCAACTCTTCAACTAACTAAGCAGATGTTCCCTTAACACTGAGAACACTGGGGGAAAAAAATTTAAATAACACTTCATCAACAGCATATCAAGTATAAAAAAATTACTACAACAGAACTCCTGCACAGCCATACCATAGAAAACACCTATAATAAACAATATGAGATACATATATGCATGTATATATATGTTTTAAGCTACAGCCTTTGTCAAGTACCAACATAGTGGCAGACAGATACTTACTCTTACTAACCCCAAAGGCTAGTTTCTATAAACTGAACAATCTTAATATATTTTCACAGGAGCAAGCCAAAAAACACGCTCAGTAACTTTCAGTATTTACAGTGAAGGAGTCCTTGGGTATCTGAAAGTACAATTGACAGCAGTTTGAGCTAGAAAGTTTATTCCAAGAAAGCAATACTTCGTATTCTACTCTTCTCATTCACCTTCTTTAAAATGACCTCCTAAATGGAAACTTTTTTTTTCCCCCATGTAAAATACCAACGTGTATTTTTGTTTTTATTTTTATTCTTAAAACCTACAGTATTCAAAGTACAGCTTTTCACCAGGATGGAAATTTCAGCCCCATAAGAAACAAATCAGAGAAGGCCACCCTTATTTTGAATCTATAAATCTATTTTAAACAGTGGATTCTGGTACTTCTAGAAGGAACCCTCGTGAAGGCATCCCTACACAACCTTACATGTTTGAATTACTCGTAGCTAAAAGTGCTTTTTTACTTCCTCCTCTCAAACACACAGCTGAGCCAGACACACACTACTAAGGATTCCCCCATCTGCTGCTACTTCTTGCAACCAGTTATGAAAGTGCCAGAGAAGCCATGTTAGCCAAGTAAAAAATCATCTGATCCAGAACAACAAAAAAATTTTACAAACTTTTATAAAAAAACAATCAGTGCAAACTCCCTTAACTGTTTCTCTCCAATGGATCCTTCCATAATATGATGTGCACACTTACACAACAGACTTCCCACCCTTGCAAGGAGTAAGGACAAATTATTACCACAGATCACTGCTGAACATCAGACAACTATTTTATGTTAGTGGTGTCTAGTTTAAAAACTGGGTTATTAGTAGCTTTTTGTGAACTGGATTAAACAAATACTGATTTTAATTACCGATTCAGTTTGTGTGTTTTTCATTCCAAGCTAGTGAAGAGTTCTCAGCTAAAATGTTTTTACTACAGCCAGAGATTTTTGGATGGAAAGTTATTAAGACTGTGCAAGAATCAGAAGGGGAAATACACACAGGCTTCTGAACAAGCCTTCATTTTTCTAACATCATTCCTGCATGCCAACCAGTGTTACTCTAACTCCTCTCTTGTCACCTGTCTTGCATTCCTCCTTTTGGCACTGGAGATCAGACATGGATACCCTGCTTAGCCAAGGTGGTGTCCTTCACACAGGCTGAGTCCATCTTGGGATGGACCCCCAGTTCTTAAACCAGACACCAGTAACAATTGTGTCTTAGTACCAAGGAACAGGAGTTGAACATAATTCCACCCGCTATTAGTCCTTAGGAGCCTATGTAAATATCAGAGGTCAGGTACAACTGAAACATAAAACATGCTAAAGCATTGTGATCTACATAATATAGAATGACCACACAGAGGAACTCTGTTTAAATCACTATTTTAACCATCTAACAACAATTACTATTAACTATTTTTTCCAATATCAACTCTAACACTTTTTCTTTTTTTCTTTTTTTTTTTTTTAATTTTCTTGTTTTATGTTACAGATTCCATACTGGCTACCTTGCTACCTTTCCTTTTGGCAGTTGAAGTCAGGAAGAGAAAGGTGGGCACACAGGCTGAGACTATTCATAATATAGAGCAAGTACCAAGTATCCTGTTGAGTCTAGCTCTGGATGCAGGTCCAGTGAGGCACAGGACTTCCCTCAGACATAAAAAATTGTAACAAACTATTCCTTCCCATTAATAGACAATTCCTTACTGTTCAACAAACAAGTAAATGCAAAATAAATAATCCATCTATTCAGCCAGCTAACATAGCTTAGTTTATGGCCTTTTGCACTGACTTTTATTTAAAAAAATGTACTGCCTTTGAATTACATTATTGACTAAAAAAATATTTTTGGAAGTTTCTTGATTCTGTAAGTGCAAGTCCCCTATACGTTCCTATCGTCACCTACAAATAACAAAAAAT
>JAVJGI010000057.1:31082673-31094762 GCA_035590275.1 Ibycter americanus | reverse complement strand
ATAGACAAAAGTGGAAAGCACGTTTCTTCCTTCATCTCCTCTGCTTTTCAAAACAATTCTAAAGGGCAGCAGACAGTTACAGACATAAACTGACACTAAAGAAATCAATTAATTCTTCTTCCATTAATTTAAGATCTACGTAAAAAAAAAAACACCAAAAAAAACCCCCAACAAACAAATCTCTTGGTATTGCTGATAACTACTGTACCCACAGCTGGGATGTGTGAACAGGAGTACTCAAGTTTGTTTCAATGTAACTGAAGCTGACCAGGCTGCCCCATCAACAGCTATGGGAACAATCCTTGTTCAGTCATTTTCAAATCAGTTCACCACACAGCAGACTGAATTGTGCTGAAGATTTTGATGCTCTAACTATTAAATGAACACAAGTCTTAAAATGGAAACTTGCAGCAACTGTTATTCTACAGGTGACTACTAACACTGCTTCATACCCTGCAGCTTTAGGCTAGGACTTCACATAAGCAGCAAGCTACCAAAGCAAGTTTAAGTAACCTTTCCTGTCTTACCCTGTCATACATTACTATGCTTTTGACAACTTAACAAAGGGGACAGAAGTGTTCTTGCAGCCCTATGACAATCCAGATTTGGGGACTTTTCATACCACAAGTTTATACTTTCACTGTTAATATTACGGAAGAAGTTTAAAAACAGCTATTCTTAGATTCAAAGTACAAATAAACCCAAAACGAAGATAATCACCTTGCAATATATTTGAAGGCAGGGGGTGGGGTGAAGATCCACATTTCTGGAGCTACTGCTGCTTCTCAGCACTACTCCAGGCCCACCTGGAAGATTCAACCCCCTGCCAAGTGATTTTTTTGTTGCAAAATGTTTACAAGAATTCAGCAGAACATACGTAAAATGATCGCTTCTGAAATAATTAATAAATTGGGTGTTATTGGAGACAACATAATTTCTACTTCATTTTTTCATTTCCAATTGGTCTGGACAAGCTGTGGCAGAGGTTCCAGTGTGGAATTTCTATAATCCTACAGTTTGACGAAATCTTCTGAACGGTAATGCAGTAGAAGACAAATGGATAACCTTGCTCCTGGTGGACCGCAGTTATGCAGGCAACAGACAGGTGAGAGCAAAGAAATATTAGCATTGCTCCCTTTCTTTCAGGACATGCAGTGTATAGGCTAACAGAAAAATATTTTGAGGTGCAACAGTTTAAAGTTAATTCAGTGAAGATGTAAATCTGAACAGCTGCATGATTTAGCATAACAAGGTAGCCAGTGTTAACACTCAACTAAAAAATGTCCTGTGTCTAGTCTTTGCGATCTACTCATCAGTTACGGCTGCAGAATTAAGTTGTATCTTCAATCCACAGCTGAATCCTCCTTATTAGCATGAGAAAGTCACAAACGAAAAAAAGAAGAAGACGACAACTTAAAAAAAGTAATCTGTCCAGAAATAGTTATATTTCACACGTTCAGAAAGCAAGACATACCTAGGCTAGACGGTGAGCAAGAAGCAGCCTTCTCTAATGATGCACACACCCACCACCATGCACAGACACCTATTCCTGCACAGGAATCAAAGAAGTCAGCTTTCATGAACATGAACTAAATGGTCAGCAGAATAAACTGGTGACTGCAAAGTTGTCTACTTTATGATATTAATTTATAATGAATTAGCATTCTGTTCTGTGCCCCAGCGGGTGTGGGTTGGGGTATTTTTTTTTTGCTTTGTTTTTACAATCAGTATTCTTTGCAGGAGTATTTTACAACTACAGACTATTCTACAACTAGCGATGACACACAAGTCTGAAAGCACAGTAACAAAGGTAAGATTAATATAAGCACACTTCAAATGAGGCAGGATGTAGTGTTTGGCAATGTGATAGGAAAAGAGCACCTGTTTATAGTATGAGCAAAAAATCCATTCCCAGAATATCAGCAATCATATAAATTTAGTCTAAGTCAATGACTCAGCAACATTGCCTGCTTCTGGGAACAAAGCAGAGAAACACAAAAACTCAACTAGTACAATCAAGTTCACATGTCAGTTGACTTACAAGAACTAATGTGTGTATCTGCAAATATACCAATACCCAGCATTATTGCATCACTGAAAACTGTAATCTCTGGAGTAACAAAGTTGGAAAACTATCAGTGTTTAAAGACCTCCATTCCACAACAGAAGGAGAGAAGAATTCTAAGATATTGTTTCTTGAATTACTGACACTATACTGATGTTAACATAACAATGGGACCTTGGCCAGTAAGGCTGTAACCTCACAAGACTGCTAGAGTAAGAAAACAGTAATGCAGCATACCACTTTACAGTGTGCCTGGTCCTCCAGATGCAGTAGTATCTTCCTACTCTTTTCCAAGATGGCCAGGAATTGTAAGATGACTTTTCAAATTATATTAATAAAGCAGTATCAGATGCAGAAAATTCAGGACCTATCACTATGTCTGGATATTAACAAGCAGTAGGGAAAAAAGCACAACACCTTCCTTTCTACAGACAACTACCATTTTAAAACTATCCCGGAATACAGTATTTCTTTCCCAAAATAACTACACAAAAAAAAACAGAAAAACAACCCCACAAAAAAACCCCACAACCACCCACAAAAAACCCACACACAGCCCCACCCATATCTCTTATTTCCCAACAAACACTTACTAAGTCATCGAAATTCAGGAAAGCACTACCAAATTGAGTTCCACATAACCTCACAGACAAGTTATATATTCAGCACAGAAAGGTAGAAAATTTCACCAAAAACAGTCTGGCAATTTGTGGGAATAGGTGACCAGTCTCCCAGTCAGCTTTATGGTACACTCACTTTAACAACAGTTACTTATATAAACAAATTAATCCCATTCTGCTGCACAAAGATACTAAGAAGATTCCTTGAGAATATGTTTGCCTGGACAGTGTATTAAAAGAAAAGAAAGAAAGATTACATGTTTACTTAATCATTCACTAAACGTTCAAGGACACTTGTCATTCATAAGTTTATACATGCAAGCCAGAAACAAAAGTAATCAGGCAAGTACCAGATAATCAAGCTATATCCCATTCAAGTCAGTTATGATTTCTTAATGGGTGATTAGAACACATACTAAAGCAAAAACAACTGAACAGGCAATTTCATTTATGAAATTTTGCTAGCTTTTCTGATCCCACTGTCATTAAAAAACGATGCAATTGTTTCCTTAGCAGTAGATGTCACTTTCAGTTTTTCTTCCTCTTAATGACTGGCATGCTTCAAAAGCCTTTAACACTTCATTAACATATTCTGAATGAAGTGACACTAAAGAGCAGCTAGATTTACTGTATCTAACACTCTTTCACTATACTAAATATCCTTAAGTACAGAAACAGATTACATCTTTCAAATGTAGTTTCACAGATCATGTTATAGACACTATCAATTTCAAAACACTTCTAGACAAGGTTGTTATAAATACTTAAAAGTAAGACAACACTGTGCGTACACTACTACACAAGAGAAGCTGTAGCAATGCAATACTGGAATTGATATCTACCTATTATCACTGTTAGAAGAACTGTCTTGTAACATCAAGCCACAAATGACTTTAAAATCCTGTAGAAACTGCACTTAGATGAACATGAATGATCATGCAGAGTGCTGTATAATACATTACTTGGAAACAAAAAAAAAGCCTGACAAGTAATTCACCAATTACTATCACATTAACTTGTCTACAAGTCCCAGCAGAAGCACAGCTCATCATGGGTTATACAGCATGTGGAGAGACCTCCCAAGAAAGCATGTAATCATTCCTGTAAGAACACATAACCCACTGTTTTTATCTTAAAGCGTGATCCAAAAGGGTAGATTCACAGGTTACCTTAATCCAGTCATTCCACTTGACAATCAAGATTTTCAATCACTGAAAGAAGTATGCCTTTGAGCACCTTCTGATACTTTCTTTTTCAAGAACTACAGCAGTGCCTACATCTAGCAATAAAGATGAAAGAAACTATAAAGAATGCAGAAGAGGTCTTTTAATTAACATGGTATAATGAAAAGTTAAGTGACATCAGTCTTTTATTCTGTACAGCTATTACATGCACCCTACAAATGTCTTTAACAGGAAATGCATGAAGGTAAAGAGGCTCCAGTTCAGTAGAAAAACTTTTTTTGAGAGTTATTTACAGGAGTTACGCAGAGCCTGTTAGTCTGAAGAAATCAAGAACCTGTAACTTCCAGCCGGATACTCACTGAGAGCAAGCAAAGCGGACTTTAGATCTAATTTCCAGTATTCTGCATCTCAAGACTAATGTACAAGCCTAACTTTGCCTGCAAGAAGGCTGCTGGAATTGTAATTCCACTTAGTATTTTTACAGAACCTTTCAAACGCACGCATGTCCAACCATTCTCTAGTAATGGAAAGTCCAACTGAAAATTCAAAATCATCTTTCAAGTACACAACAGTGAGTTTTGGGCCAATGGGACAAACTCAGGTCAAGAAAATGTCAATAATCTTTACTATATCACATTAGACAGCTCGTGGACTTCCGCCACTCACAAAGTGTACTCAGTTTGCTTACCCTTTCAAAGCTGAAGGGGAACTTGAACATGTTATTTTATTCCACAAGAAAAACTGTAGCCTACACCTGGATTATCTGGTATTTGAAGAGAATGTGTCAGGATTCTGTGATACTTAAGTTCATGTATTAACCATATTCAGAGTAGTAGGCACATGGTCAGTTTTTTACAGTAACTGTGTACTGGAACTGTTTCCCAAGGAGGTACAGTTGTCTCAATTGCAACAGAGACAAAAGCTAACTAAAAGAGAATTCAGTAGTCGCCCACATAACGTTACTGTCTTTATATGATTTGGAATGTTTAGTATGTGCCATCTCAAAGTGTTTGCAGCTCCAGGAGATCCATTTCCTGCTCAAGCAACTCTAGGTTCAACATTGCAGCTCCCATAACGGGGCTGCTCTATCAAAAAATATGTTGCCTGGAGATCATCCTGCTAAGACATCCCACCTTCTTCTTGCACATGGAACACTTCTACTGCTATCAGTGACATTTTTTTAGTGATGTATCAGTAACTGTTGAGGGTCAACAAAGATAATCCTGACCCCGCACAATGAAACTCCACTTGGACAATCCATTATAGTAAGAGAATAAAAAGGCAAGTAACCACACCCAAACATGTTTAAGCAAGACTGCAGACTCACCAAATGTAGTAGCTCCTTCTCACTTTTCTACAGAAGACCATTCCTGAAGAGCAGGCTTGATTATACTACCTCTACATTTTAAATAAGGTTTTTGGCATATACACTGTGCAGTCACAAAGACACCCTGTTCATATTGTTTCCACCTTGCCACACAATGTTTGCTCTCCTTTCATTATTGCCGCTGCCATTTTTAGCAAAGATCTGAACAGACACCAAACAGTAACACCTATCAGTCTCATACAAAAACTAACTATAATAAAAGGTTTACTTTCCTAAATGGAAAATAACTTTAATCTTGCTTGGAGAGAAATACCAAAGAAACCCGAGCTCATCTGTATCGGTACTTCTTGTCCTTCGCTCTGTAACAAGCTCCACAATGAAAGAAAAGCCCAAATAGAAACAGACTGAGACTTTACAAACATGTTTCTTGCTTGCCACTAGAGGCACCCTAATCTAGAGTTTCATATTAAAAGTCCTCAGAATGACAATCTGTTCTCCAAGATTCACATTAACTTTTTATTTCTTAATAGTTTGGACTTCATAGCTTACTGTTAAAAATAAACACAGATGCAAATGGCAGATCATTCCCTCATTTCAAGAAGGAGAATTTGTTCATTGACCAAAAAAAATCATTGCTCTGTCTTATCCACTCCCTCCTCTTACTACTCTATAGAATTATGGAACACGTAAGTAGGTGAAACATCTAGACCAGGAAGTTCTCTGACAAGACTCTAGATCCATATCCCTCCAGAACAGAATACAGGCAGATCACAACATTTCAAAAAAACAGTAACCAAACTAGTTCTTAGTGTGTGGAGTATATGGTCCAAATTAGACTCAGTTCTGTCCACCTTTTCCCATGCAATTCACATTTCAAAGCAGCCTAGTATCTGAGAAAGGCTTTTCTACAGTTACAGTGACAACCAATGAGTTTGATTGTAGCACGGTGTAAATGTGTCGTGCTGCTTCAACTCTCCACACAAACAGCAAGTTTGGCATGCCACAAAAAGCCACAGAACCTAGAAAGAAATAATAGAATCTTGTTGCTGACACTGTCTGTAATTACACATTAATCTCAGTACAAACACCATGATAAATATACATTAGTCATTTTCATATTCAATCAACAAGACCAGCTTTCCCTAAGAAGAAATTCACACTCTTCCTGAAGTTCAGGAATTAAGTACAGAAGCCTAAATTTTAAGGCCATGTTCTCCAATAAAACAGCATTTTTTACACCGTTACTACAAAATTATTTGCAGACTGTACTGGTGATACCAACACATTTTACCTTTTCATCTGGACTAATTATAATGTAAAAAAGATTCCAGTGTACAACATTAGTGCCAACAGGAAAACAGCTGAAAGCCAAGAGCTCTAAGAAAAGACTTCTTGACTTACTCCGACGATCAAGGTGAAGGCAGCCATTCGCAGTCTCAACCAATGACTTCTACAGGCTCCAAGCCTGCACCTCTTCTAAGTTAAAACTTTTTAACAATAAGTTCAGACTTTGGAGGTTATTTCTTCCATTATCAATGGATGAGATACAGAAAAAAAATGTTAATTTAGATATGACATTTTCTTCTTGGATGCAATTCTAAATCCCATTAAAGCAACATTTGCTCATTAACTTCTATTTGGAAGATTAAGTTAGAGCAGCAAGGCTTCTCTTTTCTGCAGTTCTCAGGAGTCCTCTAATTAAGTAAAAAAAAGTTTATGGTGTCTTCTGGCTGATATTTAGGATTAACTGATACTTTGGTAAAAAAAAAAAAAGTATACCACAATAAAAAGCTGCACTGACATCCTTAGAAGCATGGGAAGACTCATCCATCTCTGTGCTGATCAGATGAGTGCTCAAGTAACTCCTGTATGATGGTACGGACTTCTATAGCACAAGATAACAAATCTAGCAACAGCAAAGCCAGGGAGAACAAATGACTAACAGCGATTTGTAAGAATACCTGTAATGAAGAACTGGTTATTATCTGAACCTTCCATAATCAACAGCAAAAGTCTAAGGACATAAATAAATGCAATAGCCAAGTATGTCAAGGAAGCTATTTTTACATGATCTAACAGTTAAATGATTAGGAATAGAGGTCCAATTAACAGCTTTTAAAGAAGAGAATCATGTCATAACTTCCATCAATATAAACGATACCAACATTTGATCACATTTCATCACTGGAAATCCTCATCTAGTTGTCAGTGTAGAAACTGTTTTGCATGATGGAGCCCTGCTTTCCTGGAGATGACTGAACACGTGCGTGCTCACGGGATGCAGCAAATGGACTTGTTTTGCTTTGCTCATATGCACAGGTTTTGCTCTACCTGTTAAACTGTCTTTATCGCAACCTGATACAAGAATTATTTACTTTAAAGAAAACAAGAAAGAATCTGAAAAACAGGATGTTAATCAACCCTTACAAATAGTTACCACGACATGGCTTTGGGAGAAGGAACAGACACCAGAAATAGGTGAAGCTAAGAAATAACCGAATAAACTCAAGGAGAACCAAATGATTCATGAAACCAAACAGAAAATTACTTGAACCACATGTGAATTACCCTAATTAGCATATTAAAAGATCCACCCTCGAGCAAAGAGAGCCCCCTGCTAACAAAGCCCCCCTCCCCACAGAATGTGCCCGGTGAAAAGAAAGAACGCTGTACCTTTAAATGGAGATGAGGCTTGTGAGAACCAAGTGTGACTAAACCTAATTGTAAACAATTGTTCAAAGTGTGTAAAATGTTTTAGCATGCGTTAGGAGGTGCGCTAGCTTTATGGATTTACCACCCAGCACCCATCTCTGCGCAAACATGCAATAAACAAGTACCTCGGCTCTGTGTGTGGATCTGCTCTTGCACACTGGGTGAAGAACCCAGATTTGGGACAAACCCCATGAGCTTCCCCGTTTTTATCATCCTGATTCTCTCCCCCATTGCACCGGAGGGGAGTAAGCAAGCACCTGTGTGGGGCTCAGCTGCTGACTGAGGTTAAACCACAGCAGCCACGCATTAGGTGTGTTCTTCACCTAAGGGTTTGTGGTTGTTGGTTGTTTGGTTTTTTTTAATATAAAAAGAAACAGACAGTTTCCAAGAGCTTCCAGATTAATTTAAAAAGTACAAGTGCTAAATTATTTAACTAGATTACACAAATATACATGCCACAAAATATAGCCTTAAAGCTGGCTGCAATTTCTTTCAGGTTATATTATGTTTTTCCAGCTTCTTAATACTGAAGTCATGCATACAGAACAGTATGAAGTATTCTGTTTTCACATATATTTCAGCTTTTCCTTGAGTTTGTTTAAGTGCTTTGAATAATGAAGAAAATGGTACCAAGGAATGATAAATTGCATTAGTAGCTTTACAGCAAAAATCTAAAACAAAGCTGATTTCAGTAAACTTCTGCAATCATATAAAAAACTTGCTAACAGGGCTACCAAACCTACTGCCAGATAAATTCAAAGTACACTTCATGAATGTTTTGGTAATTTTGGAATGCAGTCTGATCATATCTGCCCTGAAGACTCCAGAAGACTCTATCTTGTCAAGTTACACAGCTACTTGCTACCAGACGCATCAAAGAATAGCTATCACTTCCTTCCTAAGACTTCTTCAAACTACTTCTCCAAAACATAAAACTTCACTGCTCCAGTTGAAGATTTCTCACACTCAGAATCTGCCTGAAGCATATGGGGTTTGGACAGCTTCAGCTGAAAATGTTTACAATTTTCCAAATAAAATAAAGCTGGGAAAAGATTGTGTTAAGAAACTTGGTTGTTTTATGAATAGGTTTAACACTCCCATTCTTCGGGGAAGACTCCACAAATAATCCTTTTCTATTTCCAGAGGAAATTCACACAGGCTGGAAATATTTAAGAAGGTATTAACACGGTTTACAAACCTAAATCTTAGAACCTTGAACTCCCCACGAGATTCTATCCACTGCTCACGTGCCGGCCCAGGTCAAAAAGTTAGAGGTGTCATGTAAGAAAGGCTGCAGGTAAATCAAGGCATATACTATTGCCAGATTTGTAACTGTGTGTTTCACTGAGGCTGCCATATCACAAGGATGCACTCATGAAAACCTAAAGCTCCTCCATTCCTCCTACCTGTCTATTGTCTCAGTTAAATTCACAGAAATTAAATCCATGGGCATTACAAACTAGAGTGTCAACCTACACAACTAAATAACACAATGCATACTACCAGACCTTTTTGTGCGTAAGAGCAAGAACTGTGTTTCTTCCAGTGAAGTAAGCCTGATTTGCAACAACTTTCACATCAAGTAAATGAATGGCTTCAATACTCTCACATCTACCTGCTGAGTTGAGTCTCCTATGAAACAGGTTTGGAGTGTCTCCCTCACCAACAAGATAAAAGATTCAAAAGCAATTTCAGTCACTGCCTCTTACATATACCAGCAAGAAACATTTGGACTTCAACGTCCTTCCTCCCTGACTCTGGTAAGCACTATGGAACAGCCACGTGAGATAATGGTTTCTTCAACAACAGCCATTTACAAGTTTTCACTGAGTTGAAATTCCAGCAGAGTGGGAGAGGATGACAGAAGAAGCCAAGAGAAGATTATATTGTTTTTTATATTCCATAAACAATAAATCTTTCCAAAATACAACAGTGCACAAGTTTTGTTCTATGTGAAACATAAGTTGGTATTAATATCCCTACAGTGTCCTGGACAACCTTAAGTTCTCTGGCAAGTTTTCACTTAAATAAACTTCAACATATCTCTTACACCTTCTCCTCTAGTCCAATTACAGCGGTGTTTAAGACTTTTGAAAAATCTGTGTATCCTTGGGATGTTGAGACCAGCACATTGGTGACCCTGATCCTATTACTAGGAATGCTGAATGTGGTTCAAACCTTGCTAAGAATTAAGCAAGTAGCTGCGGCTGTTCCAGTATCCACAACAAGCACTGCAGTTACTCAAACCCATGCATGGGATGGCATTTGCTCAGGGACCTGGATGCACTTGGTGAATAATGAGGGAGGATGGGGAAATTGGATGTGTGCCTCAAGGGGATGTGATTTTGGGTGAAAACAGCCAATGAATTAAAATGTATTATGTTAATTGCTAGACACTACTGTATACTGTCACTTCTACATGCCCATCACTGCACTGGGCACCTTGCAGTGCCCGTCTCTGCCATTCCAGATTCAGAGACCTGAACCTGTCTCTCTCCTGATTGCCACAGTAATGAAAAATGAACTTTTTAACAAAACTGGATCAGCGCAGTGGTAACTGAATCAGAATTGGCTTCAAGATACAACAATCCAACACCCTGCACCAGCTTTCCTGCCTTGGAAGACTGTTACGACACATGCAGCCCAATATCATGGACTAAATGAACTCAACAGATTTTTTTAGAGAGATGGTCCATAAACTGAAAGAATGGTACCTGTGTGTTTATATTAAGACAGGAAGGGTGACAATGTATTGGAAAGTGTAGCATGACGTAAATGGTATAGAATGACAGGTAGATACCATCATGGTTTCAGCTGGGATAGTTGATCTTCTTAGTAGCTGGTGCAGTGCTGTGTTTTGGATTTGGTGTGAGAATAATGTTGACAGCAGCAACTAAAAACATCAGTATGTTAAGCAATGTTTATACTAAGTCAAGGACTTTTCAGTTTTTCAGGCCCTGCCAGCACAAAGCCTGGAGGGGCAGAAGAAATCGGGAGGGCACACAGACAGGACAGCTGACCCAAACTAGCCAAAAGGATATTATTCCACACCATAAAACATCATGCTCAGTATATAAACTGGTGGGAGTTGGTTAGGGGGACTGATCACTGCTTGGGGACTGGCTGGGCATCAGCCAGCAGGTGATAAGCAATCGTATTGTGTATCACTTGGTTTTTTTCCCTTCCCTTTGAATTTTTACTCCTCTCCCCTCTCCTTTTCATCATCATCATCATTAGTATCAGCATTTTATTTCAATTATTACATTGTTATTACCTCAACCCTCGCGTTTTATCCTTTTTCCCCAACTGTCCTCCCCATCCCGCTGCAGGGGGACAGGGCAGGGAGCAAGTGAGCAGCTGCCTGGTACTTAGCTGCCGGCTTGGGTTAAACCACAACTGCTCAATTTTTTCCAACACTATAACTAAAAGCTAGAAATCTCACAATGACTATAGCTTAGTCCTATAGAAAATCTGCTCTGGTAGGTCAAGATGCCAAGAATGTGTCTACTATTATGTCTCCTTCACTTTCATGAAGGAAACTGAGAACTTCTTTTCTCATCAAGGAATGCTATGTAAGTTTTCCAATTAGGAAAGAGAGAGAGTATGCTGTCAGAAGACAGATTGTCCTGTGTTGCTTTTCTGTATTTCAGAAGAACTCCACACAATGCATTCGAATTTACAAGTTTACTCATAGTTAATATATAACCACACAAATAAACCCTTAGGTGAGAGTAGTCTATGGTGGAGCAAGGTTAAGATACAATTTATTCCAACATAAGGAATACTTGTGTCACTTCAAGAAACTCCTTCCAGCCAATGATCCACCTTCTTCAACAAAGAAAGCAAGAGACATCACCACATCCAAGTAGATCTCTCTGCAGACTCAATTATTGCACCACAGTAAAGAACTATGCATACACTATCTCCTTTCCTCAGAAAGTTCTACCTTGATCTACAGAATGACTTGACTTCTTTGTCTGCAGAAGCAGATCTCCAGAGTCCAGGATGTCCTCACAGACCAGACGAAGTTATAGAGTAATACTGTCTTGCTCACTCTTCAGTGCCACGTGTGCCTGGCAGTAAGAGTTGAAAACCAGAAACCAGTCTGTTTAACCAAGTAGTGCTCTTCCTGGTTTTACAAGGGGAAAAAAAAAAAAAAACAAAAAAAAACCACAAAAAAA
>JAVJGI010000057.1:30997655-31008392 GCA_035590275.1 Ibycter americanus | reverse complement strand
TTTACATGAATCTGTCTTTCTGCATTTGATAGGCACATAAATAATGATGCATGTATGTGATATTAAAAATTTCTGTTCAAATTATGGTAGCAAGTCACTTGAATTTTAATATAATTATATATGGTAAAGCATTTAGTGGAATCTTACTGTATTATGTGTCATTTTGCACACACAGAGGATGCAGATTTTAAGTTTGTGGTTATGACATATTTCTCCTGCATTGATACTAAAATGGGGGCTAAGCTAGGTTTGTCACATTTTTAAATTATTGAGATAACCAGTCAACACTTAATGCTTCAAATACATGTTCTTCAGGCTAGAAGCCACTATTAGCTTCATGCTGTCAAAAGAAACATTTTAACATACCATTACTCTTTGGCTGAATCTGGGAAACATTGATGCTTTGAATGGATACATGGCATTTATTTGCTACTTGTCTACAGAGAAATTACTGGAGGTTAGCAATCTAGAAGTAACGACATGTAAATTCCAGTAACACGTCACAGTAGTGATACACTGTGGTGATTGTTTCTAGCAGTGGTCAGTGGTAGAAGCTTCACAGAAAAAGATGTGAGAAGTTTGTATGAGCTCTAGAAATATTTTCCTTTAAGTACAACTGTGTCTGAATTGGAGCTTTTGGAATCTGGTCATGCCTTGAGGCAAAAATGCTAGTTTACTATTGCAACATTAAAGAAGAATCCTGCCTGTTACTGGTAACCCTTGATGTTCTTGTGATTCATGCAGTTGTCCTATTTTTCACTTTGAAACTAAATTAATGTACTGCGTGTTCTACTAAATTAGATGATAAGCTACGAGTGCTTGATTATCTGGAGTGGAAGCATTTCTTCCTCTTAAACTTGTTGCCTTTAAATTTCATGATGAATTTACAAATAAAAGTAAATAGAAGCTCCCAATCATATCATATTAGTTTTGTATATTGATGTCATGTTTCCTCTTGCTAGTGTTTTGTGTAGAGTCCCAGATTCTTCAGAAGTTTTTGCAGGCCTCTGATTACTGATAACCTCTTTCTCTGAATACCCACTATTTCTGCTCTATCCTTTTTTTAGATAGGGGGACCAGAACTGAATACAGTTTTTCAGGTGAGGGCAAACCATTTATTAATGTAATAACATTTTGTTTCTGGTGTTATTTTCCATCACATTCTTCATGCATCCTGATATTTGTTTCCTTTTTGACCACCATTGTAAACCAACTAGTAACATGCCTATGGGTGGGAGGGAAAATGGCTTTTGTATGTGAATGAAGCACTTAACAGTTAGGCATGTATACTTGTGTACTGAGGAAGGGAGTTACAAGGTAGGTGACATAAGCCACAGGGCAACCATTTGAAAGTAAGACTTATCTGGAATTTGTTTTCAGAGATTTTTAGATGGATGGTTTGCTGGAAATACTTAATGCTGCCATAAATGGATTGGGGAAGGGAACACATTTAAAAAGAAAAATCTAAACCACCTAAACTACTGATATCTGCCAGGTGTTTTTTCTTTCCCCCTTATTTAAGCTAGTAGTGATAGAAATAAAAGACTGTAATTTCCCATTTTGGTGCAGTGATGTGTTGTGTAATCCAAAGTAAGACAAACTGAATTAAAACTTTATGTACTGTGTTCTTTATTACTTCAAGATAAGTATGTTTGTCATGCTGTAGTTCTGATTTTTTTTCTTCGTTGTTTCTTTTCATTCACCTGATAAAGGAATGTTCATGAACTTTGTTTTAATAGGCTGAGAGAGCAAGAAAGAAAAGAAACAGAAGAAGCTAGTCAGAAAGAAATAGAAGAATGGGAAAAGGCACTTTTAGCTCAAGCAGCACCTACAAGGATGGAGACAATGTGGGAAATTCCAGCTATTGGTCATTTTCTTTGTTTAGCACAACAGATTTTAAATTTACCAGAAATAGTATTCTATGAATTGGAACGTTGTCTTCTGATGCCTCAGTGTAATGCCTTTTTATCTAAAATAATGACTTCTTTGTTAAGTCCGCCTCATCGCAGATCTACATTACATCGCAGGCCTACGCTTTCTTACAGGACTTGGGAAGCAGCACTCAGACAGAAGGTGCAACACTGGTATACCATTGTAGGGCAGACTGACAATCCTAAAAGCGCTGCAGAAAAACTTGGATTGTGTCCTCAGTTTTTCAAAGTCCTTGGGGAAGTGAATCCCTTGGAGGAAAAGCCATTTCATGAGCTACCATTCTACCAAAAAGTGTGGCTGCTAAAAGGTCTCTGTGATTTTGTGTATGAAACACAAAAGGATGTTCAGGATGCAGTGCTAGGTCAACCTATCCATGAATGCAGAGAAGTAATTCTTGGTTATGACTACTTGGAGAATGCGTATGTTCATTTTCCACAGTTCTGTGGTGCAGATGTTCGGATTTACAAACAAAAACCTTTTCAGGCTCCTGAATTCCCATCTCCTCCGATCAAAGTTAAAAAAGTGTCACGTATGAAATTAGAGAAAGTAAAACATGAATATGTAAACAAAAGCAATGGGGAGGTCAGTTCTTGTGGTAGAGGAGAACTGCTACATCTTTCCAAGACAGAAGTAGAGAAAAGTGTGGACTCCATTGTTACCTGTCCAGAAAAAAGTACACATTCAGGTAGCTTTAAAGTCACTACAGGGGAGATTAAGTATGAAAACAAGACCTCAAGGGTCTGCAACATCAAAAAAACTGGTTGCTGTAAAGAGAACTTCAGGAATTTGATTAGTTCAGGAGAGGTGGTTGGTATGGGTGGTCACTCTAGTTCAGGAGAAGTAAGAGCTGTGGAGAATGGACAAGGTTGTACTGAAATGGCCAGAGTAAAAGCAGACATCAGTCCATTCAAGGAGAATACACTGAAAGCTTGCCAAATGCATGTCAATGGCACTCGCCGGGACAACCAAGGCATAAATTACCATGAATCTGCTAAAGAAACAATGCTAGAGAACTCACTGCGAAATAATGAACTAAATAAGTTACGGGCAAAAAAGAAGAAAAAGAAAAAAAAGTTGAAGGATATTTTACATGAAAATCTACACAGAAAACTTGATGACTTGCAAAGAAAGCGTGAGATTCATCTTCATCCATTCAAATCTTACAAATCTGAGATCCAGAACAAGTTGTTTATAATTAAAAAGAAAGCGAAACACAAGAAGCACAAATCTGGTAAGTTGACATTCTTACCTGTAGTAAAAATTACGAGGGTACTGATTTCTTTTTTTAAGTGTTTTCTTAACTGACTAGTCGACATCTTGCTTTGTGGAACAGGACAGCCTTATGGCGTTAGACTTTTCTGATGTTAATTTTAGCGTGAAAGTTTCCCATTCAATAACGCAAACATTTTAAACAGCTTATCAGGTGATTAAACCATGATCCATTTGCAGAATGTATCTTTAGAGAACATAATTCATTGGAAGAGTTTGTTATAAAAAATATTTAGGAGGATGAATCTGACTGACTGGTTAGCATCAGAGTATAGGTTGAAGTTGTTTTGTGCTGCCTTATGTCATAGCAATTGTGGAAATATTTTTCCACTTTCTGATAATATTACCTTATCCAAATTGCAAAGAAATGCAGAGTAATTACATGAGATCATGAATCTAAAATCATTCCTACTATAATTGTGCAGTCTTAAGTCACCAAACTGTACTGCTTTGACTGCATGCCTTATCATGTTTCTGCTTAGTCCAACAACTGAGACACAGAATTTGTGCAGATGGCATTTTTATTATGGGTGTGGACAGAATCTAGCTAAGTGTTGTAGGTAATGGTCCAGATTGCAGTTAACTCACTGGAAAACTCTAAAACAATTTTAAAAAAGTAAAGTTACAGTGTCCTTACATCAGTTCAAATTGTCAGGTAGTTGTGTTGTTGATGTCATATGAAGCAACATAAAGCTTGATCTGCTCTCCTCTTGAGTCATGAGCTAAGCTATCTGCTAGATTTTAGCTTTAGTTAGACTGCTTCAAACATGTTGTTTTTTGAAGTGACAAGCTTATCTTCAGAACAGTGTAAATACTGGATTTCAGCTAAAAAGCAGAGCACCAAACCCAAAGATCTATGTAACAAAATGTCTTCTAAAGGGTAAGAGAATTCAGAGGTCTGATGCCAATGCATTTTATCTAGAAGTTGAGTGGAAATTTAAAGCTAAGTAAACCATGTTTAGATCCCAGATATTTGTGCAGAATACCCAAAGAGCTGTTTTACCATGTAAGTCACAAACCCCTCCCTCCAAAAAGATTTCAATGCCTACATCTAAACATAAATTTTGAGAGTTACAGTTGAAGTTCATATATGTAGTATTCAGAAAAAGTGATGTATTTTACATTCGCTTTTGTGACTGTTAGGTCTTCAAATGTATCACTGTTTTCATTCTTCTTACAAACCAAACCACAACAAAATGAATATTAACCAAAATTACAAATAAGAGGTCTTTAAGTTATAGAACTATTGAGAAAAAATAATTGGGACCAAGTGTCCTTTATTTTTCTGTGAAAGTATTTAAAGTAGGTCACCATCTTCGTTGTAACGGTCATTTTACAACTCATTCTTAAAAATATACTTTCTATGAATTAATCAATGCTCCTGGAACAGCATGTGTCATTTTTTGATATGTAATTGTTTTGAAAGACAGCCCCTGTTAGTGAAACAGACTGGTAGTATTTGAAAGTAGCTTTTGAAGGTAATTGATAGAGATGATGTTAACTGTGGTAACTGCTTTTCTTACATGTGTCAGAAAAATAACAAAAGTTAAAAAAAGCTGCCCATTTGCCTCCATCTTGATACTTGATATACTTGATATACTTGATAGCATGTTAGCAGGATTTTTTTATAGTTAAAAATTATGTTTTGTTTTTGTATTGGGCTTGTGTGGCAAGGTCAAACCACCAGTGTTTAAAGATGAAAAGAGACAAATTTTGAAGTGCTGTTGGAAGAACTGTAAATACTGGCATGTGAGTTTAAACTTGTTTTTTTTAAAGAAATGCATCATGAACAGCTATCATAGAATAATTGTAGTTATAATAAAATATATTCTAACATATTATAGATTTCTCAGTAAGTATCTCAGAAAATAATCTCAGTGAAAATTCTCATTTTTAATTTCTAATTTTTAGTCTGTAACATTGAAGAATTTTTGGTCTTGAGTAGAATCCAGACTAAATCCTGCACTGTTACTGGAAACTGTAGTGCTTACTGTAATATGCTTAATTGCAATAACTAAAAGCAGTTCTTTCAGTTCAGAATTCCTGTCTTTTAATTGACAGATTGGAAATTAGGCTCATTAATAAAATTGGAATCAAGAGAGGACTTTCCTTCAGTCAGTTTCCTTTTTGTATCTCGCATATGTGCATGGATGCTAAAGTGAAAACAGCAATCCCAGGCTTTTCATTATCCCAGTTACCTTACATATATTGACCTGTATAGCTATTATGTGATCTCCATTTTTTGCAATGTTTCTTTTGTTTTGTGAAATTCTAAAAGAAGTTTGGGTTTTGCAGCATCTTAATACTAAGGCTCATCTAATGTTGATCATCAGATAGGGACTACAGGATCATCAGATATAGGAATATAGTGGACGTTATTTATCCAATTGTCGTCCTTTATTAGAATGCATTTTAGCACCCAGATATGTTTCAGAAGCTTGTTATAAAACAAGCTAGTGTTCCGTACTACTAAAAATGTGGGAGTTAAAACAGTTCTTCAGTTTTAATATGTAGTTTTACATGACTGAATAGTAAATTCAGCAATAGAATGCCATGTATCTCAGTTTTTCCAACTCCATATTGTCGGAAGGAGCTTAACGTTGTCAGAGGTAATTTAATACAGAAAATAATCAGTGTACAGTTTTGTTAAGAGTATGTATCTGTAACTGTCGACCAGATGCCATTAATCATCTGAACTTGGGTTTTAGTCATACATATTTTCATCATCAGAGAACACTGCAGTTATAGTATTACTCCCTGTCAGTTTCAGACAGGGAGGAGATGTGTCAGTGCAGGTGGGAATCCTGAAAAGATTAACAAAATGTTTGATGTCACGCATTCTTTGGTATTTGCAGAGTTTTGCAACACTGACTGCATGCAGAGATGCGTTGTATGTCTATTCAATGAGAAATGATGGAAGTTTCGCTGCTCCACTTTTACTTTTCCCCTGTTTCTGACTACCTGATCTGCTGGATCTGATACTTGAAGTTGCACTCACATGGCGTGTTTGTTTCCATTCAGGTGGAGGGCATAAAACGTTCTTTCTCATCTGCAGGTGACAGGCGTTGTCCTGGACATGGTATGAAGGGTCCTGTTTCTTTTCATACTCTCTTGTTCTTTATCTCTTGATATGTTGAGGCATTTTCCTTCTTATTCTGACAACTTCATCACTGCAGATTTTGACCTCACTGGAGAAAACTTTCCTAAAACATTATAGTATTACAAGAGCCTTTCTTCCTATGGTTGTCAAGTGTCTGGTAGTCCTGTAGCTGTTAGGCTGAAATGGATAGGATTGGATTGAATTCATGATAATGCTTTATGGTTTTGTGATGTTTTGTAATGTTTAAGGCTAAGTAGTATTTCTCGAAGTTCTTCCAAAATTTTATCTTCTGTTTAAAGATACCCTTACAGTGTAAAACAGAGAAAGAGATTTGGTAAAACTTGTTCTGAATTCACAAAAGCACTTGATTTAAATCTGATCATAACCATAACCACTCTTTACAAAGTTCTTTAAAAGTACGGGAGGTAGAAGAAAGCATCAGGAATGTCAAAGTGTCAAAGTGAGTACCTTTCCTTATATTTTAACAATTTTTTTCCCCCATTGTTGATTCTCTAGGGCAGCTAAATGTAACTGAGTCATAGTTCATGTTTGTGTTGGTGATTTGCACATTCCTGGCTTGCTGTAGCTGCGGTACCCAAAAGATACTGTTTGTGACTATAGACTGGTTGTGCTGGGTTTTTTTTAGCTGAAAACTTCCAAGAAGTATTGTGAGCAAAACTTGCTGGAGAACACAGCAATGTCATGAGCATTGCTGTAGTTACAAGGTTTTCTTGCAAGTTATGAAAAGGAAGATGTAACCACTTTATTGAATCTGTGTCTTTGAAACAAGGTGATGGTTATTACTGTGGCAGTGTTCTGTGTCAATGTTATTGACAGAGTAGTACTGAATATAATGGAAAGACAGAATCAGTAGTTCTGTAAACAACTTGGGTGCTACACATTCATTTTAAATGTTATATTTTTACTACTGGAGTTAGATAAATGAGGCTATAAATCCCTGAATTGGACTGTGACAATGCTGATAGGCTTGTTTGGATCTGGACTAAGATAGATAGCTATGCTGAAATTAATTGTGGGGTACAACGAGGGTTATAGTGCAAGGCACACTACAAAACCATGAGAATTCTCTGGGTGTGTGCTTCAGTCAGGGATTGGATGAAATTCAGAGCATCCATAGGGTTGAGAAAATGAGAGGGACCAGAGGCTGCTTGAAATACCTCTGATGTGCCTGAAGCAGAGTTTGAAGTAAGTGTAAGTTGAATCTCTTTCATTCCAATTGGTGTAGAAAACACCAACATAGCACACACCTTTAGAAGAACCTTGATGTAAATTCTATACCCTATACTTGTCCTCTGAAAGATTCATAGCAGTCCACCTGCTTAAAGTCTATTTCACAATATATTTTATTTCTTCAGAGTACCACTACATTTTGTGTATGAAATCAAGCATTACTTGAATGTGAAGAACTGAATTTAACAGCCTGGCAACAGTTTTGTAGTGTCTGGTGTACCGTCTTTGGGAGTTTAGTCTTCATTTGTGTCTTCAGACTTGCAAAAACTTCCTTGTAGTGTTGTCCGGCCTCTAGATCTGGAACAGCCCGTTAACCACATTGAAAACATTAGATGAGGTATTCT
Source organism: Ibycter americanus (assembly GCA_035590275.1). NCBI lineage: Eukaryota > Metazoa > Chordata > Aves > Falconiformes > Falconidae > Ibycter > Ibycter americanus. Next base: position 31,000,496 of record JAVJGI010000057.1, on the reverse strand, counting down.
ACCCAGTTGTAACAATGTACTCAATGCATTAAGCTGCAATGTCAGTATCTTTGGTAAGAGGTACCACTGAGGTTTTATTGGCTTAGCTTATATTGTTCTGTACATCAGCATTATTATCTGCTTTGCTGTTTTGACTGTATAAAAGCATATGCTACGTCAGTGTGGAAGCTTCAAAGTCTATAGTAATGCTTCATTTTCCAGATGATTGCACATTGTATTTTCTAAAAGGGGAGCTGTTTGGAGCAAGATAGAAGATTAGGAGAATAAAGAGAAAACAGGACATGCCCAGCAGTTGCCAAATGTTTGAAAGGCATGAAATGTGTCTTACAAATTTGTGAACAGGAAAAATATAGGGCCAGTTTTTCTATTTCAGAACAGTAGAGTTGCTGCTAGAATGTAACAAGACAACAGGAATTCTTGCAGTTGGAGGGAGCTAACTTTATTTTACCCTGCAAACATTACTGAGTTAGTGTTTGATGTCAAAAACATCCATTGCCCCATCTGGAGGAATAAGGCTCTGCTGCATATGCAGTAAAAATTGCATTTTTATTAAGAATTATTAAAATAATTTTTTATATAAATTGGTCTGTGTTGCCACTTTATAATTTGAAGCACGGATTGGCATTACTTTTGTTCTTCCAGAAGCCACAAGGACTCAAATATCGTAGTTCATAACAAAGTTCTACTGGATCTGCTGTAAAAATATTGCTGTTTTCAAGTCAAAATGATTTATTTTATGGTAACTTATAAATGGGGGTTTTTGTCCTTCCTGAGGTAATTTACAAATGTCAAGAGCATTTCTATGGCTTAGTATTTTATTTGTCTACATTTCTATGCTGCTAAAATAGGACTAGAAGAGATCTGAAATATAATTTATTTATTTATTCTTCCTACTGCACCTCAGATGGCTTGAGATGGTTTCTGTTTTAGTTGCATCCCATCTCCATAGTGGGTTTTTTGGATGCTCATAACTAGTGTCCAAACCCTAGTTTCTATGTTACCTTGTTAATTGCCTGCACATCTATTCAGTGATAACATCTGTGGAATTTGTTTTTGCTTGAAAGAAAACCTATGGCAGCCAGATATCTTCTGGGCTTACTGAACTTACATAACATCTAAGCATTTTCTCAGAGCTGGCTAAGGAGCTGTTTACTAGTAAAATGTTGATTGCCAGTGAATCTTACAACAGAAGCGTTCCCACAGTGATGTTATTTCAAAGGAATAAACATGAAAGATCTGTAGATCTGGATTTGTTTTTTCTTCCAGCATTGAGTTTGTTTAACAAATTACAGATATGTAGAAGGAAAATAGATATAAACCTGCTCTTAACTATCAGTCAAAAGTATAAAATAATCCAATCTCTTGGAATTGAGGTTTGAACCCATGATAAATCAAAACAGTATTAATTCAGGGGAGTCATATTTCTTCCACTCCACCTATTGTAATCACCACTAATTTAGAACTAAAAATTAAAACACAGTAATGTAAAAAATTGTTCACCTTTGAATTACTTTACTCATTTATTTTGGTTTGGTTTGGGTTTGTTGCATAAAGTAGTCTTTACTCTGAGACTGAGTCATACGTGAAACCTGGAATACACTATTTCAAACAGTACAGATATTTCAACGCTTTCCAATATGACATTCACTTACTTTGAAATCAGCTTTTCTCTGAATAGCATTTGTTTCGTATTCACGTTAGTGCTTTCACTAACCTCTGTTACTGGCTTATACTAATACTCACTATACAGGTTTCTATCCTCACCATCCTTCGAGTGCCAGACACTGTCTGGGTGAACAGGGCAGCATCCAAGTTAATGCTACTTGTGTCTGCTTAATACAGTTTTCAGCTTTTTTGGCAGATGAGTAAGGTGTTGCTCAAGTAAGTTTACTGTGGAAAACCTGTATTTTACTGCATTCCTGCTGCAAGCTGGAGTTTATTTTTTATTCAGAAAAAACAATGGCATGATGGCTAAAATGTTACACACTGCACTGTCCTTTACTGCAGATTGTATGCATTTTGACAGTGTTCTTTTTTCAGTTTAATATCCAAGTGGTTTGTTTCAGCAGGTAAAGTCAGGAAACATGCAAACTGAGCTTTTGAGCTCTGATGCTACCAGCTCTAGGTATAGTTTGGTAACGTGCTATTGGAGAGAAATACTACCTCACGTCAATAAAGAGTTTTGTTTTATATCCACAAATAACAGAACTGTAGTTCAATTTAGGATAAGATTTGTTGTAGTTTGCTTGAAGATTAAAGTGATTGTATATTTTCCCTTTATTCTCTGGCAGAGAATGAAAAGGACTCTATTTGTTGCACATTCCTGATATGTCCACTGAACATGGAAGGGCTCTTGCCTTGGGTGTCTGTAGTTGTCTGCTGCCTAATCTCAGGAATGGCTTAGCTCTCTGTCAATACTGGAGGTGATGTAAAAAGAGCTGATCCTCTCCTGCAGGGTGGGAGGCGAAAAGAGATAGTTACGACTTCTGTCCAACGTAAGATGTCTTGTACTCTCTTTCCCTCTGAACTGACACCCAACTGAGATGTGGACGGAGCCCGTTGGAAAAGGCAGTGTGGAGACATAATTAGTAATTGTGGCACAGTAAAATCAGATTAGTGGGTGAATGTAAGGTTACATAGGAATAATATAGGCTGACATTTCCTAGCTTTAGAACAGTTCCATTTGCAGCAGAGTAGTTTGGTTTGGTTTTTTTAAATATAGTTTTGATGTGTATATATTTTAATACAAACCAGTTTGGTTTTTTATTCAATAATGTTATTTTATAATTCTGGCAAGGAGGAATAAAACTTTTTTTTTTTTTTTTTCTCTCTCCCAAAGAA
>JAVJGI010000057.1:30960836-30974870 GCA_035590275.1 Ibycter americanus | reverse complement strand
AAGAAATATTTATAAGGGGTATCTAAGAGAGTTAAGAGATGTGTTCTGCAGTATTATGGCCACCACAGTCATACTGTATATATGTATATACATGCGAATTGTCATTTCCCAGTGTCTTTTTATCCTCATTCAGCCTTTCCAGACTTATTAAAACATTAATTCTTCATGGAAGATCATAAGATTACATACAAAGAAGATCATATACATTTGAGTTAAAAGCTTAAAGCTTTTATGTTGGAAAACTAGTCTCTTCCGCGTAGCCTGTTACTTCATAAATTTACTTCATAAATGGCCAATTTGCAAAACTTTTCTTTTAAAAAAACCCTTTATCTAGAACTTTGAATAAAATACAAGAATGTAATACAAAACCTGTGTGGTTTTTATCACTGAAAATTGTAGCAAATTATTTTTGCAAGTAAGAATGATATAAATGATATCTCTTATGTTAAATGAGATTATGGTAAGATTTTCTGTGAAATTTTATCTGTATCTTAAAAATGTACATACATGGTTGTTTTCCCTGACCTGAATGGATTACTACCTATGTTTGTTACTCATTTCAGCAATTTTAAACACATGGTGTGTTTGTAGGGTTCTGCTTCAGTTTTAAGTTTGACCTGTAAAAAGTGAACATCCTGGCAGAATTACCTTTTTTAACTAGGACATCATCTCTTTATATTATATTAAATTAAAAAAAAGTAGAAGTATTAATGTCTTATACAGGTTGAGGGTGGATGTTACTGTGAAACTTACTATTTTCTTCCACTTGTTTTCCTCATATGCTGTGTTAGTGTCCCAGGATTATTGTAGTACTAACACAATATAGCAAGATTCAGGCCTAATGCAATGATAGATAAATAGTATTTATGTTTGCAGGGAAGATGGTACCACCGGAAGCAAGCAGTAAAGGAATTGCATGGTACATTGATGCGACTGCTTAATGAACTGTTACCATGGGAACCAAAGCTAATGAAAGCATTTCAAAGAAACAGGTAATTAGCTGCTCTTTTTTTAACAATAGTGCATGGGATGGAAAACAGAACAAAATTCACCTTTTAAAGGTTAGTAAGTTGGCTTCTCACATAAATGAAATGAAAATACTTCGAGGAGAGGAGTCAGACACTGGCAGTGCTTTAGCTGGAAGAATAGTTTTGTTCCAGACTTACTGTCTTTAAATAAAGTTGACTTTAACCCCCTAATATTTTTTCCTCTGAAATGCTCTAGAATCTTTAAGCATGCCTACCAGTAGTTGTATCACAGCCCAGCTAGGATTTGTATTGCTGTTTATTTGGTTAAGAGGTGCTGAAAACTTGTATCTAGAAAACTAGACCAGGGCTTCTTAGAATACTTTACAGGCTATTTGCTGTCTAAAGCTCCCTAAATTGTTAATGAATTCACCACAGAGCAATTCTTAAAACATTGTTTTGAGGTCTTTGTAACCCTGTAAATTTGAAATGCATGTGGAATGAGATGTATCAGAAATATCAGTGAAGATGCTAGCCAGATTATAAATCCTGGAGAGACTGGATACTGACATGATATTGTCATTGTGTCTTGAAGCTTGGTGCCATTGTTGTCTGTTAGCCGTACAGTTGTTGCTGTAATCATACCTTAGTTTTGCCACTTAGACATTTAAAAAGCAGGTAATGATTAGAAGCTTGAACTCTGTCAAATTGTAGGTAAAGTTAGGCAGCTGCTTAAATGTTAAGTGTGAAGGAAGCAGATTACACAGTTAGGTTGTGCAGAACTAATTCTGAAAAGTGTAAAAGGTATTATGTTTAAAAAAAGCCCAACAACATAGCGCTAAAGACAGAAATGGATAGGACTATCGAGAGTTTGTTCCTTAGTAGCTTATTATGGATATAATGCACGAAATGAAATTCTTGTTTGGAAATTTAGGATGTTGTTGAACATTTTGCTTTAAATAATGGACCAAAGTACAGACTTTACTTTTTTATATCCCTTTCTATTCAAGTTTCTGTTAATTTTCCTTAACTGTTCATTTCTTCCTGTTTATAGGAATTCACACTCCTTTTGTAAATGTGGCAGATAGTATTACTGTTAGAAAGGATTTCAGTTTTCCCATATACGGATTTCCAGTTTTATCCTTCATGTAAATCCTGCTATGGAATGGTTTGGTGCCCAGTGTTAGTTCTTGTTTGCTAAATGTGGTTATAGAACACAGAACTGTTGTGTAAAGTGTGTAGAAGTACTATGTATGAGTTGTGCCTAATATGAGTGAATTCTAGTCTGAAGCTGGGTGGTTGTGTAGTTGACTGGCTCAGTATTAGATCAAACTTGAAATTTAGAAAAAAATTATAAATATCTGTAATGAAAAACAAGAATTTGAAAAACAGAGGGTGTGTGTTAGTACTTACAAATAGTTAAGAAGACATGGCCTTGGGAGAAGGAATAGACACCAGAAATAGGTGAAGCTAAGAAATAACCATATAAGCTCAAGGACACCAAACAGAAAATTACTAGAACCGCGTGTGGACTACCCTAATGCGCATACTAAAAGATCCACCCCCGAGCAAAGAGAGCCCCCTGCTAACAAAGCCCCCTCCCCACAGCACGTGCCCATGAAAAGGTGGAAAGCAAGCACGCTGTGCCTTTCAATGGGGACGAGGCTGGTGAGAACCAGTGAGACTCCAGCGTGAGTAAACCCAATGGCAGACAGCTGCCGGGGGGGTGTGGTGTGTGCTGGCACGCGCTGGGAGGTGCGCTGGCTGTGCGGACCCACCGCCCTGCACCCCCCCCTCCACAGACATGTGTGAGCAGGGGTCCCGGCCCCGTGGGTGCGTCGGCTCCCGCGCACTGGGTAACAAACTGTATTCGTGAGACAACAGCTGAGGTCCTGCACGTATGTGCACTGGTAGCTAGAGAAGCATGCGTTTAGAGTGGAGGATAATTTCTGAGATTAATTAACTTATATTTCTCAGGATGTATGCTTAAGGCTACAACCCTGGTTTATTTAGCAATGTTAGCCAAGTATTTCCATGACGTTTGGACAGACACATAGTATACCAGGGAACAGCTCCAACTGAAAAACAATCTTTACAGATCGTGGGGAAGAGAGGGAGAAGCGGTGGGGGATTGGAAGGGACGGGGGAATGGTGGTGCAAGGAAGCTGTGTCCATGTCTTGGTCTGGTTCATTATGTAGCTGCTAGGGAGCTGTGTAGCACCAATGACAGTGCTAAAGAAAGGTGTCATGTGCAAGGGAAAAAGCAACTGAGTGAAGATTGCTTGTGCTGGTGTAAACAGCAGCACCACAAGTCTAGCTGCAGTTGCAGTGTCTATAGGGTGTCTCAGCCAGCTACTAACATCTGCCAATTAAATGACAGCCTTCTAGGTTCAAGAGCTGGGCAGAGCTCCTTGATTCTGTGCAAGACCTCAGTGTGGAATAAGAGTCTGGAGTTTTTCTTCCTTCCTCTTTTGATATCTTTAATTAATAGGAGCACTCTTAATGATCCAAATCCTCTATTTTTTCCCTTTCTGAATCGTCCTGTGGTCTTTGCAAAGCTATCCAGCCAGCTTTTTACCCAGCATAAAGTATACCTGTCCAAGTCACGAGCAGCCAGTTTCTCCAGGAGAATGCTGTGGGAGACAGTGTCAAAGGCTTTGCTAAGTTCAGGTAGACAACATCCGCAGCCTTTCCCTCATCCACTGGGTGGGTCATCTTGTTGTAGGAGATCAGGTTCCTCAGGCAGAACCTGCCTTTCATAAACCCAAACGTGCCACATGATGGCGCTCAGGATGATCTATCTGCTCCATAACCTTCCCAGGCACTGAGGTCAAGGTGAACTACTTGTGTCCACTGATCACATTTGTTCACTAGCCCCACAGCAGAAGTTCCTCAAAAGAAAAAAGGAAATTCCTATCTAGAAGTAGTACAGAAGTTTAGTACACGAGTGGTTCCCTAGTGTCCTCCTGTGGTTCCGTGGTGTCTTCCTATAGTTCTTCCACACCTAGACTTCAAGCTCAAAATCCTAATGACAGAGTTGAAGTATCATCCACACTAGATCTTCATACAGACTTCAAGGTTGTCTTCTCTCAGTGAGAGTGTCAAAGCTGTGAGTAAACTGTTAGGTCTTACTGACCCTGACCAGCCTCACCTGGGCCTCTATCCACATCACCTGCCCATGGGCCCAGGATTTCCACTTCAGGTCATTCTGCAGCCTTCAGTCTCTGCTGTAGGAATGCCAGTTTCCAGATCAACTACAGCAGTTACCCTGCCTGCCCATGAGTCCTGCTGATCTGGACTGACCCTTAGATTGACCTTGGACCTGCATCATCACCATGGACCTGATTCTGATCTGAACCTGTGAATTGACTTCCCACCTTGACCTCAGACCACCTGCCTCAGCACCAGGAAGATGCCTGTTGATCTGAGCTCTTGGTTAAACCCAGTTACCACTGCTAGGCCTGATGTGCACCCTCATTCATGAGTGTTCTGGCTGGTGAGGCTTATGCCCTACCAGCTCTAATATCATGCTTGGCTCCTCCCTCTCCATCCTTTAGAGAGCAGCTGACCGTTGCTGTAGTCAATGCAAACAACTGTTATTTTAACACATGAGACCGAGTAAACTTAAAATTTTGTTCTTACTGTCATAAGGGTTAGATCCAGACTAGAGTCTAGATTCTATTCCACACAAGGTGCTAATTGCTATAATTGATATACTTGTTTGCTAAGTAATCCTTCTGGATATTGTGTTAGTTACTACCAGTTGAATCCTGTAGTTCACTGTATTTGTACACTGAAATACCCTAAAATGCCCCCTAGATCTCATCTAAAAAATTATTTAGAAGAAGGGACAATGGAAATATGTAGCAGTTCAGGCATATCAAGGTAAGTGGATGTGTTTCTGAACGTTATTCAAATGAGTAAACCCGTTATGTATTTTCATCACACACACATTTTTTAGTGGCGCGTGAGCCTATGGAAATGACATTTGTCACAGTGGCAGCTTTTCTAATGGCCCAGAGATAACAAAGTTTTTTTAAAGGAGAAAATTACATTACGGTCCCATAGCTGGGCCAAGTGCATGATGCATTTAAGAAAAACAAGATTTAGTTAATTTTCTAGTTGGGGTTGCCATCAGAGGAAAAAGTAAACTTGTTAGTTAATACAGTCCATACAGGTACATTTGTCACAATGCAAGATGAAGGAAGAAATAGAAGATGGATGCAGTAAAACAATGATAGTCATACTTGACTCAGGGACATTACAGTCACTTCACTTTTTCTGGGTTTTAGAGACTTGCAGACAGAGCTACCCTAAAATTTTTTTAAGGGCACAGGCAATTCTACACCAGCTTTTTGTATGGCAGCAAATACAAATAAAAAAAAGAATGTTAAACACAGTCTCGTTCTTTAGTAAAGTTAGTTTTGTTATTTTCAAGGTCTAGATTGAAGAAGGACTATGATGACTTTAAAAGACATCCAGACCATGATAAATTTACCAGAGAATTGTGCAGTAATGATGAAAGTGAAGTTGAATATGGCAAAGATTCTTTTGCAGTAGTATGTGGTAAATCTTCAGAGTCTGCAGAACATGTGGAAGTTCCCAGAAAAGATCACCCAGACAATGGTAAGCATTTACTGGAATTTTGTAGCTTGAATTTGATTAAGGAGCTGAATCAAGTTGATTCAGGACCTTAATTTTCCCATGTGAACTTGTGTTCTACTTTTTACCTTAACTACTACTGTGATAGTATTGAAATAGCTTGTGATGCATGTCTGACAGATGCAGACTGGAAGAGGTCAGACATGATCAAGATGAAAATTCTGATTAGTGCAAGTTTTTGCCATTTTTGTGCCTAACTGTTTCTGTGATAACATAGTAGGCCTGCTCAGAATTTGTTTATGGTGGGTTGACCTTGGCTGACTGCCAGACACGCATTCAGCCACTCTGACACTCTCCTTCCATAACAGGTCAGGGATAGAAAATAAGATGGGAAAGCTCATGGGTCAAGACAGGGAGGTCACGCACCCCTTACTGTCACAGGCAAGACAGACTCACTTGGGGCAAAATGAATTGGATTTATTGCCAATTAAAAATAGAGTAGGATGGTGAGAAACAAAGACAAAAACCAAAACAGCTTCCCTCACCCTCCCCTTCTCCACCTTCTTCCCAGGCTGAACTCCATTCCCAATTCTTCCACCTCGTCCCCTGTCAAGTGGCACAGAGGGGATGGGGACGGGAGGCTGAGGTCAGTTCATAACACTTTGTCTCTGCTTCTCCTTCCTCACACTTCTGCCCTGCTCCAGTGTGAGGTCCCTCCCATGGGATACAGTCTTTCACTAAATGCTCCAGTGTCAGTCCTCTCCACAGTCTAGAGTCCTTCAGGGTATGACTGCTTCAGTGTGGGTCCTCCATAAGCCACAGTTCCTGTCAGGAGCCTGTTCCAGTGTGGGCTCTCCATGGGCTGCAGCTTCCTTCAGGTCATATTCACCCACTGTGGAATGGGGTCCTCAACAGGCTGCAGTGTAGATACCAGCTCCACCATGGTCCTCTGTGGGAAGGGGTCAGCCTGCTTCACCATGATCTTCCTGGGTTGCAGGGGGATCCATTCCAGTGCCTGGCGCACCTCTTTCCCTTCCTTCACTGACCTTGGTGTCTACAGCCTTGTTTCTCTGTGTTTTTTCCTCACTCCTCTCTGTCATGCTCTTCTGCACAGCGTGGCTTCTCCCTTTTTCCCTCAAGAAAATCTTGCTGGAATAAACATTCTTACACTCTCACATGCCCTCATCAATTAGTCAGGTTTGGTTTTCCACATTGTCTCCCATGCTGGTCAGGTTTTTGTCCCTGTATGTTCTTGTTTATGAGTTCCTCCTTTCCTTATTACCCCCTTTTTGCATTGAAAAAGGTCCTTGACCAGGTGCCCTTAAAGAAGCAGACATTCGCCTTCCACATATCCTTACATTTGCAAGCTAGCATTTTGCCTTTAGCTAGACAATGTAAAATCGTTATATAGAGTTATCAGTTGCAAATGTGTAAAATGGTTTCTGTTCTAATATCCTTGCAGATGAAATGAAACTATTAGAGGTGAATTTACCTGCAGGAAAAAACAGAATTCTGAAAAAAGAATCAACTTCTAAAGAAATACAGAAGACACTGCCCAAATGTGTTAAACGACAGTCCAAGCAAAATAGTTGTCTGGATCAAAGCACTAATGACTTTTCACCAAGGAAGAAAGCTAAGCTGAGCGCTAATGAGGCTGTGGTCCAGAGTTCAGAAAGTAGCCTGCAGCCAGTTAGTTGTTTGACTGAGCTGAAACCATTTGAAGAGTCAACTCTAGAATCATTTTCCTTGACAGATGCTGCAACATCAGTATCAAACTTTCTGAAAGGGACCAAACCCATCCAGGCCTTGCTTGCCAAGAATACTGGGAACAAAGTGACCTTAACAAATCAACTGTCAGCTCCCCGAGGCATAAATGTGTCTACTTCTGAAAAGCCACTTCTATTACCTTTGGACTCATCGCTGATAAAACCAGTGTTACCCTGCCAGACCAGTTCAAAGATTCCTTTACAAATGGTATACAAAATGACAAATGGCCACTGTGTACCAATAGACCTTCACAACAGCTCTGTGAAAATTCAAATGCAACCTGTGATTGACTCTAAAACTGGAGAAAAAGTCATGCAACAAGTTCTTATTTTGCCTAAGAATTTTCTTATTCAGCAGAAGGAAGAAAAAATCGCGTCCAAGGACATTCAGTCACTACAACAAAAATCGTCTGAGCTGCACTGTACATCTTTACCAGAAATATCAAATGCCTGTGTTGCTTTAACACCTGTTCTGGTAACAGGCCCTGCAAATGCTACCACTCAGTCACCTAGTACAATTTTAAACAAGAATATTACCCATTTGCCACAAGTGACTGGTCCCATGAACACTATGCAACCATTGCCTGCTGTAACTTCAGCAGGTAACTTACTATCATCAATAATTAAGGTGAACCAAACAGAAACTGAGAAAATCAAGACTACAGTTTCAACTGTGACATGCCCTGTGTCTTTGACTTCACCTACTCTTTCCACAGCTAGCCAGTCTTTGATACCAGCAACAGCGTTAAGTGGGTCTACAAACACTGCTTCTGCCTGTTACAGTCTTGCATCACAGCAGATAACCGACTCCTTTGAAACTAGGCAAGAGCTGAAGACTGTGTGTGTAAGAGAATCACAATCTATTCTCGTCACAACACGAGGTGGAAATACGGGAATTGTTAAAGTGCGAGCAAACCCAGACCAGATTTCACCTAGTAGTTTATCTTCTAGTTCAGTTTTCACTTACACACCTCAACTTCAGGCCTTTCTTATGCCAAAAACCACAGCATTATCATGCTCTACTCTTCCATCTGTAGCAACAGCCACATCTGGTCTCCCACATAGTGGACAATCATCTCTTTCTGGAATTGCCCTCTCCACAGCTGCTTCAGTTAACATTCCAGCTTTCCCAGCTGATTTTACCCAGTCAATGGAGGCAAATATCAAATTCACATTACAGCAGCCTGCTGCTAGGGGCACTTTGGGTCAAGTAATAGCGAACTCCTGCTATGTGTCCTCTCCTCCTTTATCCTCCATTTCATTAGCTAGCAATTTGATGTCAGCAACTCCAAACGGTCCTATTAGTGTGACTAGCTTTGGACAAAACAACACTGTCATAACTCCAAATTCTTCAGTGCAGCAACAAGGTGATACTAAAACTAAAACAAATCCTGTTATACAATCTGAGTCTAATTCAGCAGCAAATGGAGATTTAATCAGTGGTACTGCAGTCCAGAAACTTACATTAGTTACAAATCCACCTATTTTATCGTCCTGTGCAGCATCAGGAGTCAGTATTATACCATCTCTGGCACCCGCTGGTGTTAATGCTCAGAAGTTGGTTTTCATTAACACACAAATTGCTAATGTCCCATCAACCACCAATCTAGTTGCAGAGTCATTGAAATATAACCTTCCTTCTTCCCTAAGCAAAACCTTTCTTAGTGCCACAGAGCAACCACAGGTGGTTCTGATTCCATCTACAGTGGGAGCACCAGTAAGAATAAATTCATCACCAACTATTGCTCAAGTAAAAGATGTGAAAATTGGACTAAATATAGGTCAAACCATTGTAAATACTAAAGGCAACGCACAACAGGCTGCACCAGTTAATATATTGCAGTCTGCTGTTTCTAAGGGAGAAGACAAAAAGTGCGTGGGCTTGGCACTGTCTCTGACAAGTAGTAGTACTTTGGTTCCTGTTCCAAGTTTTGTGAGTCAAAGTGCTGTGTCAGTTAATGAATCGGTATGTGTTGCAACAAAAGCTGAAAATGCCTTTACAGTAACAACAGTAAATACATGCCTAGAATCTGTTTCAGTAACATCAAGTGGGACTTCTTCTGGGATGCAGCCCACTGTCTTGATTGGTGGAAATGATCCCTCAAAAATAAGGCAAAATCTGGGTAATCAACTGTGTACATCAAATATTGGAAATAGTGTGAGTATATCAACTGTGAAGGCAGGACATCTTGCTTCATCTGTGCTGATTTCAACAACACAACCAACAGTATCTCCTCAAAGCTTAGCATCTGCTTTGCAATTTCCAGTCATTAGCTTGCCTGGATCTGTAGCCACCCCACACAAAGTGTTACATACAGTTCCTCAGTTGGCAGCAGTTCCAGCCATTCCTCCAGTACCAAAAAGCCAGTTCCCCACACTGCTTCAGTTTCAATCATCAGGAGTTTCAGCTGCTCTGCCAAGTAATGCAGGTATTCACAAACCTCAGAGCGTGTTGCCCCCTCCATCACCAAATACAGGTAAAGTTACTAGTTTTCCCAGTTCTTCCCTACAGTGCCAGCAGGTGCCTCCCAGTACAGAGAAACAAAGTCATGCTTACACTTACGCTTCTACTGTTCAGATGTCTGCAGCCTCACCAACTGTAACAAGCAAGGCAGGAGGTCAGTTGAATGAACCTTGTATTCAACAGAAAATAGTCATTAACACCTGTATGCCTTTGGCACCTGGAACTCAGATAATGATTAATGGTACTCGTTTTGTTGTTCCACCACAAGGCTTTGGAGCTGGCAGCCATGTTCTTCTTCTTTCTTGTAATACAAAACAGACGTCTTTAACTATTAACCATGGTCAGGAGGCTCAAGGTGTGCCAGCTGTTAATCCAGTAACCTCAAAAATCATGCTAGCATCAAGTAATTCATTAAGTTGTCAAATATCAAAACATCCTTTGAAAAGCTCTACAAAAATTGTGAACTCTTTTGGGTCTGCAGATGCTTTACCCATTGTACATGCAACACCCCAGGTATTTAGTACTCCAGCTGGCTCATGTACTTCGCTCCCTGCAGCGACACTGTCTATGTCTTCAGTAATAAAATCTCCTGTTAATGTTGTAGCTACATCTTCTGTGGTTTCTGCTATTCATCCTCCAAACTCTCAATTACCAAGCAACACTTCAGTGTTTCACTTGGACACTTCTATCAAAAAACTGTTGGTCAGTCCAGAGGGAGTCATTTTGAATGCTATAAATACTCCAGCATCAGAAGTTTCATCTCTGTCTTCATCACTGCCTCCTGTTGCTGTGTCTACAAGCAGAAATCCTGCGACTGTCTTCCCCACATCGCAGTCATCCTGCCTTGACAAACCTGACAAAGCTGCATCCTGAATTTCCTGCAAATGAGCCACTTTGAAATTCTGGGGCATTCTTCTGACTTTGAAGTTGTAACTATTGAATAGTGTCTTACACTGTTTGAAACAGTTGATTTGCTCAAAATTACTTAAGGTTACAGTTTTTTCCTGTTTACCTGTGAGGCTTAGGAGGAAGAAAAATTCATTTAGTTTGTCAGAGAGAAGTTTCCAGAGAGTTCTTCAGTAAAAAGGTCAGAAATGACCAATGAGTTCATTAAACATTTTAGTTTGGAGAAATCTAGCCTTTTGCACATGTTCCGTCTTACACTATGGACTGTTTGCCAGTGTGTTTATGACAGTATATATCTGCTTTTTATTTGTCAAATTTATTTTTTATTTGTTTCTGTAAAAAAAAATATTTATGCATTGTAAAAATGCAATCTATGATATAGAATTGTACATATTCATGAGTTCCTAACAATCTGTACTAAACTATCTGTACAAAGAATTATGCTGTCTTATTTATGTTTTGTTTACATATGTATAGTTTTTTAAGTATTTTAGTAACTTTGGACCAGTGTACTGTTTAGCAGCAATGCAGAAGAATCTGCATATAATAAATCAAGTTGCTGTACTGCTTTGTGTTGGTTGTAGTTTAAAAATCTGTATATCTCTTACACCATGGCAGGATACATACATATACATCTTCCTATTTGAGATGCATCTCAGCTTTTGGAATATAGTAGAATGAAATTGTTTAATCTTCTCTTCTTTATGGTTTGCATTTCATATGATTTCGCAGGAGCTGGAAAGAAGGTTGTCTTGTGGATACTCCTGATACAGGATGGGGTAACCCGTACTTCATCCATTCTTAATAATGTTTGGTTATGTTGCCTAAAATCTCCAGTGATGTGGTAAGGCTAGAAATGGTTTCCCAGACAGCAGTCTAAGTCACGCTGTTTGCTGTTCAGGACTACCATGTTTTGTTATAAAGCTCATAGGTGTGTTGAACAGTTCATTGTTCTCATTTTTACAGGCTTGTATGCATTTCCATGTATCTGATGACCGTATCAAGTTCACTCTTTAATCTTCTGTCTAGCTGTAACAAGCTACCCAGTTTTTTCACCAGTCATGCTTTCTAGATCTGTATTTTTTTTCTTTAGCTTTTAATGTTCTCTCAGACGAGTGGTGCTAAAACATCACACAGTATTAAAGGAGGCCTTATTAGTGCTTTGAGTGGGAATAATTTGTGTATTACATAAACCTTTCCTTTTTATGCAGTGTATTCAGTATTTGGCTTAGGTTCCGCTTTTGATCTGATAAAACCCTTGGGTTATTTTCTGCGTATCAGCTAAATTCACAGGTGCCTGCTGCAGTGTTCATGGAAGTAGAAAAGTTTTTTGGTATCTTTTGAGTCTTAGCATATAAAGAAAGAGTGCCCATCCAGCACCTCTTATTTGATGGAAGGTGATGATTTTAGAAGTGCTGTGTTAAAATCTGAAGTCATAGTCTCTGTTAGTTGCTTGGAAGTTCCAGTCTTAGGCTGACCATCTTCGTATGTGTGGGATTTTTTTGTTGGATTTTATTTTTTAGAATCTAGAAGGGAACATTTCAGAACTCATGAAAGTTAGTTGCCTTTTTAATACCTATGACTTCAAAGAGGGATAAAAGCTTACATATCTGTATTTAGCAGCATTATTAGACAGATTTTCATCAAGACAAAGCTTAAGCTTTTGCTCCCCATCCTGTAGAGTTTTCTCCTTCCTTTACCCATTTGCTCTACACAATTTGGCAGTTTGGATCTTGGGTTGAAGAGTAAGACCAAAGCTTACTCCCTTGGTGTTGCCTGACCTTCATATTATTCTGAAAAGTAACTAGTTAACTAGAGTTCAGGAAAAGTGTAGGGAAGAAAGGCTTGTGCCTTCCATAGGTATCTTCCTTTTCTGCACTAGCTAAAAAATTTGAATTAGGAAATGGCCTCATTTTAGGTCAGCAGTCTCTGTATTATCTCAGGGCTGGGAAAGATGGAGCTGTCAGTTTTTGTGGTGAGGGAAGGTTTGGTTTTATTTTAGAATAAACTACCGGGTACACTTGCTATTTCTTGTTAAAAGTGTTATATAATTGGTTTTGAAGACACCTAGTAGTAAATAATGACTGCCTCCAATATTAAAGCTTTTTAAATATGGATGCATTTCGCAGTTGAATGCTGCGGGTGATTTTTCCAACAGGGGAAGATAGCAGAGAATGGTAATTTCTTTATGGACATTTTAAGTACTCTAAAACCATATATACCAGCAACACATTTTATTTCCTTTTCACTGGTGGAACCTTGGAACTGACTTCTTGGATTTTTCTCTTCTCCTACAATTGCTGGTTTTCCTTTTCAATTTTTATTTATGTTTGTTGTAGACTGAGTAGCTACATTATTTGGAAAGCTTAAGACTAGGTTCTATTATTGCAGGTGGCCTGGATGAAGAAAAAAATCTTGCATGACATTTTTCTGTGTGCTTATGTAGTAGGAAGATTTATAACTAGTTCTAATAAAAAGTTAGGAAAGCTTAATTGAGGAACTCAGAACTCAAGCTACCTACCGGAATGATTTCTTTGAAATTTTCTGAATTAGTACAATAATATTTTATAATTGTTTTATAAATATTTTATCATTTGGCAGAATAAACTTTGCCACATTGAAGTTGGATTTCGTTTGATTAGAATTTTCATGGACTTCTCTACTGGACACATGTTCAGATTTCAAATCCTATTGGAGAAAGGCTGGAGACTGCTATTTAATGGGTTTGCATGATTCATTATTTTGTAAAAACATATTTTAGTTATTTTTGTGAATAAAATTCCTTGTCCCATCACTATTCTCTGATAATATGTGTCAGTCAGAGTAAAACTTTCTTTCAATTGAACAGCCATTGACAATTTGCTACTTATCTTTTGTTCTCTGTACCAAATGTATAGTGCACAAGAACTGTAAAAAAGTAGATTATATTCACAGACACAACGAAAAAGCAGAACTACCTGCATCTTTACTTGAAGTTAAAAAGACATTTAATTACACATATAAACAAATAAATATATAAATCAATCTTTGAAGAAAACATGTTCAGCTTTTCAGAGCTTGTAAAATGCCTTCCTTTTAGACCCCTTCAGATACATACAGATATTCAGACACTGTATTATACACAAAACTTCAAGATATTAGTGACTTTCAACATTTTAGATGATACATTTAATATTTACCTAAATGGACAAATTCTGCACAATGATTTTACTTTGCTTTGAGTAGAAAATTACATTCATTTTGCCTCACTGTTCAAACCTCTGTGTGTGTGCACTACCTTTTTCTTCTAGGGACTCTGCCTCTACCACACGAGAAGCAATTAAATTTCATA
>JAVJGI010000057.1:30934966-30960736 GCA_035590275.1 Ibycter americanus | reverse complement strand
CCCGTAAATCTTAAAACTGCAGGTAAACTTTTATACAAATAAATCATGCATCACCCATACATAATATTTGCTTAGCTACTTGTAACAGTTATTTTTCTTCTCTGCTTCCTAGATTTACTCTAACCATATCTGTCCTTACTTAGAGGCAAGTCTTATGAGTAGTAAATATGTTATTTTTATTTAAATGAAAATACATAGAACACGGCTTGGGTTTGTGTAAATATCATACTACTTCCTAGAGATCAGTTTTTCCACTGATGTGCAAAGTTGAGCCACAGGCTTCATCTCCCTATGCTTCTGCTTCCTCTTACCCCTTTGCCTGACTTGCAAGTTCTTCAGGGCAAGGTGTGTTTCATATTGTGTGGTTTTACCTGTGCATAGGTCAGTGTATATATTGCCTGAGGTAATGATGTCCTGTTACAGATTCAGCGTTCTCTGCATTAATGTAATGCAAGTAATCATAATGTGTCATCAAAATAATAGCATGCTAGAAAGTGAGCAGCCATGCTTACCCGCAGACTTTTATAGCCACTGCGTCTTTTGTAATAGCAGCAGCCAAAGGTAAGTAAAATTGCCAGGACCAAAATGAAAAGTCCAATACCCAGAGCTCTGTTGGGAAAGCAAAACAAAATAATTAACACCAGAGCTACATGCATTCTTCCAGGAGCAAGAATGATTAGAGCGAAAATTTGTGTCAGTATCCTTTTATCAGAGGAAAGCATGGAGCAGAATTTACCTCAGAAAACAGACAAAGTATCAATAACTTCAGCCAGTCTCTGTCAATTAGGCAGTTAGCTAAATTTTCTGCCAAGTTCTTAAGCATTTTAAAAATGAGGAATACATTGCTTCAAAGATAATAATCTACCAGTGACTGCTGCTTCTAAAAAAATCCCTGCCCGTAAATCTGCAGAGACACAGCTCATGTTTATTTGTTAAATTTCTCTAGGCAGCAAGTATTGAGAAATGGATCCTAACTGCATTAACTGCATCATATTGCAACAGCTGCTGGTGACAGGATTTTTTTTTTCATACATAGAACACCAAACAACCTCAAAACCTGAGTAAGAAACTGAATTATTCATAAAGAGCTCTATAATTCTTTAATTCTTGTTCTGTGACATACGAGGCACAGAATTGGGGTCACTGGGTCATTTTAGGGAACCTAGGCTTTGCAAACTGTGCTGTAAGATGTCCTTCCCACAGCTCACTGGGGGCTTGGAAGAAGTAGTGCGGTTCCACTATCTTGTCAGAAAGCAAGCTGACAAAGTAATTGCAAGTTTCCTAGTCACAAAAACCCTTCCTCCTATGCTAATATACTCCCCATTAAGACATACAGAATTCACTCCCCACTTTTTTTGTTCTTTGCCTGTTCAGGAACAGAAGAGTCTGCAAAATGCTTAAAGGGAAAAGAGGACAGGAAAAAAATGACCACATGAGTCAGGGTAAACCCATTCTAACATACTTCTATATGTCTTACATCCAGTTGCCCTGCAGTAATTACCACCAGGCTTTTCCATTGGGACTGAGTAGTGCAGTATGTGACTTATCAGAGACCTTTTATATCTACTTGCTGTCATTTTCACTGACTCACAGTCTTGTGAAGGAGTGTTTTCTTGTGACCTAAGGAGCCTGAAAGAAGATGCCAGCAGGTTTTGTGTGGCAGAACAGGCTGTCTTTTTGTCTGAACTGCCTGTGCGCGGTTTGAAGCATGAAGCCTCTTGGAGCCAAAGGGATTTTCTTTTCCACAGGTACCTGAATCTTGCAAGTTGCTCCTGCCCCTTCCAGACTTGGTGTTGGCTGGAGACCTGTTTAACCCAAGAACACAGCTCATGGCATTCACTTGCTTTCCTGGTGCAGCCGTGTTGCAGCTGATCTTCAAAGTCACAAGATAGCTCCGCTGGTTTTGTTGCTGTCCCCAGCACAGTTAAAACTTGGAGAGACTACTTCTCCAAGCCACTGCTGCCTTTTCTACCTTTGGAAACTGCTTTTTGCTTTTCTTGTGCTCTGTGGTTTTAGCCATCCATTAGCCCATATCCCTCACAGAATATAATTTCTGGAGTTGGTGATTTTAACTGCATGTTTACCATGTAACTCCTTCCCTACCTATTCAGAGGCTAGTATGAAAAGCGTGTATGCAATTTCTTGCAATTCCAGCTAAAGCTGCAGCTGTGCTGTTAGGAATCTGTGCTTGTATCTTGAATGCTCCTTCTGGTACTGGAAGGAGAGAGTCACTTTTTCCCTCACCTATCTAGAATAGCTGCTTACAGTTGCAGCCACTAGAATTTGTGGCAGTTAGAGGTGAGCATGCTTAGTTTTGAGTGCTGGGACATGACTAGCCAGCTTTTTATTTTGAAGAACTGAACTGCTTTGGAAGGACTATGAGAGATCCTCCCCCTTTCTTTATTCTCTCTGCCCAGGATAACCATGGAGAAACAAACATCTTGCAGTAGGGGGAGGGGGACACACACAAGCCACCAAGTTTGGCAGCCAGTAAACCAGTATCAGAAGCACATTCCACCTACAGATATCCCAAGCACGTTGGAAATATTTCTTTAAAGTAATAACATATCACCAGTGGGATAACATCACTAGTAATCTTAAGACCAAACATACTGTATTGTAAGCCAAAACTATTAGCTTGAATTAGTTCTGCTTAAGTGGAGTCTCACACAGAAACAATTTACTGGCAGTCACATTTGTATTGCTTTGATGTCTCTGATTTTTGATGGCATTTTACCATTTCACTGGGATTTTGGCTTGTATTATTCTTTAGGGTGAGACAATGTCCCGTGAGGTTCTGAAGAGTGGTTTGTGAATCTGGAGATAAAACAGTGTAAAGATCACCTTGCAAACAGCCTCAAGAGAAAATTCTAAATAAGCCTCAGTAAACCTGGTAATTTTGTTATAAAGATTAATGACTTGTGCTCATATGATCACACTGTAGATTCTTGAATTCTGCAGTTTTTCTTAACTGTTAAGGCCTCTATGATTCTGCAATGACTGACATCAGAGACAACTATAGGATAGCTGAAATGCACTCCATCTATATACAATGGTGACTTTCTGATACTATTTTGTACATTTCTTTCAACGTAAATTTTATTCACCAGCTTACATGCTAACATAGGTTTTGCTTTATGCTTACTCTTCTGTTGTAATGTAGCTGTGTCCTTTCCCTCTGAAAAAGTTGCCATCTGCATGGTGGTTTCTCCTGGGCATTTTGTGAGCTTGGACCTGCTCAAACCTACAGGATAGAAATACAGTGCCTCAGTGCAATAAATAATCTGTTATCTTTAATATATATATATTTTTTTTTTTACCTTTTTGTTTTAACTTTTAACAGGAGCATTTTGGGGAGGCAGGGCAATCTGATATCTTCAGTATCAAGTAGATCCATACACATATGCAACTGCCCAATTTAAGGCAAAACTCAAAACCATAACTATAGTCTACTTTTGAATAGCTCCACTGACATCAAGATACCTGAGCACAACAGAGAGGAATTCAACATGGTCTCTTTAGGTACTAAGTGTCGGCAGACTTAAGCAAAATCTCTTAGGAATATAGAAAGAAGGGCAATTTACCTACACAAGAAAAACTACAGAAGAAGAAAAACTAATATTGTCCTTAAAAGTAGTTTTTTCTTTATTTCTGTTATTTCCTATAAATGCTCAAGGGCCAGATTTTCAATCAGCCTAAATTCTCAGAAACTGATTGATTTTCAGATGGTTATGCTAATTTATGTCTGCTGACAATCTACACTTAGATGTGCAGGGTATTTTATATTATAGTCTTAATTTGCATTCTTAAAGGAATAATCATCCAGCTAAAAGCAATCTGAATAGTTAAAAATCTAATTGATCAAATATAGTGAAGAAGAAATGCACAGGTAGTCATGGTGCTGTCATTTAAACAGCACAACAACAGATCCTACTTGATAGTTTCCAGCTAAACTGCCTACCTTACACATTCATACACATTTGTAAAGTACAAAACCCGATGACTTCACTGAAGAGAATTCTAGCCAAAGATACAAAACATTTTCAGAGTTTGGTTAGAGACAGTCAAGCCTCTTCTGAAGCATAATTTTGAAGCAACACAGAAAATCTTGGGTAGAATAAAGAAACACAAATCTTACCTCCTTCAGACCTGTATTCTGTCTGTTAACTGAAAGGCATGTACAGCTTTCTTTTCCTTCACTTGGTCTGTTTTTTTCTTCTTTGATCTGTTCTCTTATGACTATCACGAGTTTAAATTCCTTGCAGTACAGCTTCTGAATGCATTAATTAGCATGAAAGAGGCAAGGAGACAACTTTCCATGTTCCTCTTACAGTCTGCATCCTTCCCTCCTAATAAGCAGCTCAAAAAAATTATTTTTTCATTTATTACATACCCTCTGAGAAATGGCTTAACACCATTTTACCTGCCTAATCAGTACAAGCTCCTAGAGTGGGCACACTGCTTCTAAATTCAAACGTTTATATTTAGGGCTAATTATTTTGTGACAGAGGGCTGGTGGTGGTGTATGTATTTAACTATAGCTTTGTTTATGCAGACTTTTTGCACCATTGTAACACTGTGGAAACTTGTATAGTTGGAGCAGAGTTCATTGATGGATGCTGTTGTACTGTGGTCGAAGTGTCTTAGGTTACGGCAAATACTGTTTAGTTCTGTGCAGGACTAATGAAGCCTGGTTTCCTACAGATTTGTGTGACCTGCCTGTGCTCACGCTACAGCAATTCCATTTACAACAGCAGGCAAGAAATGGCAGTCTGGGATTAATTCGGGGGTCTGGTTACTATGATGGGCTAGCATTGTTAAGTTACTGCCAAAAGTAAAAAAGAAGAAGAACGATGTTCTGCTTGTCATTTGTCCTAATGAATTGTTAATTTGGGTGCCTCTGTCCTGCCACTGATTTTTTAAGTTTGAAGGACTCCAAACTTTGAAGTTTTCACTTATCTTTGAAGCTGTGAACCTGGCTCTAAATGTGATTGAAAATTACTTGACAGACTCAAAAGTGAATAGGAAAGAACAGACAGTGTGAGAGATCAACATCCATTTCCTTAGGAAATCGGATTAAAAGTCCTTACATCAATATTCTTAGCTAGTGCAGGGCTGGGAAGAGCCAAACCATTTTTCTGCTTGTGTGTTTTGTCTAATTATGGTAAAAATCTAATCTTTCTTTGGACATTTTCCCATGGTGGTGCCCAGTGACAGGACCAGAGGCAATGGACACAGACTGAAACACAGGACACTCCAGCTGAACATCAGGAAATACTTTTTTGCCATGAGGGTGACTGAGCCCGGGCTGTAGAGTCTCCATCCTTGGAGATACTCAAAAGCTTTCTGGAAACAGTCCTGGGCAACTGGCTGTAGGTGGCCCTGCCGGAGCAGGGCCATTACATGAGATGACCTGCAGAGGTGTCTTCCAACCTCAGCCATTCTGTGATTAACACCAGAAGGGTCTAATTGTTTTTGCTAGACCCACTAAAGTTTGAAACAACACCTTTTTTGGAGGGAAAAATAAAGGGAGGAAAAAGAATGAACATCAGTGAGAAGCATAAATTCACTTATTTGGCCAAATGTCTCAGTGTTTCTCTTATATTATCCCAGATGAACTCCATGGGAGTTTAAAAGGTGAAAGAGATGCAGGGAAAGATTTTGTAGATACCCATGTGTGTAAAACAGAAAGTTACACTGTCACAGTCTATCATGTTCCCAAGCAAAATGCCAGCCCTTGTGCAGTACTCTGAAAATGTCGTGGAGCTCAGTATCAAATCATGTGTTTTCTTGAAGAAAAGCTCCACTTCTGGGAGAGGGTGATAACTAAAGGGTGCTGTTTGTTCTTGTCAGAACCAGAACTGAGACCTACAGGAATCCATGTGATATCAAAACCAGTCTCTGCCCCATCCTTGCCTCAAAGGGCAGGGGGGGAGCAAAATGTCAACTGATTGAATATTTTGTGTTCTGAATGAATCTCTTGTTAATAGTATAACAAGGAAGGGGAAAAAAAGAACAACTTTGTCATGGATCTGTGGTGCCATCTGGTATGTAAATGCACATTGCTGCTATTGAGGAATTGGATGGATGAGAAGGTGAAATGCCATGTCCTGGTTCTGATCTCAGGGTTTTTTACAAAACTTACTTCTCTGAGGGCACTGCTAACTCGGTGACTGTAAAGTCACTGGAACTGATGTATGGATTCCACAGGTGTTACCTTTTTAAAGATAACATTTCAGAAGAAGAGGATGGAAGAAGAGGAGTACTTAGGAGAAACCCCAAAGCAACCCAGGCCTTTTGTGATAGCCAGCAAGCTGTGGCAAGCCTAGGACACTCTCATGAATCTTGATGACATGTATGAAATTAATGCTTCAAGTGTAACTGAAAATAACATGCTTGACTTTTTAAGAAGAATAGCAGTTGTTTTTATGCTGTTGACAATGTGAGTCCATCTTTCTAGGACAAGATTCTGGCATTCTTATTAATTTGTTTGTTTCCCTTAATTGACAATTTTTATTTTTTCTCTGGCTTCTGAGCAGACAGAGCAAAGAAATGTGCCTTGACAGCTGATTTAGTAATGGCGTTAGTTTTGAGTCTTATGGGAATTTCAGTGGAAACTGTCGAGTATTTCAGTGCTAAATCTACATTAGCAGTAAGACAGCGCAGTAAGAGTGAATAAGGAGATTATACCCCTTTCAGCTGGTGCTGAGGATCCTCATCTCTCCATAATTTGGGGATTTACTTTGAAGTAGTACCTATTCGGCTTCCAAGGCTGAACAGTTCTACTATAGGACTGATTTGGAGTTATTTCAAAAGAAGCTATTCCTCAGATTGCTGCTGCCTCAACCGCAGGCACCTCCAGGAAGCAACATGTTGTCCTGGTGACTGCCTTGCACAGATACCATTAATATGCTGTCATCCTGAAAGCCTGGTTCATGAAAGTAAGTTCCTCCTCAAGTAATTTCCAAGTGAAACTGTGGTCCTTAGTGTCAGACCCGTCTTCCTCTGCTCCATCTCTGAACAATGTACAGTAAAGAAGGAGTGGTAGTCTCAATCCTGTAGTAGCTATGCCAAGAGGGTGCCCTGAATGCAGTGGTGTTTGTGCTCCTGCGCCTTGTTTCTCCAAAGAAAAAAGAACAGATAGCTTCCTGGTGTGTTTTTCTTTGCTGCTACTTTATCTGTGGTTGGCTGGAGGTTCTGAGCCCAGGGGATTGTTCAGATTTAAGGGACTTTCTCCATGAGATGCAGGATGACCAACCATGGGTGAAAACCTTTTGGATGCAGTCAGGCACTATCTAGATGAGGCAGAGTTGCAACTTCCCTTGCATGTAATTTCAGGAGGCCATACCTGGATTCAAGAGAATCGTGGTGCTTTCTAAAGCCTCACAGGTCTGCTTCCACCAGTGAGTGGCTAACTGGTTTGGGGTGACAAACTCCTTGCAGGTGAGCTGCTGATTTAGGTTTCTGAGGCCATGTCAGAAACTTTGTTTGAAGAAAGTGAACATAGGCAACACTGACTACGTTGCCTATGTTGACTATATATTCACTATATATTCACTAGCAGCTTGGAACAAAACAGCCCTTTGCAAGTAATCCCTGCAGTAACAATCCAGTGAAACTTAACTTGGAATATTGCTGCTACACCTGAAGTAAAAGCAGTCCCAAAATGACTACAAACACTCGCTACTTCTTCTGTGCTGTTAAACAGATACATAGTCATCAGCTGACAGAGTGTCCAGGCAACTAACGCTATTCAGTGCATTTAGCAGAAAAAAATAAAAGAATGACTCTTCATTTCTCCCTTCACAGGCTCACAGGATCCTGTTCAGACTGGTGGGGACCTGGGGGGGTCTCCAGCTGCAGCCCCAGCCCAGAGCAGAGCCAGCTGTGGATTCAGACCAGGCTGCTCAGGGCATCACCCAGCAGGGCACAAAACCCCCAGGGATGGAGATGGCCCAACCTCCCTGGGCCCCAGCTCCACCGCTGGTTTGTCCTCATAGCTCCAGCCTGAGCCTCTCATCTTTCAGCTTGTGCTGCTGCCTCTGGACCTTCTGCCACGTGCAGCTTTGAAGAGCCCAGCTGCATTGCCTTCATCCCTCCTGTCGGTCCCGGGGATGCTGTTGTGTACCCCCAAAGCTGCCCCTCCTCATGGCTGGACCAGCCCTGATCCCACAGTCTCTCAGTGATCCTCTGCTGAACTCGGTCATGGTTATCAACATGGTGTCCCAAAATGTATGCACAACTGCAGAGCAGAGGGGAATAATGACCTCCCTTGATCTACTGTCTGTGCCCTTGTTCATACAGCCCAGGATACCACTAGCCTTCTTTACTGCCCATATCAAATGTCAGGACATATCAAAATACAGAAATCAGTGACAGGGCTTGTAAATAAAATATAGAATTTTAACAAAGTCAGAGGTGGAAACTGCATCTGTTAAACATCTCTCCTTCACTACCTCCAGCAATTCCCCTTCCTTTTATTTTATAAAATGAAAAGTTATTTTAAATATTGGAACACTGCAGCAGACTAAAGACTAATACTTTCTAGAAAAATCTTTTTCAATTGACAGGATTGAAAAATGTTTTCTCAGAAATTTCAGGGCCTTGCTACAAGACTTTGCCCACCCAGTTGTGTCCCTTCCAATGTGTGTTCTGCAATCAGGCCGATACTTGACTTACGAGTGGTTAGCTAATTTTCTGTAAGTTAAATTAAATTTTTGAAATAATTGTTATTCTTATGAGACAAGAAATGATTATTTTAGATGAGTGATTTATGTTAAACTTGGCTTCACAGATAAATTGTTTCAATGGTAAAAGTTTCTGAAGTTCATAAGTAGGGCAGTTATGATATTTGTGATAGCTTGAAAGCTTTTAAGTGCTATGGTTTTTCCTTTTACTCTTTCTTTTTAAATGTGATCCAGCCCTTCCTCACTTCTCTTACATTCTCTTTTCCCCCTGATAAAATAAAACAACAAAAAAAAGTTATTTGGATATAGACTCCTTTTATTCTCATAAATTGAATATTCGCTCAAAGAGCCTCAGGATAGTTGAAATGCAGGTCGAAGCAGTCACCTAGTCCATTCCACTTTTCTGAAGCACAGTTGAATATATTTAGATTCTCTCTCATGTCTTATCTATTCTCTAACATCTCTGTGTTTTCATATTCTCCCTGTAGTCTGTTTCTACGCTTAACAGGCTACAGTAAAGTTTTTCCCCATTACATAACTCTGCCTTGCTGCAAATTATATCAATTACTAATTGCCTTAACAAGAAAATGAATTAATTGTGTCTTCTTTATCTCAGCCTACTATGGATTTGAAGGCTGTTCTCATGCTATGTACAACCTTTTTTCTCCTAAACCACACAAGCTTTATTTCTTACACTTTTTCTTTAGGCTGTGTTTTCTTAACCTTTCTCATTCTTGTTCCACTTAACTCTTTGCAGCTTATGTACCTCTTCCACTTAAAGCCTTGCAAGCATCATTATCTCCTCTATCTTACCACAGCACGGAAAGACATTTACTATTTTTAATATAGGATTGCATTTGGGATTCTCACTTGAAGTCCACTGTAGCCTTAGGTCTTCCTCTGTTTTTCATCAATCCTTCTCCATTCATTTTATGTGTGTGTATTTTGCTTTTTACTTCTGATATTTAGGACTGCATTTCTCTCTACTGAATTCTATTACTTACATAACTTTCCCCATTTATGAAGTTTATTTATTTATCAGATTCCAGCTCTGCTCTGTAGAGTAGCTGCAAACCCTTTAGGTCAAAATTATATTCATGTACTCTTGCTTTCACATCCAGCTTGTGTACTGAAGACACTGAACACTAATTCCCCAAGCTAAACATCTGTGAGCTGATGCCTCTTCCTGTTTGAAACACTATCCTGTTTGATAGTGATGGCTGCAGTCTGTATTTGGGGAGATGTTTTATATTTGCTGTATACATATGTATATATGCTGTATATTTATGATAATTTCATTTAGACTATAGTTTCCCTAGCTTACTTATCATGGCCCCGTGGGACTTGCATAGCCAAAATGCAACTTCAACATCAAAATAGCATGATAAAAGTTAGTGGTGTGGTTTGCTTGTAAACTAATGACTTTCTTCCTCAGTTTCAAACATTCCTACCCAAAACTTCCATCATTTTATAAAACCTACTAATATTGAGCTTTGAGAAAATAAAACACTTCCATATGTCCTGAAATGCTGTTAAGATATCTGATGTAGTCACACCACTACATTATGTTCTCGATACCTTCTGGTTTGAAGTTTCAGGAGGTGGAGGGAAGGGTAGAGTAATGTTGGCTTCTTTGGTTTAGTATTAGGCTGGCTTCCTCTTTCTTTTCTCTGTTGAAGTTGGTCTAAAGTAACTAAAAATCCAGCTGATAGGACAAGAGTGGCTCCTGCCATGTAGAAGCCTGCTCTGTAATCTCCAGCCATGTCCACAATCAGACCTGGAGAGAAACAAATGACAGCAATGTGAATGATAGAAAACAGGCTGATGTGAATTAGTTCAGTAGTGTGAACATACCCTCTGAAGGGAGTATGCTGGCTGCATACCTGTCTTACAGCTTTCTACATCATGAGTGCATGGAACATCACCCTATTACAGCATTTTAAAATTTGAAACATGATTCACATCTCATTTACTTTGCATATGTGAGTTGCTAGTAATACAAAATGTTTTACAGTTTGAAGCACTTTCCAGCCTAAAGCATGGCAGACAATGAAGGTAATGACAGAAAAAAACCAAATCATGCAGCCTTGTATCTGAGTAGCCCCATGTTCTGTGGCGTAGCTATCACCAGTTGCTGTAATTTGGGCCATCACTGTACAGCACAAGAGAGTTTAAGGAAGGAAATGAGAGGCATCTGCTGGAGACAATGTTGGAGAGGTTGCCTGAAATGTAGTGGGCTTTCCTGTTGATTTTACAAAGAGTCATGGTTGTTAACAAAAAGACCCTGGGTTTTAGGCAGCTTTAAGCCAACCAAAATACCTAATGCCATTGTGTACCGTACTGTAACAACAGTAGTTTTTAGTAGTGATACTGCAGCAGTGTATGTGGTAGTATCGGCTGCCCTGTGGGTACAATGGCAGGTTCATCTGTGGGCTGATGAAGGCTGCTGGCTTGGTCTCCCATTGGAAAGTCTGTCCACATTTAGTGTACTCCCTAGCCCTCATTCCAATCTAAAATCAGTCCTGTTAGACAAAGGAACTCTGAATTCAAATCTTTTAGATTTTACCCTTGAAGTAGGAGAGGAAAGCTCAAGAAGTACTTAGGATTCCCTCCTCTTCCATACATTCTAAATTACTATATATACACAAAGAGGTCACACTGATCCCCAGGTAATCAGTGCTAGTGACCAGTCACTATATAAATGTCATTACCTTTGTATTCTGTTCAGATCTTCCCAACAAACTTTTGATACTGTTCTGTCTCAAATTCTCTACAAATCTTCCTGGTTCCTGTATTTTCAAAAGTGAATTAAAATATTCCAGTATTCAGTCTGACCCATTTGCAACCTCTTAGTGGTGTTATTACCACAAAAGTCACTGCAGTATGTGAGCAGTGGTCTTTGGATGAGCACTCAGATCCGCATTTTACAAGCCACAGTGGTCAACTTTCTGCCGTATCACTTTGTAAAGTCCCTACAGCTTGCAGCTTTTGTGTCTTACATTTTTCCAAGACGGCTTTGTCTCATTGCCAGCCCGTAAATCCATGTGCTGTCTCCTTGTCTGCTCTCTCTTCCCGCTGTTATGTGCTGCCTCCCCCATTTATTGTATTGGTTAGCTCAAATGCTGTCTGAAAACAGCAGGCATCTCTGTGAATATTTCCTTGAGGTTCACATAGCCTAATGTTTCAAGCTGTTCAAGCTGACCTTCTGTAGAAACCCTCCCAGCAATACCAGCATTTATGCAACATCGCTAGCCTCAAATTTCAGTTTCTTCTCTGGAAGTGTGGATCTGCTGCTTGTCTCAAAGGTACGCTTTCATAGCAAGATGGTGGGAGTCCACCAAGTGGGATTCTGTGGGATTCACGAAGCAGCAACACCGCTATGCAAACCCTGTGATTCTTCCCTGCTTCCATGTTGAATCGGTATCTAAATCCACATAGAAGATGGAAGCAAGATATTTTGGAGAGGAACTAAACTTCTTTTATATAGTTCTTGATTCAGATAACCCTGAGCTAAAAAAGGGGGAAATTTGGGTCCAGATGCATATTTTTTCAGTTTGGATTACCGTTCCCCTTTCTTCTTGTAAACTGTACTTGGCAGAGCATCATCTTAACTTACCAGCAAGAGGAGGCCCCACAAAACCTCCAGCACTTCGAATGAGCATGAAAAGGCCTAGAGCACTGTCAAAATCTGGCATGCCCGCAACATCTGCTAGCACTGTAATGTGAACGGCAACTGTCGTACCAAAGAAGAATCCATAGAAGCCAGTGAATATTGCCAAGGACAGGTAATTGTTAGCCAGTGGCAACAGCATCAGGGAGGTACTGATCAGTGCAGTTGTCATTGTCAGTAAATGAACAGTTCTGGTAATGTGGAGATTGGCATACCAGCCACATAGCAGTCTGCCTGCAAAGTCCACTGTAGCCAAAATGGATAGGAGGGATGCAGTCCGCGATTCATCTATTCCCAGGCTGTAGCTAAGTGGAACTAAGAATAAGGGAGGAACAAAAAAACTCATAGCAGCTAATATGCCAAAAATGGCATAAAGTACAAACTCGGGTCGCCTCACAAGCATCCAGTTGAAGGTTTTGTGTGTGATGGGAGACTGATCTTCTTTGTCTATCCTAGATGCACCATCGCCAGGCAGTGTCTCAGTTTCAGAATGGCTAGCCTCAAGCAGGCAGCTGCTTGCCAGGGGTCGCATCAGTGCTCCACAGACACAAATATTGAGTTGGATGCCACCTATGATCAAGAGGGCACCTTTCCATCCATATTGGCTGATCAACCACTGGAAAAATGGCCCAAACGTGAATGCAAAGGCAGATTCTCCAGCACTGGCAATAGCATTGGCCAAAGCTCTTTTCTTGGAAAAATAATGGCTAACAATGCTAATGGCTGGCATCCATGAAAAGGAAATCCCAAGTCCTGAAAAACACCAATAAAAATAGCACCAGTTAGACACTATTGAGGCATTTTGTGAAGGTGGACATTAAAGCAGTCCGTGCTCCTACATTTGCAAAGTTAAAAACTGGTAAAAGAAAATCATTTTTGTTCCTAGCAGAAGCATGAGCTTAGCTGTACTATGCATAAGAGTGTATTTGTGGTGTGTGTTCTGTAACAGTAAGTTGTATGTTCACGCAAAAAAAAGCAGGAGTATGAAGTATGCACTACTATACGCTCACTGTGGGGAGAAGAAAAAAAAAAAAAAAAAAGCTGGTTTGACAAGTTTGCCAGTGGGTGAGAAATGACCTGGCCATGTGGTTGGAACTCGAGGGATGTCAGTGTCCCTGCTGTCCGAGCGGGGTTGGCAGCAGGTCAGGCCGCTGGGTTAAGCCCAGCCGCGCTCCGAGCAGGGCGTGGGAGGACGTGGAGGCAGCTGCTGCGCTTTGCGCCTTGTGCTCCTGCCCCGCTGCTCTGAGCAGGCCTCAACCTGCTCTACGTCACGGCAATTTTAATGGCTCCCCAGAAACTATTTGGTAGCCCAGGACTGCCAAAGAGCTCAAACTCCAGATGTTTTCTCAGGCATCCAGTGTGGAACTGGGAATGGTTTATTTTATTCCCTGCCAGCTCCACTTCCTGTTCCAGGAAAATGTGCTGGCTGCCGGGGACATCTTTCTGGCCTGTTTTCACCTGGAGTAAAGGAAAGGCTTGAAATCAACTGAAAGCCTGGGCCTGCGTTCAAAACATAAGATTATTTGATAGAAAGTACAAAATTTGGGATCTCTGTGTCCTTGTACTTCAGCACTCCAGATGATTTAAACCTTCACAGAACTTTTGACTCCAAGTGAAAAATGGAATGCTTTTCATTTTCTGGTTGCATTTGCAGGTGAAAATTACTAGCATCTAATTATTCACCTTCTTCATCGTTGCTGGTTTCTAGCACAAATTCTTACTTCCAGAGTGGGACATGAGGGAAATGACCTTTAAAGAGGGCTGCTGGTTCTCATTGCTCAGGAAACCAAAATGGAAATCAGATTTTAAAACTCCTATGATTAGCACCCTCAGATAAGGGCTCTGAGTTGCTGGTGAAAGAAATCCACAAAGCCTAATCCACAAAAAAATCCAAAAAAAAAAGAAATCCACAAAAAAAAAAATAAAATTTATACCCTGTAGGAAGCCGGTTGTTGCATACATCCAGACCATGTTGAGTCCAAGACATCCCAGTGCCATTCCTGAAAAAGCCAGGAGTCCTCCAGTGATCACAACCGCCCGATGGGTGTACCGTGCACACAGTGAGCTGGCGACAGGGGCTGGATCAGCAGCAGAACAGGAGAAAGATAAATACATTAGGAACGTTTAGCTGATTGACAGGACCAAACAATCAAATAAAGCATTTGGGGGAGAAATACCTTTATAATGCTTGTCTTAAACAGCCAGAATTCTGCTGGACAGGGGGGATCAACTGAGATTTTGAAACTGGATTCTTGCTGATAGGGAAATGACTGTCCCTGGGACACAGATTTTAAAACATATTCAAAATAGCTGGACTTTTTTAAAGGGAAATTGCATTTCAGTGCCTTCCTTGCAGAATAGTTCTATGGAGTTTCATGTAAGGATACAACTAATGACATGACAGAAATTTGTGTAGCTTTCAGCAGAAAGCGAAAACCCAGTCATACAACCTCCAGGTTAATCTATAAAAATAGTATTAGAAAGTATTATCGATATGGCTGGCATGAAAACTTTCTGAAGACTAATCTTTATCTTTTAGAGCTTTGCAAAATCATCTGTTCATGAAATTGCAAATGCTTTAAAAAGGACCAAAAATCGAGGTTTATTTTGAGGTAATACTTTTCCAGGAGATTTGCAGTTCATCTCTTAAATTTATTTCAGTAGTACGGTTTCTCTCAGCAGGCTGCAGGAACACTTCAACACATGAGGGCAAAGTTGCACCAGGTACAGATCTGAGCTGGTGCAGCAATTCCTAACACCAAAGCACTGGTCTCTAGTCACTGTCTGGAAGCACCTGAAATGCTAGGGATATTTTTGCTTCATTAAGGATCAGTTATACTGCCTGGCTGTTTTTCATCAGCATCACAGAGGCCATGATCAAGGCCATGCCAATCATGGAAAGTCACTCTCTGTTCTGTGGGGATGGTTTCACACCTCAAGTAGAGGATTATTTTTAAATACCCGTGGCCTGTAGAGGGATCCCAGGCAGCACCTGACACCATCCGTTTTGGTGGGGTTTAATAGTGCAAACAGGGAGTCAGCTCCCTACAATTTATTAATATTCTGGAAACTGGAGTTCAGGAATAAAATGAAATTTGGTTAATGAGGACCATGCTTATAAACTGAAATAAATGGGAAGACAATGAAAAGAGGGCAGTCAGCACGGAAGATTTTATAGTCGTTTGTAGGGGAAGGTTGTTGTACATTCACCTCTGTTAAGTAAGATAAGAATTAAGAGAATTTGGTAGCTAGGACAACTGAAATAATCCTGGCAGAGAGATATTAATGGCTGCAAAATCTGCAGGACATTCAGTATCTGCTACTACACCAGCAGGTAGCTGGCAGAAGTTATACAAATTCCAAATGTTTCAGCAGCATTTACAGCAAAAATACGATGATTTGATAAGCATATAAAAATGATACTGGAATTCAGTCATGGTCTGTAAGATGTAGTGAAAGGGATGAGACAGGATAAAGCATACAGAGTTAGAAGATTGTACATATATGATGAACAAAAGAAGAGAAAAGTAGACTAAGGATAACAAGAGAGAGATCCATAGAAGTGCTTAAACACAAGAGAAACATCTGCAGCTGGGGCAGAAATACTACCAAAAAGCAATTTTTTAAACAGAGAATGAGAAGAAATAGGCAGAAATTGAACATGGGTTAACAGGAGGAAGAAAGAAGCTAGCCACGTAACTGGAGATGGAGAAGATAGCTAGGGTCCAAAGTCTGAAAGGATAAAGGGCAATACACAGAAAACTTACAAAAAAATAGAAAGGGATGATGATGACAGTTTAAAAAGAAAGGAGATGGGAGATGTGCATCACTACCAGGAGAAGGCCTATGTGAGTGTTGGGGAGAATCCTTGCTGTGGTAAATTGAACAGCCTGTTGCAGATGCAAACTCCAGAAGTAGAAGCACGTGCTCTCCTTCCACACAAGACACAAAGCTGCTGTTGAAAGGATCCAAATGGGAAAAATTAATAATCCACTGATCATCCTTCATACTGAGCCAAATGACACTGAAGGTTTCCCAGAGGAACATATTAAGAAAGACTAAGATGCTCAAAGAACTGGAGGCTCAGATGATCTTCAGCAGAAAGTCTTCTGGTCCCTATAAATGAAGCAAAGGCAGGACAAGATAAGGAAAATTACCTAGTGACCCAAGACATTATGAACTTCTATACAGAAGGGTTTTGGAACATTTGGCCATCAAGCTGTATTCCCTGAAAGAGGATTATTTTCATTGGATTTCGAAGGATGAAAAACAATTTCTGCTGAAAATTACAGCTGCCTTCTTTGAAGTAGGCCAGCCTCACACCTAGCTGGGCAAATACAGTTTTGCTGGTTTGCACTTTATATTATTATTTAATATACTCTATCCCTGATACATTCCTATATAATGTAAATATATGTTTAAAAAAAACCCAAGCCCAAACAGACTTAAAAAGAACTTTGAGTTCTTTTATCCTCCTGTGTTGGCTTTTTTTTCTTGCTAAGTTCATATGCCTGAATGACAAAATAGTATCACAGTAGGTCAGTGATAAGTCTAATTTGTAAACCAAATTTGATAGATTCTCTTTTATTAATTTCTGTAGTCTGTGAAGTAGGTGGAAAAGCAATTTTTTCACTGATTTGTCAATTAATTATTTCTGTCAGAATGAAACAAGCATCAATGATAACAGTTTACGAAACTCACAAAATTTTTCCGACTCATGGCTTGCTTTACCTTTTTACTTTGACTTTTCAGTTACTGTTTTGTTCTTCTGAATACATTTTTCAAAGAAAGATCAGTTGCTCATGATCGTAGGAACTACTGCAGTTACAAGCAATAATACTGATAGGCGTGGACTGAGTAGGATGCATATAATTAGTGTCTGTGAAATGAAGTGTCTTCACAAACAAAATTATGATAGCATTTATTATGTAAGGAATTTATTACATAAGGATACTTACCCATTGCAACTATTTAGCTGTATGAGAAAAAGTAGAGCGGACTTCACAAATTCTGTACAGTTTGTGCCTGCATGTGTTTGGAATCCTCACCGTAATGGTGAAGGATCATCGAGTTTACAAAGGCACAAAGGACTCTGTAAACAATTAAGAGTCAAATGCAGCATATTTGGTATTTTTCCCTCCTTTGTTTGGTGAGATATGCTATTTGACCTGATTGCATAGCTCATTCCCTTTGACTGGGAAAGTTCACTCTCTTCCCTTACTCTCTGTTTGCACAGTCTTGTCTTCCTTGTGCTCTCTATGAGTGAACTGGGGTTGTTTTTTTCTTTTTAACTCAGTGAGTTTCTGTTAGATCAGTAACTTGGAATCATTCAGAGGGGAAAAAGGAGAGCTAGAACTGGCAACAGGCAGAAGGAAGGGGGATCTTGATGAAGACAAAAAGATGTGGCAGAAAGCAGGACTGACAGTCACCATTTTGGTATTAGATTTCTTATCTGCTAGGCAGGGTCACAATCCTTATGTCTAAAAGTACTTTGAAAAAGTGGCAGTCACTGTAAGATCAGTGCACTTGTACAAACCAGTTTAAGAGCTTGATCCAACAAGCTCTGCAGTTCTTCCGATTACCTCCAATGAGTTTGATTCAAAGCCCGTAGGAAAATTGAATCATAAGTCTAGGTACATGAAGTTCTTTAAGGCAATGAGATTCCTGTGTGTGTAGAGTCCTCATTAACCCATTCCATGTCTGAGGCATGGGTACATTTTTATGAGAGGAAACAAATGCTAATTTTCTGTAGAGACAGAAGAAGGAAGTATTGTCCTTACACATTTTTGTTTTGTGGTTTTTTTTAAGGGAGGTCTTCAAAATTTCTTGAGTAGTTAAGACATTAAAGTAAGGTGCTAGAGGAGCACTTCTACCTACCTCCTAAATGAAAGATGGCAATAGTTACTGATGTGATCCAGGAAGTGGTGCTTGCAAGTTCATCAAAATGCTGCTGGATTTCAACAAAGAACAGACCAAAAGTCTTGAGGACGGCAACAGTGAGGCCCATCACGATGAAGGCTGACACTACCACAACCCATCCATAGCCACCATCTGGTGGTTTGCTGTCTTTGGCCTGCATCTTTTCTATTCTCAGATCTCCTCTCAGGTGTTTTTTGCTGGGGCACTAGCGATGGTGGTGAGGATTCTTAACAGATCTGCAAATTAGTAGAAGACCCAGTGTTAAAGAAATTAGTTAAAAAGTTCCTAGGAATGGCTTGCAGAAGCCATCACCAAGTGAAAATACAAAATGCGTTTCAGTGGTTTGATTGAAAATATTACCTTGGAAACATGCCCCAGGAGACAGAAGGCAGGGTAGAAAGTAAAACAAAGTAAAAAAATGAAAAAAGGAAAAATATTTATGTAAGGAGGGCAGAAAAAAGAAGCATAGAGATGTGAAAATAGGAAAGAAGATGACAGGAAAAGAGATGATGCAGACACTAAGATTTTCAAAGACAGGCCCAGGATTCTACCCATTCTAGTAACTTCAAGAACCTTATCCCACCCACTTTTCAAACATATTCATTATAGTAAACAATTAGAAAATTAAATGCTTGACAGGATACCATACTTTCTAACATTCTCTGGGTATTGCAATAAACTTCACGAACTTCTAAGTTACCAAGGCAGTTGTTCATACCCATCAGACTCTCATCATAATTGTGTGTATGCATAAAGCATATTGTATTTGGTAAGTTGCTCCTATGAGTGGTATCAACTAGTGTGACAGGAGAAAAGGCATAAAAAAAGAAAAGATTCCTAATGTTAAAAGGGCAGGAAATCTGTCAGTTTCAATCTTTTGGGTATCCACATAAATGGACATAAATGGAAGATACTTCACTTACCTGGAAGTCTGAACCTAGACTTTCCATTCCTGAAATGGCAGCCTCTCAAAGAAAGCTCTCACCTTCCATTTGACAAATACCAAATTGACATTTAAAAATAAAAGAATTCAAGTTGAAGCTATTGACTATGGGATCCTCTCAACCTTGATGCCGTCTATTTAATCATTGCTTAAGTTCTAGGAATACCACAAACCTGTTTTTTCTGTTCATGTTTCGTCTCTAACATCCCACATGAAATGGCAACTTTGACTAAAGAATGGGAGTGTATAAACTTAATACTAACTCTTGCTGTTGTTGTAAGCAATACTCTAATTCAGAACCATGACAACAATTTCTTAGCAACTCCAGTGGCAATAGGTCTTCTGCTTGTATAAACAGGATGTGTGTATCTTGAAAATGGTGCTCAGCATGAAACGGGGTGTTACTCTGGTCTCTGAGGAGTGCATTAGGGAACCAGTATGAGATATGGTGCTGGACGTCTGAATACTACCTTTACACTGTGAAACTTTGGAGCTACCCACCACATCATACTATGGATACTAAACTTTACGTGGAAACATTAGATAAATCTGTGCTGCACAAAACTATTGAGGATCACCAAATGCTTAAAAATGGTCCCTGGCTCAGGAAGTGTCCAAGCTGAAAATAATCAGAAACTGGGAAGTATCACTTCATGCTTGGTTTATTCTTAATCTTAAGCATCCCCTTTTGGCCTGAACCAGTATAGCCATTTTTACAGTGTAAGCAACTTGCAAGGAACACTGCACAAGAATTTTAGGCCCCTCAACCTTTAAGCATTTATAAACATTCATGGCTCCAGCACTGCAAAGCATTTTTGCCAAAATCGGGGACATGCTTCCTTGTAAAGGCATCTTAATAGGGAAGCACATCTTATTAAATGCATAACTGAAAAAGTGTATTTCCCCTTAGAAGTTTTGTGACAAACTTGGAGTAATAATGCAGTGCACAGAGGACATAGGATCTGGCTGAGGGAGGAAAACATTCCTACTTTTTTCTTTTTTCTTCATGGACACTAAATTCTGAGCAGGCATGTTGTACAGAATGCAGGAGACCAAAAAAGACATGGCACAGGAAGCAGTTTTGTTCTAAGAGGGAGGATGTGAGCTAAAGATCGCTGAAGATTTACTATACTTACATTTATCTTCCTTGTGTGCAGCTGGGAAAGATGAGGGTTAAGAGAATCCATGCCATTAGAAGCCATCCACTGAGGTACATGATCTCAGGAGGACCTTAACCACTGCAGCAGGGTAGGAGAAGAAGCTATCAGAGCCTTGTAGGGATCAGAAGCAAAATCATTCTGCTGCCATGTGTCTGGCTCAAACTTCAGACTAACATGCGGCACTGGACGCATCTGCACAACGGACATAGCCAGACAGATTCATCAGTTGCACAAGGTCTCAGACAACATCCTGAAATTCTTAAAACTCAGCCACAAGAGCAGGAGGAATACCTTGTGGTTGAGGTCTATATGAGGGAATCTGGCTTTCATTCCCACAGCTTCTAGGTGACCTTGAGCAAGCTGTGTCTCTCTTTTCCCAGTTGTCAAATACAGCCAATACTTTCAAAGGTCATGAATTTTGTGAAGTTGAAAATATTAATACTTGTATTAGTCCTCAGACACTATAAGAAAATACGGAAACTAGATCAAGCTGTAGTCACATCTTCTGATATTGCTGGGCTCAAGTGGCATGGTCATAATTTGATTTGCAGCACTGAAGAATATAAAAACAGGATGCAACACTGAGGCTAAACGAGCCTGCCTAGGCAGAGTGATGCTGATATTACTGAACTCTGCATGGACATGCCTGGGCAAGGGATTATGATTTCTGCCATAAGACAGATAGA
The DNA here is from genome assembly GCA_035590275.1 of Ibycter americanus. NCBI lineage: Eukaryota > Metazoa > Chordata > Aves > Falconiformes > Falconidae > Ibycter > Ibycter americanus. Next base: position 30,939,671 of record JAVJGI010000057.1, on the reverse strand, counting down.
AGAAATCCTGCTATTTACCAGGCAGCACCCAGACTAAAACAGGCATGATACAATCTAATACGTTCTGACACCACCCAGCACCCTTCATCCTCATTAGGCAAATTCTGCCCTAGGAGTAGTATAAATCAGGCCCTACTGCTCACAACACTTAAATGAACAGTCTTTTTCATGACCACAAATACATCTTTTATGTTACAGCACAGAATTGATCCTCCAGTCTCTTTTAATGTTCACAGCGTTACATGACACTCCAAAATGAAGTTACTATTTCCGTTGCATGATTAATTAATGAGGTAGTTATCTGCCAGGAGATCTACATGCTGTAGGGAATTGCTGGAATGCCTGAACAGAGTAGAAGAAAGCGTAGATGTTGCAATGGGTGGATATGTTTTTTCTGACACCATGCTCTGCTTCCTTCTCTCCTTCACTTGCAAGTGAAAGTTCACTACAAGAATGTAACCGAGAAAAAAACTAAACTGAAAAAAACACACCCAGGATTTCTTTTTGCTCTTAGCTATCGAGTAACGGTAAATGGTAAAGTTTTAGTATCTTCATTTTCTCCTCTTGCCCCTGAAACTAACCTTTTAAAAGAAAGGAGGAAAAACCTGTAGGGAAACTGCCCCTTCTGTTGTGCTTGGCCACACACAATATCCCTCAAAGAATGTAAAGCCATGCCGGAAAGCATGAGCATTCTGCCTAGCATCCCACTACCTTCCACCTCCAAGCTTTCCCATGGCAGCTGGAATGGGTGCCCTGTGAGACACAGGGGCTTCAATTAGGAAAGCCACAATGCTGTCATCTGTGCTTGGTGTGTGCAACAGCAAGAGCAGACAGCTCTGCCAGTAGTATTATCCCCTTCATGGTGAAGTTTGCCAGCAAGAACATACAGGCAAAAGTGCAAGCTTTATCTTTGCAGCTGGATAGCTACAAAGGCTTTCTGTGGCACTGGGGGTGTTCCTCTATTCTTGCTTTACAAGTTCTCCAAGTGATTTCTGCTTTTACTTACGTCAGTGATTCAGAAGGCTTATCAGACAATAAAATTATACAAAGCTTGTCTGACTGCTTGCATTTTGGGGTGCCATATAAACTTGTGAAGACTGATACTTGTGTTACTTGGTTATCTTGTGTTCCGTGTTCTAATTTGTTTTTTACAGAAAAGCAAATGAGTTTAACATATTTGCTGCATGTTGGAGAACAACTTGGTGGTGGAATCAAGAAAGACTGTTGTTGCCATGAATCCTAGTCTTGTTTCCATGGAACTCACACATAAAATACCTCAAATAACTACGTTCACTCTCTCTCAGAGGCTGGGTGGACTCCTTGTGAGCTGGTGATACTTAGCACTTTGCAGAAACAGGTTGCCTGATGACAAAAAAGGCAGTATTAAGTTTTTCCATGCTTAGATGGAGAAACATGACTTGTCAGTGGGGATTTGGTTTAGGTTTCCAGTACAAGCGTGGTACTTTACCTTGGATTCAGACTTACCAAATCAAAAGACAAATAATAAGAAGAAAAATACACTTGGTGTACACAAAGGCAAAACTACTTTTACCAAAGGCTGATATTGGGACAGGACCACCAGCTAGACTACCTTGAAAGTAGGAAATATTCAGCAAAATCAACTATATAAAACTAAATACAAAGTAGATTGACAACACAGTAACTAATATAATCTCGTTTATTTGTTGTATTAGAAGAAAGATTGAAAGAAGCACTGAAATAAATTGTAACTTATGCTGAAACTTCCTTCACACACATGCTTTTGCACACAGCCAGGGAATAGGCACCTACTGTTTGTCACACTCAGATACCTTCTGGTATTCATGTAACACTCAAACTGGTTCTGCTGGTGCTCTCACACTGCCACAGCTTCAAATGCAATAGAGCCATGCTAATTACTGCTCTTCAGACACAAATTCAAGAGGACCTCTTAATAAAATTCTCCTTTCTAACTTCATTAACATCATTTTAGTAAAAGTCAGTCCAATGAATATGATCTATAACACAATTTACTGACAAAGCATATCAGAATGGAAAAGAAGGGCTCTGAGCAGCCAGTTTGAAGTTAGAAAAAGTATAGCATAAAGAAATTACCTTATTCAGGTAACCCAGGCTTGTATGGGATATGAAGATCTTCCCTCACCTTCCAGTTGCATGTAAGTTCTTGAGTTGTGCTGCAAACCACCAGGTCGTCTTACTCATTGCTCCTTGTATGGATGGTCTATCTGAACAAACTGATCTGTCTCATTCAGGATGGATAAGCCATCAGGTTTTATAAGAATTCCTTCCTCCCCTCCCCCAAAGTCATTTGACTCCACCTACACTCAAAAAACCAAAGTTCTGTCCTGACTAGAGATCAGAGAAAGCAAAATCAGGGATGGGTGGAGGGAATGAGAGAAGGAAGGCAAATTTTATACTGCCTCTGCACTGTACTTGTACTACATTTGGACTGCTGTCCACAGTTCTTAGTGAACTCAACTATTAGACCAACCAGAAAGTTCAGATGTGTCAGCCAGCCTCAAAGTACCTGATGTTCTAGGGCAGTTACTGCCAATATTTGTTCAAATATGAAACTCATCTGTGGCTGTTGGGCAGACACTGGTGAAAGCTGAGCATCACACAGGCTGTAGCAACTACAGAAATGATGGGAAGCTTCAGTATGTTCTCCAGGTCCTGAGCCTCAACATGGACAGCCAGAACCTTTCACCGTATCAGGGAAGTCCCTCTGTTGTGTGCTTTGTTTTTTTAAGGGCCTCCAATTCTTCATATACTGGATCTTGTAAAGCTTTTAACTCCTAGCTTTCACTGCTGGTTTATTGTAAGTGATTCTGTGTTTCCTAGTAATTTGCCTTGCAATAAGATCTGGTGGCTATAGCCTGCGTTGTGATAGCTGGGCAGGAGGGTGGGTTGTTGCAGTAGCTTCTTGCTTTTTGAAATTTTGTTATTTACATGCTTGTGTGCCTACCTTATGGCTTGGTGAGTAATCTGTGTCATTTGTGTGTGCTAAGAGAAGTATGAACATGCAGATTGGTCAGTTGACTTGGATAACTAAGAAACAGATCTATTTCATATTTTTGGCATTTTTTAAGTGGGAAATCAGCAAGTTCATGTGGTAAATTTTAATTTTCTTTTGTTGGGAGGATTCTCTAGGACTGTTTTGTAGGGCTGGAGAAGTCAAAAGCATGGCAAAGAAAAATTATGGGTTAGTTTTTGAAGTGTATTTAAGTTTGCACTGCTGACAGGAAAGTTGCTGCCAGCCTTTCTTCATCTTCCTGCTTTCATGTGGGCTTTCATGCAGTGAACCAGACTGGTGAACTGATCCTGCTGGGCAAAACACTGTGCCGGGGCAATTCCTCAATTCGGAGAAATTCATTGTGTGCCTTCACAATGCAGAAGGCAGAAAAAAAGTGGCTAGAAATTAAACTTGGCAGATGGGGCTGCTTAATCCAGAGGAGACATTCACACGGCAATTGTAGCACAGTACGTTCACACGCCCCGCGAAGCTGTGAGCCTAGAAGCTCTGCCTTATAGACAAGGGAAGCTGGTGGCTCCAGTGGTGCCAATAAGGCACAATAACTGAATTGCAGACTTAACTTTAAGACGAAGTGTTGCAGTAACTTGTCAGCAGTGACACTACTCACATCTGCCTTCTTCCTTCCCCCCCATGCTAGATGGAGTTACGTGCTACATTGCTGCACGGCTTCTGCTTGAGAAACTTGGAAGGCTGTGAGCTGAAAATTGTCTTTAAGCTGGATTTTCTTTACACCCTGATATGTATAAACTGGATCAGTAGGTCTGGTTCCTTCACAGGCTTATTTCCACTCCTTACTCTGCAGGCCTACGCTGCCTTCCAGAGCCCCACTGTGAAAAAAATGAACAGTGTAGCAATTGTATGTGTATAGATGGATGACACTAAGCTATGTTGTCCAGACAGATACGCATATATCACGGTGACCATGATATATAAGACTACATTTCTAACATAGTTAGAGCTGTAAACCAGACGAAGTCAAACAGCAATCCAAATGGATTTTGTTGATCACAGCAGAGATGAAGCCTCTCTGGACAACCTGTGCCAGTGTTGTACCACTGTCATCACGGTATTTTCCCCCTAATGCCTAATTTGAATTTTCCTCACTGTAGGTTATGGCTTTGGCCTTTTGTCCTTTTCCTGTGCTACTCAACAGAAAGCAAAAGACACTTCTTCATATGACTACTGCAGGCCTACAGAGGGTTTTGAAGTCTGTTTTGCCAGTTGCACTGAACTTCTGTGCAGTCCATTAGAAAATACAGCAATGCAGAAAATGAGGTATAATGGACAGCCTAGTGGATGAGGAAGAATAGCTGCTTGAAACTGCCAAGCCTAGGAACTAGTAAATAAGGATACACCGTGTAAACAAAATCAGATTTCCTTTAATAGTCTGTATCCCCCTTTTTTTTTAATCCATTTAAAATGCATAAGATGTGTTAGCACTTAGGAATCAGACAGTAAATCAGAAGTCAGATGAGAAGCCTTTAAAGATTAAAAACCTCAACGATTTTTCTTCTATCTGGTAACATATATGGGACAAGAGCAGGATTCTTTGTAGTAAAGACACTTGGAAGGACTTCCTTGCTATTTTGAGTTTGTTATTCATCAAGAATTTTTCATTATTTCAGTATTGCTCAGTATCTTTTAAATCTATATTTAGTTATCTTCTTGGGG
>JAVJGI010000057.1:30903938-30915580 GCA_035590275.1 Ibycter americanus | reverse complement strand
ACTTCTGAAGTGACAGCTATGGCATGACATATAAAGGCACCAGTATAGTATTTGTGCACTAGTAACAGTGCTTGTATAAGGGTATTAACAGCTGCTGTACAAAAAGAGGTTTAGAATCTCAAGAAGATACAGATATGTATGTTCATGCATAAGTGAAGCATATAAAAAAAGCTATGTAGTGCGAATACCAATGCATTTTATAAAAAGGCCCTTTTTGCCTGTGTACCTGAAACATGTCTTCCATCTTCTTAGTATTGTCGTTTGTGCATTCCCTTCCTCCCTCCGCCCCAGCCCATGTAATCTCCTTTTTAATCTGTCAGAGCAGATTTAAAAAACATAAGAAAAAAAGTATACCATCATAGGTAACTAAATGGTAAGAGAATGGTGAGATGATGCTTGTCAAAATTGTTTTGTCCAAGGAAAACAATTATATACAAGAAATAAGGATTTTTCTGTGTGTTCTTATGAGATGTGATACGTGGAATATGCTCAGTAATGAGTGTATTTGCTTTTTTTGTTACAGAATATGAATGAGCAGTACCTGGGAGATCTTTTTTTTGATGCCTCATTGATGCTTTGGTCTATAGCATTGGCTGTGATTACTCAGATGGGCCTTTGTTCAGCGTTCATTTGTACATTATGGGTAGCATTTCCTTTACTCACTAAGCTGATGATCCATAAAGAATTGAGCCAAAAAGGTAAGAGTTCTGAGGGGAGGAGGTTGTATCTTGAAACCTCTGCCCCAACTCTGTTACTTAAGCAAAAGAAATCCCAAACTCTGCATCTGAATAGTCAAAGTAACCATGTGGTATTTCTGTAACAAGAAAAAGTGTTCTTGAACTACAGGCAGTTTGAAAGTATGGAGAAGCTCTTTAAAAGAAATACACTGAAATACTGTGTCTCAGTCTAAAAAGAACAATAATATGTAGGGTTATTAATAAGCAATTAGATAGTTGGATGAACAGTAAAGGTTGGTAAAAAATACTGTAATATTTAAACAGTGTTTGGGACAGAACACCTGTTTAAGTTTTTTTTAATATGCAAATAATTTTGTGTTGTGTTTAAGAGTTACATTGGCATTGGCTATGTAAAATGAGATCCCTTTTCTGTATCCATGTCAGGGATGAGGACCTGTATTGTGTATTTGGCCTTGCAGCAATATACAGATATATATGTTAGTGAAGCTGTCTATGTCCTTTTAAGCTTTTACTTTTTTTGTCTTTTGGTTTTTTCTGTCCCCTAAAGGTGCCACAATGAAGTTTGTCATGATGTATATGCTGGGAATGTTTGTTCCCTATCTGTATATGATGTATCTTAGTTGGACTGTATTTGAAATGTTTACACCTATTATGGGACGAAGTGGTTCAGAAATTCTACCAGATGTGGTGTTGGCAGGACTTATTGTAGTTATCACTATGATTTTGTCATCTTATTTTGTAAGTAGATTTGTAAATGTTGTTTGAAACTTTTAAACTTTCTCTAGAGTTTAGAATCAGTGTTTTTCTAAATTAATATGTGAAGTTAATGATAATTTGACAATATTATAAATGTTACACGAAATTTCTAGGAAACATGTCAAAGATTCCATGTTTTGTATTGTTAAAGAAAAGTCATTGAAGCAGGGGTTACAAAATTATAACTGCTCTATGTTGAAGTAGTAAAGATCAGTGTAAAATAAGCAGTTTAATGCTGGAGTTTGAACAGGCATTCACTTTAGGTGAAGTATAATATGTGACTGAACAATACATACACTACACTTCAAAAAATATTCTCAGGGGTGGGGTTTTTTTCTGTTGCCCTTGCTCCAAAGGTTCTAGGTTTTTGTTGGCAGATGTTTTAAAAAGATGGGAAATTTTTAAAAACTCTGCAGGGACTTCATTCCTTTTGGTTTTAAATACTGAGATTGCAAAGGAGTGTCTTGTTTAAGGTAGTACTTGCAATGGTATCTTTTAAGTGTACTTTTAGTTTGGATTTCAGAGTTACACGAACAGTGTCTTATTTCTTAAGTGTTACAGTTTTATAACCAGGCTGTCTTTTTATTCTCTAGATTAACTTCATTTACCTTGTCAAAAGTACAAAAACGACACTAATAACTTTAACTACTGTGTGTGTAGTCACTCTGATTCTCGTTTGTAGTGGAATCTTCTTTCCTTATAGTTCTGATGTGGCTAATCCAAAGCCTAAGCGAGTCTTTCTACAGGTAAGAAAAGCCTTGCATATATTGTCTCTGGTTGCAAGAGGGTGTGGTTTTTTCAAAGACCCCTGCCCCCAAAAAAGTAAGCTTCCCTTTCTTGCTTGATTTAAAAGCTCTAACAATAGTTCCAGGATTTGAAAGAATTGCTAGTGTTTCTCTTGTTCAGTCTCTGCATTCGGTTCATCTGTGTCAGAAGAGCAGGGTGTTTTAGGGGGTTTTAGGTCAGAGAGTTGAGTAAGCAATTGTAGTTTAAAAAGTGAACATGATGGGAGATGAGCAAATATAGGCACAGTCACCTTTTGAATGTAGATGTTTTTATGGTATGTTTCTGTTATCTGAGTAATTCTCTCTATATAATTCGTAAATACCGTAAATACTCAGATATGTGTTCAATGCATACTGAAAATGCAGTTGACCTTAAAGATTGACGTGGAGGGTATTTCAGAATCACTTCTGACTCTTGTGAACTGCTCAGGCTCCATCATCTTTCTGTGTATCTTTCTTTTTTTTCCTCTTCCTTCTAGCACACGAGCAGACGATTTCATGATCTAGATGGAAATATAGTTAAAAGTGACTCTGCTATATGGATTAATGGATTTGATTATAATGGAATATCTCACATAACTCCCCATATACCTGAAATCAATGACACCATCAGAACTCCATGTGAGGAGAAAGCTCCTTTCTGTGGCCTTCCTTGGATTCTGCCAGTGCATTTCATGTTCAGGTTAGTGTGAACACTGCTTCACTGGAGCACTTAACTGGCCAAAGCATACTGGTTATTTATGCAATCCGGCTTATGTAAGGGAAGAAAAAGTAAGGCTAATCTTGGTCTAAAAGTAAGTAATCCTACCACTTCAGAAGACACTTAAACTTCTGTCTAGGTGGAGTGTTTTCTGCCAGAATCTGTGCAAGAAATTGCTGGATCTGTTGCAGGAGCTGTAGAAGTTGATGTGTGGAAAATTGATGTCAGCACCAGTGGAGAAAAAGGTGAACAGGGGGCCTTCTAAAGGGCAGTTCAGAGGAGGAGTGTGTATGTGACTTCTGTTCTTTCCCCCTGCCTCACCTCAGCAGAGGAAGTCTAGAGTAGCTGGTCTCCACAGAAGAAAACTAGCTGTTGTGACTATTTCTCATACCCGAGGAACTGTGTGAGCAAAAGTGTAGCAGTTTGAAGATGCAGATATTCTTACTTATTTTATTGTTTTGTAAATTAAAGCAGATGGAGGTAATGAGTGAACACACTGATGACTATTTTTCTATTAACATGCCCTTTAAATATTTGTCTGGCCATAAGCTGCTAATTTTACTGGCCTGCTAGAATCAGTAGCTCTTCAATATTTCATTTAGTAACAGCACAGTCAGCTGTGCTATACAAAAACTTCTCAGATTCTCATATTTAGTACGCCTGAGTGTTGCACTGACAATTAGTTAAAACTTTGTTTTGTTACAGGAAAAACTGGTATCTTCCTGCTCCAGAAATTCTCCCGAGAAGCCCCATTCACTTTAAAGTTCTGTCCAAGGAGCTGATGCCGTGGAATTCTGTGAGGTTAAGCTTTGAAATATCTGGTGAGTGACTGAAGCTTCTGGTTTGTGATTTGTGATTTGTGTTTATTTTTATGCCCATAATAAGTCAGATTTTGACTCCAGTACTGCAGGTTCTAGTGCCATTCCCAATATAGTGAGCTTTGCAGGATTAGCATGAATTAATTCAGTTTCGTAACATTAGAGTCTGTGGGTGTTGTATTGCAGTTGTTATTTGGGGGACTGATAACCTTGTCTATTTTGAGTAAGCCTTGATCTTTTTATAGCAAGTCCTTTCGTGAAGTCCAATTTATAGCTCTATCCCTCTCCTACATAATCTCATTTATCTCACTGCTTAGAAATAATTGCAGTTTCTGCTATAGGGAAGACAGTTGTATCATGTTTTGGAAGACACAAATAGTAATACACAGATAACATGCTACAATATAGGAAAACAGATGGCTATTTTATACCTCCACTTGCCGGTACATATAGATATATATCCCTGTATCTGCAGGTCCAAGTCACATGTCTCTGTATGCTCGGCCACATGAAGGGTCATCTCTGTCTGCCTGGTCTCTTGGGAATGGTACACCAGTTGCTAGCATAGGAGGAGACTACTTTGTGTTTTACTCCCACGGGCTGCAGGCTATGCCCTGGCACTTCTGGGTAGAACTGACGGTGAGTATGCTGCTGGAAACCAGGTGATCCTGTGGTCTGCCCTGTTGTCCCCATTTCTGCATTCTTACGTCAGAAATGTCATAACAACTTTCTTAAGCTTTGCTTTTGTTGATAGATCCTGATTGTACCTTCCCTCTTTTAATTTGGCCTTCAACTTTATCTATCAGCTCAAATATGTTTTTGATGCTTAGTCCACTAACTTGCTAAACAGCCAAAAGGATAATTTTTTCCTTGTCTCCATGGTCTTAGTCATATGTTTGGATTTCTCTGATCTTAACCTCATAGTTCTTGAAGTTTTATCTTCATTAACTGTTATTTCAGAGTTCTTTTTCCTATTGTGAGTAGTTTTCTTTTCATGTATCTTGTTCGCTTGATGTTGGGAAATTACAGGGAGTCCTTGGCGGGAAACTTACCTGCCTTGAAGCTGAAGAGAGTTGTAAAAGCTTTGTTTTCTAAATTTTCTTGTACATTATTTTCAGTTGAAAGCAAGGCTTCCAGCATTGCTGTTCCAGTGGGATTTATGATCCATGGCCCCAGCCCCCTGCCAATGAACTTGCCAGTGAAAAACTTCTTGCAGAGCTGCATGGTTTTTAAAAAAAATTTAAGTGTCTTATTTTTTGAGTAAATAGTACAAGAACCTTTGAAAGTTCGGAAAGTCCCTTGTTCCTCCTGGATCAGGCAGTCTAAACACTTAACCGAACAATCCTCTGATGAGGGTACTTGATAAAGGCAGACAGGAATCTGCAGTGTGATAAGCTTTGCAAGATCGATAGTGGCAAAGCTAGGCAGAAAAGGCTTTTCATGCTAAGGAATCACAACAGAAGGATCAGTATAAAATACTATGTTGGAGTCTGTCTTGATTTGTCAGCAAAACAGACAGATATAAATGTTGAAGTTAGAGCATGTGCAAGCTATGTAACATGTCAGAGGCACTGTGATTTAAATACCTAGTTGCAAGTTCAATGAAAATTGAACTGATCATGTAATGAAATCGGTACATTTGAAGATGGGAGGTGTTCTAACATGTAGGACAAAGACCTGCAGGATGAAGTTTATTGCATAGAATCATAGAATAGTTTAGGTTGGAAGGGACTTGTGAAGGTCATCTAGTCCAACCCCCCTGCAATAACCAGGGGCACCTTTAGATCAGGTTGCTCAGAACCTAATCTAATGAATTCTTTCTAATAACCCTCATATACAAGGAAAGTAGTGTACCCGTACTGTCTCTGGCAATGGTCATCCAGGCCTTTACTCCTGACCATCTCCACCTGTCCCCGTATAAGAGGACAGGGTTTTTCCAGAGACATATCCTCAGAAAGTCCCTGTACTTTCATTAATGCCAGCATGGTCATGATGTCCATTTCAGAGGCAGGGTGTGTCTGGGTATCTTGCCTCGCCTGGGACCTTTTCCGTAGCCTCTTGCTGTACGGGTGAGAGCAAACTGATAGATAGTAAGTCTGTGAAAAAGTACGTCTAGACTGATGTCAAATTTAAAAGCCATAAACAATCATAAAGGCTGTGTTGCCCTTTTCTCACTTTCAGGCCCCAGGAAAGCATTCTGATGGAATAGTCTCTCTTGCTATAGCAGCACATTACTTTTTTGGAGAAGATCAAAAGTCACCTCAACTCTATGCCTTACTGGAGAGGTTTCCAAACTGGACGTTTTCTTCTGGTTGGGCCTGCACCTACGACCTTTTTGTCTTCTAATGTTGACGGTAATGCAGCACTAATAGGGTTATCTCTCTGACAGAAAATGCTGGTGTGGCAAACACTTTCTAAGAAGATGCTAGAGACTTTCATAAGAATTTAAAGTACTTTGGCAACAAATGGTATTTCTTTGGCAGTTTGACTATTTAAGGACTACTGCTGTCTTGGGGATATAGTGACACTTCTTGTCAACATGAATACAATTCACCTTGGTTTTTCCACTGGAATGCTAGTTTGACTAGTGGGTTTCTTAAAGTGAAAACTGGATTTGAGCAGGTAAGGTTAGCATAATGTAATGACAACTGTACTGAAAGGGCCTCATGAAGTTGTTTTGATATTATGTAAAATACAACCATACTTTTCATGCGTGGGAACTATCACCTATCAATTCTATCTGTCCCATTAAAGCTAAATTAAACCTTCAGCTAAAAGATGCTTGTTTACATGATAGGGTGGCAGAGGTGGCAAAGTCCTAAACATTACTTTTGTAATAAAATCATAGAATGGGTTGGGTTGGAAGGGACCTTAAAGATCATCCAGTTCCAGCCCCCTGCCATGGGCCAGGGACACCTTCCAGTAGCCCAGGTTGCTCAAAGCCCCATCCAGCCTGGCCCTGAGCACTTCCAGGGGTGGGGCATCCACAGCTTCTCTGAGCAACCTGTTCCAGAGTCTCAACACTGTCACAGTAAAGAATTTCTTCCTATTATCTGATCTAAATCTGCTGTCCTTTAGCTGAAAGCCATTACCTCATGTCCTGTTGCTACAGGCCCTACTAAAAAGTATGTCCCCTTCTTTCTTATAAGCCCCCTTTAGTTACTGGAAGGCCAGTGACTGGATGTCACTGGATGGAGTCAGTAAAAGCTATGATACATGTGTAGTTTGCATTCCCAGTCTTTGGCAAATGCACAATGCAGAAAAATAGATACTATGACAGAATGTGGTAATTATTTATCTGGATTATCTTTTCCTAATAAACCTAATTCCTACCTTTTTGCCTGTCTCTTCAGTGTTACAACTTGAGTGGACAAGTTTGACCTAACTATCTTTCTGTTTCTCTTGGGATCTTTCAGTATAAGCATATAAGCATGTAACTTGGTCTCTTGTATGTAAGAGTGCTAAATCCCCACTCCTTTATGTGGATGTCTTGTAACTGATGTACTCTAAATTTCAACTTATCTTCTAATTTATTAGAATTGGCTAATTTTGGTATCTCCTCTGGAGAGACTTTTGGTAATGTGACAGTATTGCACTTCGTTAATACACTTCACTGTTTCTTAAAATACCATTTGCTTTCGATAAGAAAAGATATCTAGAAGAGTCATCTTTAAAATGAGGTCTAATAGCTCTGGATTGCTCTTGTTTTATTTCCACAGGATGGGTTTTATAAATGACTGTGAGTGATTTAGAATATCTTCCAGTTTTAATCTACAAGCTCAGAAGCCACTGACCTCTGTGGGTTTTTTTTATACTCCGAGGTGTTTTTTTCAGTGCAGTGTTAGCAGTTAATGTTAGTTTCTGAAATGCAAAGAACTTTGTGTACCTGAAGAAACGTCTTCATGCTTTTCTCCAAACTATATATAAACATTCTGTGACATCAATACTATGCTACAAATTGTGTAACTACTATTTTGTTCATCTCATGTGTATTGCCAAATCGCATGTAAAATAGATTTTGTGCATGCATCATCATTTCAAGTAAAAACATGCTAGAACTGGGAAGTCTGCAGGGCATGTGAAAGAACATTTTGTGATGCTTTGTGTGAATTGTGATGGGTAGCAGCTCCACGATCAGGTATTTTTCCTTCAAATTGTTCCGTAGTTGTGTGCAATAGTGGCAAGAACCAGTTTCATGTGTTGCAAGGTACATTCCTGAAAATTGCCAACTGACTCATGGACTTAAGAGGTTTGATTACTGTAATCTTAATGAGCTGGCCATCAATATCTTAAAACCAGTGAGTCTTTTTACATTAACATGTGTGTTAATCATCACTCACTTGATTGTATCTGATTTGAAACTGCAATCCCTATATTATGCATTTATAATTTTTAAAAAGTGCTATTAATGATTTGAAAACCAGTTTTAGTTCATAAGACTTGAATGTCAGCAAATGTTTTGTACTGCACTCTAGTTGATGCACAGCTAGTTAACTAAAGCTGCACTGATATTTACTGGCTTCCTGTTTTGATTTTTATTTTGTGTTTTGCTTCTGATTTAAAGCTTTGAAAAAGTGCTGTGTGGAGAATTCCTACTGGGAGACAAAAATATAAAAATGCCTGTTAGCAGTTTCTGAAACGTCAGTGAAGCAATAATTGTGCTAACTCAGGATTTAACCCTTATTAAATAAATGAATTGAGGGACATCTAGTTTGTTGTAAGTATTTGTTTTTGTAAATAAAAGCAAAACTTAATCAGTGAAACTTGATTTTCAGCATGATTAAAGGCATATTTAAGTTGTTTTCATTGCAATAATGTTCTGTTTAAGCTGGGGTAGAAATACTGCTAAGCGACGCTGCCATTAGACAACTAGAGTTAAAGCTATCTGGAAGATACACATGACCGAAGTATGTATAAATCAGCTGAGCTGAGAAGTGTTAAATTGAGGGCCCTGTCTGGCTGCCTGGAGAAGAAGGTTCCTCTTGAAACAAGATGTGGTATGGAAGAGTCACTGGCAGCAAAGCTTCTTTGCAAAACTGATAGGCAAGAGCAAACTTACTGTTGAGCACAGCTCAAAAAACAGGATGGAAGATTTTGCTGTTCCAGTGTCCATCTGCTTCACCATTCAGTACAAACAGATTAGTCTTCTACTGTGGTTTTCTATTTCTCATAAAAAGTACTGTGTGTCTTACTCTTGAAATATACAAAAAGCAAGTAGCTGGTAATTTTAAGGGTAGAAGGGCATGGGAGTGTAAGAAGTATTCTTAGTGGGAGCAGTAAGCAACTAGTTGACTGGAATTCCTCAGTGTTCATCTGAAACAATTTACATGCACAGCCTTTTCTGAATTGCTTTACTCTTCCTTAATGCTCGAGTTCTTCCCTGACTTTTGATGGCTTTGAGAATCTGTTATGCTCTCTGTTAACATACAAGTACTGTTACTATGTATAGGTAAAAGAGCTTCAGAAATCAACATTTTATCAATTTAAGCATGTGGTTGCAAAGGAGGCCTGTACAGATTGTGTACATGATCAATGGAAAACTCAGCAAGAGCAAGTTGTGTCTTGCATTCAAAGTGGTATGAGAAAGCTCCTCCCTTTTCTGTGTTTAAGCACTGGGACTACGGCTGCTCACCGTAAGATGGCATTAATTTCACTGCCTACTAGCATATCTCAACAGCCATCTGCTCTAGGATAGGAGACTAAGATGAGACAGTAAGTTGGGTCTGTGGCATTATTTTTTTTCCTTGGAGGCTCTCCTTCCTTCAGTTAAAGTGAGCTTACCACCCTCAGCAAGTTACCCTTCATCTTTTGTAATATCATGGTAGCTGTAGACAATTTCTTCCCTTTATAATGAAAAGGGACCTCTTCTGTACAGGTTCTGGCTAGATTATGCATTCATTCATTTGTTTACGTAGTAGTGAATCTCAGCCTGTAGCTTGCAGATACTTCAGCTCTAAAACCATCTAAACTGGTTGCCTTGGACTAAAACATACTAGTGAAAAACTAGCTTGCTTTGGTTGACAAAAGTGATGGCGAAATCATCGTTAGAAACATGACTTGACTCAAGCAGTTTTGCAAGTATGCCCTGTATGAGAGGATTTTTTTAAAGGGGTAGCGCAGAATCCAGCATTGTTGCGGTTTCTCAAAGGCCATTAATTTTGCACCGGGTGAGAACCAGATCAAGAAAACTTGATGATACGCAAATGCTGGTGAAAGAGGAAATCAGACATTTTTCTGTGCCCTTAAATGCTTAAGTAGGCCAGACTGGCAAGAACCAGGACAGCTGGTTTTATGTAAGCTGGATAAGCAAAGCGAGAGGAGAGAGTGAGCTGGAATTCCATGGAAAATGTTGACCCTCTAAATGGCCCATTTCTGCTATGTTTAGGTTGAAATAATAGCGCATGATGGATGAATAAACCTTCTGTGGTGGGTTAACCTTGGCTGGCTCTCAGTTGCCCACCAAACTGCACTCTTCTATGCCCTCTCCTCAGCAGGGCAGGAGGAGAAAATAAGTTGAAAAAGCTTATGAGTTGAGACAGGGAGGTCACTTACCAGTTACTGTAACAGGCAGAACAAACTGGCCTTGGGGAAGATTAATTTATTGCCAATTAAAGTAGGACAGCAACAAAGAGAAAAATAAAAACACCTTCCCCCCAGCCTCCCTTTTCTTCACAGACTCAACTTCACTCTCCTGCCTCCTCTTCCACAATGGTGCAGAGGGATCAGGGATGGCCAGCTGAGGGTCGGGTCATGGTCAGTCTGTAACAGCTCCTCTCTGCTGCTCCTTCCTCCTCACACTACTCCCTGGCTCCAGCATGGTGTCCCTCCCATGGGATAGAGTCTCATGAACTGCTGCAGCGTGGATCCTCCTCTCGATGGGGCAGTCCTTCAGGAACAGACTGTTGCAGCATGCATCCCCCATGAGCCGCAGCTCCTGCCAGAAAACCGGCTCCTGCACAGACTCTCCGTGGGCTGCAGCTTGCTGCGGCGGTCGTCCACCCCCTCTGGCGTGGGGTCCTCCACAGGCTGCAGTGTGGATATCTGTTCCGGTGTCCTCCACAGTAGTTGCAGGGGAACAGCCTGCTTCACCATGGTCTAAAAAGATTTAACTGCTAAACCACAGTAGAAGGATACTAATATTAAGAGCATTAGTCTATCAGTTAACGTATGTGTTCACTTGTACGGAGCCACAGGCTGCAGGGGATCCAGTGCCTGGAGCAGACTCCTGCTTCTCCGTTATGGGCTGGTGTGGTGAAAGTTTATTAAATAATGATTGATTACTGCTTATGAAAAAGTCTTTGATCATGCATGTAATCAGGAATTGTTTAACTCGGGCAGTGAGCTCAAGGACAACGATGACTCACATTTAATGAATCCGACAGGTGGTGCTTGCCCCGAGCCCCCTGCGCAGGCAGGATGCGCGCGGGACCACTACGGTGCGCAGCTGTGTCGTGACAGTAACTCGACCAGGCTCAGACATCTGGCCGGCGTCACTGGTGCGTGTGGACCTTGTGGACCATGCGACCTGCATGTGGCACAAACTTAAAGCCTTGCATACACTAGGTATGCAAGCTGTTTTTGTTTTCACCGAGTATAAAGGCGGGCAAGCTCTGGGACTGGGCCAGAAGCCTCACCTATGGGTGGATGCACCGCATAGGAACTTCCCAGTTACCGAGAGATTCCTGGCGCTGGCTGCAGTGCGGCTTCCCAGCCAAAGCGTGGGCCTGGATGATGTTATTAAGGTGGTAATTGGTGATGTATCCTTTTCTTAATCACTGTAACGCTTTGCAGTCATGATTTGGTGCATCGCTCCTATTGCTCTTTTATCATATTGTGCATAATAACTAGTACTGTTTCCTTTTATCATATTGCATGCTATTTTCCT
>JAVJGI010000057.1:30881890-30903838 GCA_035590275.1 Ibycter americanus | reverse complement strand
CATATTGTGCATAATAACTAGTACTGTTTCCTTTTATCATATTGCATGCTATTTTCCTTTATTATATTGTAATATAACAAACAACATTTATTTTTATATTTTATTTGGAGTCCAGGTTTGCTTGGTATCCAGTCAGTCAGCAAAATCTGGCATCACAGACAGGATACGAAGTTAAAATGTCTGTATTTAGGAAAAAAGAGGCTACTTCGATTGTCGCTAGTGTGACAATTGATATTCCCAGGTGGGAACACTTGCCTTATTCGTATTTTAGCCACTGAGTGGTCTCGTTGTGCTGGACTATGTGATTGGGATTCACGCTTGGGAGAAGCAGAACCCCTTGATGTGGTAAAATGTGTGCAAAAGATACCTGTTGGAAAAGGGAAGGGAGTGGCTGCATTAGGGCAGCATGGATGGATTTTGTTAACTGCTTAGAGGAAACAGCATCAGCAGCAGGAGCAGATTTGTGTAAAGTGGAGTTAGAGAAATACATAATTTGTAAAGGTGGTCCTGTTGCAGCGCCAGAATCGTTCGTTGACATACAAATTGGATACTTGGCAGACTGTGGCTGAGAAGGTGGCTGTTAGGGTTGCTCAGTGCTAAGTATTGTAAGTGGCAGGGTGGTGTGAATAGGAAAAAGACGTGCACAGCTTTTGCTGAAGCAGGAACACGGTGGGATCCTGACGAGTGGGACGGTGATATATGGGACTCAACTGTGATGGGATTCAGATGTGAGTGTAGGGGGAGAATTTGTTTTTAAGGACGTAGAGATAAAACCCATCACTACAGGAGAAAATTAGAACCAGGGCCAGATGGATGGCAAGTGAGACATGATGTAATCGAGGATTATACTCAGCATGAAATTAATGATATGACTGAGCAATTCTGGCAGAAATCAGGGGAATCTTTGCTCACTTGGATGGTGCAGCTGTATGATTTAGGAGCATCCAGAATTGCATTGGATGCTGTGGATAGCAAGAAGTTTGTAATGTTGAGTTGTGATTCTTTTGTGCAAGATGCTTTTTGAAATCATGATGAGGAGATACTTATTTGTTCACCTTGGCAGCTGCAGGTTGCAACCGCAAATACCCCAGCGGAGGGGGACTGGCCAGGAGGAGATCGCCCCGCTACACATTAAGAGAGTGCATACAGCATCTCAAAGAGGAAGGGATGAAAACTGCTACCTTCATAGGACACGTCGGCATGATGATACAGACTGGGTTAACTGCACCTATTAGGAATAATAGCATTAAAACTGCTCTGCCTGCATATAACAATGTCATTATGACACTTTTTAATAAATGAGACAGAAAACCCCATAGAAGAAGTAATTGGGAAGGTACAACAATTCGGAGATTTAGGGGAATGGGGTCTGATGCAAAACACAGGGCGTGGTAATAGAAATGAAAATAATAAAGCTGAAAATAATAGAATCTCACAGAGAGAAATGTTTGCTACTTTGTTAAAGGACGGGGTGACTTGAGATAAGATTGATGGAATTCCTGTGAATGAGATGTGGAGGTTATATAAGCAGAGGAAATAAATCAAGTAAGTAAATAGTCATAGCCGGCAGAGGTTTGCAGAATCACCAGAGGATGCAGCTCAGCCTTCTGCACAGCCTCGTGAACCTCGACGGGACACCCCACGCCCCAGCAGAGGGCCCCCGCTGGAGAGTCAGACATTCCGGGGCACAGGGAGGACTGGGGACAGTTTGAGGAGCTGCATCCCTGGTGTGATGTTAAAACCCTCCTTGGACAATTTAAAGAGTTAAAAGATGGATTGAAAGGAGGGCCAAGCTCCGATACAAGGGTAGGTTAAGACAGACAGTCGCCCACATGTGGAGCTGCAAATTTATTGGAAGACTCGATCCCCCCAACAAGTCTGAGCCCTTGTAGATTCTGGAGCAGAGGCCTCTTTAATTTATGGAAATGCAGAGTGATTTAAAGGTCCAACAGTTACTATTACTGGATTAGGAGGGCAACAAATGGAAGCTGTTCAAACTAAAATTGAAATGAAAATAGGAAATTTGCCAAAAAGAACCTATCTGGTTACAATTGTCCTAATCCCCAAATACATTATTGGAATTGATATTTTAAAAGGGTTAACATTGCATTTACAAGACCGACAGTATTAGTTTGGAGTAATGCTATATAGTATGGCTAGACCCCTACTTGAAGGAAAAGTAAAAATGTCCCAGATACAGATTCCCTCTGCAATGGAAGTTGTTACAATGAAACAATACAGAATCACAGGGGGACATGAGGAAGTTTCACCAACAATAAAGGATTTGTTAGAGACAGGCATTTTAAAACCTACCGCTACTGCCTGGAACAATCCAGTGTGGCCGGTAAAGAAAAGCAATGGGACCTGGTGAATGACTGTTGATTACAGACAGCTAAAACTCCGCTGTTCACAGCCACGGTGCCAGATACGGTCGCTTTGATTGAAAAGGTGCAACAACATCCAGGAACCTGGTATGCAGCAATTGATGTGGCTAATGCTTTCTTTACAATACCCATTGCTGAGAAGCACTGGGAACAATTTGCCTGTACTTGGCAAGGCAGACAGTTTACTTTTACCCGTCTGCCTCAAGGGTGGATACATAGCCCTACTATCTGTCACCGGACAGTGGCTGAGTGTTTGCATTTGTTGCCTTTGCCAGCCACCATACAGATGGTATGCTACACTGACATGATTCATGGAGAAACTGAGCAAGAGGTGCAAGATCAATTAAAATTGTTAATTCAGCATATGAAAAACAAAGGATGGACTAATGCAAGAAAAATCAGGGACCAGCTCAGGCAGTGAAGTTTTTAGGGATACAGTGGCATTGTGGACACAAATACTGCCAAAAGCCAGGCAGAAAATTTTGGATTTTGCAACACCATAAAATAAAACTGATGCACAAAGATTTATTGGATTATTTGGATTTTGGAGACAGTATACT
Source organism: Ibycter americanus (assembly GCA_035590275.1). Classification (NCBI taxonomy): domain Eukaryota; kingdom Metazoa; phylum Chordata; class Aves; order Falconiformes; family Falconidae; genus Ibycter; species Ibycter americanus. Next base: position 30,900,894 of record JAVJGI010000057.1, on the reverse strand, counting down.
CCATGTTTAGGACAAATTCTTGCTCCTTTGTATAAAGTGACCTGGAAGAAATAGGAATTTGAATGGGAATATGTCCCTGCTAATAGATGTTATCTTTGAGAATGGGATCATGACCTTTTAGCTCTGTCTTTTACAGAACTACCTGTTTTGCATCGTGAATCTTGTCCTGTGTCTTATGGTCCATTTGGACAATGCCATAACCCCATAAAGCTATCTAGGAAAGATTAATACAGTGACTGCAAGCTGGTAGTGGAGAAATAGTACCCATTAGGAACACAAGGTGACAATACCTGCAATGTGAATAAACCTTGTCAGATAGTTAACCTGACCTTTTCACCAGCAGTGACCTTGTGGAGAGCCCTTGGAAGGAATGGATGTCTCTTCATGCAATATCGAATGGACCAAGACACAGTGACTTTATCAAATGATAGTACCGTTGCTATCAATGCAACATTTTTACCCCTTAGTTAAAGATACCACAGAGAGGAGGCACCAGCTTGGCTGACAGGCTCAGCTGTGTCCATGGTGGGTCTGTTGGAACCAGCTGTGGCTGACACAGGGGCAGCTCTACTCACCAAGGCCACCCCTGCAGCCACCTTGCTACCACACCCTTCCCACCTAAACCCAATACACCTCTTTTCAAAGCAGCTGCATGTAACTTCAAAGATGCACTAATAAGGTAATTTTTAACTTGGAAACTCGGTACCTTCATCCTGTAAAACAGGCCATAGGGACCTGATGTGAAAAACTAAAAAATCTGCATCAGTTAGTTTCTTTGAGAGCTTTCTTTCTCTGAGACTACTTACTTGAATTCTGGTAACTTACTGTCAATGGGTTGAAATCAGAAATAGTTATTTTCCACAGGAGTAACTTCAAGTAAAGTTGAATACAGTTGTCTTTTAATTACAGGTATAACAGCAGTGAAATTGAAATACAAAATTAGCACATAAGATTTGCATAGAGATAATCACTACTAAAGAAGTTAAGTACAAACTTCTAAAATTTCACAACTAAAAAGATTTAACTGCTAAACAACAGTAGCACGATACTAATACTAAGAATGTTAGTATATCAGTTAATACATGTTTTTACTTGTACAGATCCAAGCCTGATCAGCAGAAAGTTGATCAGGATGGGCTTGGCTTACATCATTACCACAGAACCACAGAAAAATATTAACTTGAAGCACAGTTTTTATTTCTTTTAACATAGATTAAGCAGGTTTTTTATCATAAAAAAGCTTTAAGTATCCCCTTAAAACAATAATGGATTTTGACGACAGATCACAACAGGCATGTAGGTATGATAGACATTATCTGTAACCAGTAGCTACAATGCAGACTAAGCTTAATGCTGGGACTCTTGAACCAGACTTCTTTACTATAACTTCAATATTAATTTCAACTCTTAAATGGAAATTCAAGCTGCATTCACTAAAATCTCCAGCTTTCAAAGTAATACTCGCAATTATTGCACTTGTACTGGTTGTATTGGCTTAGTAAAGCCGTTCTAAAGCAACAGTTCAATATTTGTACATTTTAAAGCACTTGATCTTATCTACAAAGAAAATAAAGATGATAATACCACAATTTATTTCAACTTAATTGTGAATATTCTTAATTTTCAGCGTTTAAATGGATGTGCATTTAGTAACTACACTAGAAAAGCAACAAATGCTGTAACTACCCTATGACGACTAGTTTGGTCCATGTCAGTAATCAAGTGATGTTATAAAAAATAAACTAGTTTATTTTGTATAAAATGAGTAATGTTGCATTTTTCAGATTGCACAGTACAAACAAGCTAATATCTAAATTAATACTGTTACAGGTAGTTATTACATAGGGACAGCAGCTAGAAAAAATAAGTACCTCAAAGCAACAGACTTCTGCAGCCATCTTTCCATAACATTGTATGAAAGTTAAATATGTCTTAGTTACAAGTATGCATATTATAAAATGTTTGAAAAATGTTTAAGTATGAGCTGTTAAACTAATTTTCCATAGCAAGAGTATATGATGATTATTTACATTTAAAAAATCCATTTTTCAGAAAAGAATTTACAATGAAATAAATAACCTTCAGCAATCCCTTAAACCCAACTACAAGATCTGTAAGTGGCAGTAAAAAACAGTTAAGCCACCTTGTGTCAATGTTAGGTCAATAAAATATGCCTCATCCAGTAAGAAGTGCAACTCTGCTTTACTAGTCATCTAGAAACATGCACAATACATTTAAGTACCTTCAAATATGGTACAACCTTGAGTATTTGTACAAGAGTATTCACAAAAACATACAATATATTTTACAGTCCTTTAATACAAAATATTGATATCAAACCAATCTGAACTGCATTGATCAGACAATTTTTAGGCAGGCAAGCTGCAAAGGATAACAGTTTTTAAATTTAATCCCCTCTTCGCCTTTTAAACTCAAGCAAGAGATAAGTAGTTTCTTCAGAACATGTGTTGGTGATATAAAGGTACTGATGAACATTAGCTGAACCTGTCTCCATATGTATTCACTGTCTCTCAACACTATTAAAGTATCAACACCTAAAAGCTACAGTCTGAAGATTGCATAAAAAAAAAAAAATCTTGCCTCTTTTTGAAATTATTAGATGAAACTGCTGCTTAGTTATCCCCACTAAAGATTTCAAAGATTGAAATATTAAAAAAATAAAAAGAGTTCAAATCTAAAACATGGAAGCATGTCTAAGAGCTGGTTTGCTTCCTTTCACACCTGATGCTTGGGAAGTAATTCATCTTCCACTTAAGACACAATACAGTCATAACTGCCTTCTTGGAATGACTCCTCATTCTCTGTCTTAGACTTGTCCTCTTCATGCCTGCTTGCATTGCTGTTGCCAGCATCACTCTGAGGATTAGTGCCATGGCTAGAAGAAGTCCTGCTTTCCTCAGCTCTGGGGTTTGCTTGTTCAGTAACCTTAGAAAGATTCACTGGCTGAAAAGCTTCAGGCTGTACTTGCTCTTCTACTATTTCACTTAGCTTCTGGATCTGTGGTTTGATGCTATTTAGAAATGGCTTGTACCCAGGGCTAGGAAAATAATGGTATAGAACACCATGAGTGAATTAAAAAACTGTACTTCTGTCATATGCCTGAAAAGCAGCTTTTCCTGAGAGATGTTTGCTATAAGTAAGTATCTTCTATAATCCTTCCTGTACAATTTTTTTTTCTTTTAAATAGAGGGAAAAAGGCAACCATAAACAAATTATGTTGGGGAAATTAAACAATTAAAGTTGGGGAGGTTGGTTGTTTTGGGTTTCATTTGTTGGTCGTTTTTTTTTCCCACCAGTTTGTTCACAACTGTATTAAGTTACTGTCCTGAAATTTCCTGCAAAGGTGCTTTTAAATAATTGTTTCAGCTAGAGCTGAGATAAAGTTATTTTTCAGGTAACTGATTATCTACAACTGGAATGAAAATTACGTGGAAAATAACACTTACCAATCTGTAGAAGCCCATCTGTCAACAGCATGTAGGCCAGTCTTGATATTCTGACAGATTTCTCCATCAATATCAGAGGATTGCATTATACTGAAAACCTGGTTGATCACTGAAGATTCTCTGAGGATAAGGCCTATGATAATACACCAATCCAGACATCCTGCTTCCATGAAGATATGTAGCAAGTACCTATATGGGGAAACAGTCTACTTACTTCTTTTTGCACTCAGAAGACAAAATCCCAGTGTGATTCTGTAGACTGTTTCTTTCTCCTAATGCTGTGTAGTAGTAATTTTAAGTTTCAAATACAAAGATTATGTTACTTACCGCAGCTGGACCTGTGACTTGTGCGGCCCTTTACTAGCCAGTTCCAGAGAGAGATGTTCAAGCTCTGACTGAGTTAAACTTAGACTGGAGAAGTTTTCATCCACCATGGTCCAGTCACCATCCACCATAGAACTTGTTTCCGTCAGGTCTGTTGCTGAACCAATGCTGCATTCATCACCTATCAAAAACACTCAGAAACATAAGGGAAAAAGAAACTACTTACTTCAGTGAGACTCAGAATTTCTGAACTACCATTTCCTATAGAAATAAACAAATTACACAGTAGTGCTTTGCTTACAGTGCTCATAAGGTACTTCAGGCATACTATCCACTCCACTTCAGCATTCTTCTTGTCACACTATATGGTAGAATTATTACTGCAGGAATGCAGTAGTTTTTCTATCAAATAAAAATAATTCTGCAGAATAATATCAATAAGGGATCCTACAGATACGTTGGCAACCATTGTCAGGGCACAGCAACAGCCTCTTACATACTTTAGTCTTAAGTCTGCAGGAAGGGTTGCAGTCTGTCTAAAGATACCACCTTTTTAAACTTTAACTTTGTTAAAAAACAAAGGTGGAATAGCAACTTCTTTCCTTCATACAAAACCCTGAACATTCTGAATGCGTGGTAATGTAAATATCTACCGGCACTAACTTCGAGAAGAAATAAGTGTTTCTAATAAAAACGTGAAGAGTAGATGTAGCCACAGAATTTTCACAAGAACAGTAACAGCAGAATGAAAACCATTATAGTGGTGAGTTATGAAGTCATGGTGAAGTCATGAGGACATCTACCTTCCAGAACAGCTTCCCTATTAAAGTAGATGCAACTTTTCTGTGGAATATGTTTAGAAAGGCAGAAAGTAATTTTATTAGCTTCTTGCCCACGAATACCACTGCTAGCTTATTTATTTGTGAAATTATTATTATTAGAATTCAGCTTGCAACGTTTTAAAGACTATTAATTTAGTTTCACTTTAGAATAAACTGCTTCAAAATGTCCACTGAACTCAAAGGTCTTCATCCAGCTCAGAAAAAAAATGAGATACTAGTTTATAGAAACAGCAGTAGTGGCAGAACAAAACAGTGCAACAAAACGAGAAATAGATTTCCCCCATTTAAATTTTTTTTTTTGAGAGTTCTGTAACAAATTTATTTAAACCTAATACATTCCTGCAGTCTCCAGAAGTAATACACATGAGAAACAGGAGTGAAAATAGAACAAGGCAGTGCCCAAGCACAAGGACAGAACCTCACTCTTTCTTCATTTTTTAAAAGCAGCTCTGACTGTCACAGGAGGCACTAGCATCTTGGGGAGATTGTAGTTCACACTTAGGTACTTAGGTCCTTCACCTAATAAAGTGGAAATCAGATGATATAGACACTGCTGAAAACATTCCTCTGTGGTCAGAAAAGATGCATACAGACTAATATTCCCCTTTGTATTTTCATAAACTAATTATCATCTGAGCTTTTAGAAAAGTGATTTAAACAAAGCCATAGGGAAAAAGAGAACTACATGGGACTGTAATTTCCTCAACTTCCTCAACGAAGAATTTATCTCATAACTTTCTAAAGAAATCCAAAAGCACAAAGTTCATGCATTAGAACAGTGCCAACCCATGCACAAGGCTGACCTGAGCAAGAAACAAAGATAGAAAAAACTTAGAACACTCTTCCCAGCCAGACTGTAAAAGTACTAAATTTTGAGTTACCACCACAGACAGGAACTTCAACAAGTATTAATTTCATACTCAAAGTACATAAAGATGTATGACATGCGCATTATCTTTCTGTTGTAAAAATTTCAGTTCACTTTTCAACAAGTCCTCTTCCCACCCCCCACCCCCACCATGGTTATCAGCAGTTGAAAAGCAACAATACAGCAGTGGCATGCAAATACCAAAGTGTAAGTGCGTACTTCTAGGTGCATTTTTGCAATGAGCAGACAGAAGGAAGAGTGACTAACCTTTACTTAGCAAAGGAGAAAGGAATGCATCTTGCATGTGAGGTCCATGGGATGAGACGGTGTCAATCTCTCTCTGAGAGGAGCCGATAGTGCCAAGCCAGCTGCGACTCCGAGGTGTGTTTGAAACCCCTGCGTCCATTTCCATGTTTACAAAGGTGTCTGCAGACTGAGATTTTAGCAGCTGCTCCCCCACAGCTGAAAAAAACACCAAGAACCCATCAAAAAGAAGTCATGTAATCATGACATTTGGAAACCTCTCTTCAGGCGTTTCAGGAAGCTAAAACTTGTATCTAAGTCAATACTCAATTAGTTTGCTGAGGGATCACCAAAAGGAAGGGAATGCACCAAGTTTAGGTATTTCAAGAATTTCTGATCAACTTTTTACGCACTGGCATAAAAGAAGTATCAGCTGATAAAGGGTTAGCATCAATAGAACTAAATAACGGTGCTGCTAATACCAAAAAGAGGAAGACTTGGCAGCTAGTATCAACTTTACCGTAAGAAGGTAAACTAGTGAGCCAAGAGATTAATAATACAAAGGAGGCTTACAGCAAATAGTCAAAATTCTTATCCTTTTAACATAAAGCAAATTTCAAATATTAGAAACATATTTTTTTATGTTTTAAAAAGTTCATCAAAACCTAATCTAAAAACTGTGTAAGAATGTTGATTTTAGTAAATTTCTGTAGCAGAATTTCCATCACAGAGCAATATCCACGTTCAACTCAACATCTGCACAAGTGATACCCAGTTCAGTGCACCGAAAGCAAGACACCTCAACAGAAACAGTAGTGTAATCAGACTACATAAGAGATGCTGTCTATGCTAAACAGAATCCCTTCAAAAAACACACCCTGTGTGAGAAAGCTGTGAAGGTGGCAAGCCTCAACCTGTCCAAAAAGCCTCAGCCTGTTCTTTGCTTGGCCGAACAGATGTGAAGGACATATTCAGACTGATGGGTATAGGACTGCAGAAGGGAAACCTATTCCAAATCAACTCAGACGTTACAGCACCTGTCTTGTACTTTCCATTCTTGAAAGGTGAATTAATGGAGGAAGCTGGTATGACTGGAAATGGCCAGAGGAAATCCTTGTGCAGCTTTTTCAAAGCGAACACAAAATCCTCCACGCGGGCAGCTCTGGCTCGCTCCTTGCACAGCCAGCCAATCAGCTCAAAGCCTAATTGCGCCGCAAAGCAGCCAAGGTCTTTCAGCTTGATTTCTTCTAGCAGATGCCGAGCATGCCGCCACAGCATCATGTCGATGTACATGTTCTCGGCACAGTCACTGTCTTTACTCCACCTACAGACAGACCAGAGAACAGTGACATTAAGACTGGTAAAACTGAGTCATAATGGCTGTTGGCCACAACCACAGTACATGAGGTAGTGGGAGCTTTCTATACACCAATAAAAGCAGTTTCCACTACTCCTTGCTATTTATGTTCTCTGAAAGATCCCACTGTCTCAACAGGTTAGTGAAATAAGGGAAGGACGTTACAACAGCAGCAGTGTCCATAGAATATTAAACTCTTAGCAATGCAGAAAAAAATAAAGGAGAGGGGTAAAAGGCAGATGCCATTGCAAAGTGACTTCTGAGAAACAGGTTTAGAGAACAAGTCAGGAAAGGTCCAACACTAATGCTTATCAAAACTTTTAAGATTGTACTCTCTATGGAAAATCACTAAATAAAAGCATTTGAATTTGTACTAAGATTGTTCTGAAAGTCTTATATGGGGAAAAAAGCCAAAACAAGATGATAATGAACCCCAGCTCAGTGCTGCTTCTGAACATTAATACAGATCAGTATGTATTCTGTACACAGCAGTTTAAGAGGGATTCACCCCAAGGTGTAAAGTCTCTATTTATGGCTTGGCAACATACTGCTAAATCAACATGTGCACAGTATCACGGTGCAATGTATGCTATGATGCTGCAGTACTGTGAGCTGTTCAAGACTTACATTTTAGCAAAACAGATCCTTCCAATATAAGGCATGCCATCTTGCTTGCTATTTAAATTACTACGTACGCATCCAGTGAATTCAGAGGCTTTTGGTCAGCAGGATCTACGTTAAGTGTGCCTGTGTATGTGTACATACAAACACACACATGTGTATTTACATGTGTGAGAAAATATCCTGCCAAGAATGTAAGAGAGAGGCACAGACACTATGAGAGTCCGGAAGAGACACATGCAGAGGGATGTGGAGGGAGACTATGACAAATCTAACTCTCATATAATGTTCTTCCATAACTTAAATTGGTGAGAGAGTTAGTACCTAACAAAGCGCGGAAGGAGAAGACATTACTACCAATTACCTTTTTCCAGATGGGCCAGAGGGCATACTCAGTGTCTTTGTCAAGTTAAACTTGCCATGGAGATTCTCTGCTGACTGGGATAAACTAATGCTGCGATGTCTGAAGAACTCAAAGCCACTACTTGAACTAGGTTCCTAAAACCAAGAAAACCAAAACATACAAAGGAGCAAACATGCTATATAATAGCAAGATTAATCATACAAGGTTTGATGCACAGTACTTGCTATTCTCACTACAAACCTGAGTTGTTGGTGTAGCTGGAGGTGTCTCTGTTTCTCCAGAACCAATGGCTTTAAGAAATCTGATCATATGACGACAAAGATCCCACTTTCCCTGCTCTAAGGCAGTATTAAATAGGAGAGTAGCATGTTGTCTGCTAACTGCTGGAACTTCCATATTCTGCAAGTAACAAAGCATAATTAAGTTACTTGCTTTTGCCGTCAAGCAACAAAAATCCCATCAAGTCAAACCACATCATGTCACCGTCAAATATACCAGAGATTAGAAGCAGCAAATTTCAAGCTATTATTTTCCTTTTTATAACAGTAAACTAACTACTTACATTGCATGATATTCCTTCACAACTGGACATAACCTCAACAGAAAATTGTTAAATTAAAAGTGATTTGTTTAACGTGCCTAACTTTGGTATGACAATATTTTTAAAATACTACACTAGTAAATATCACCTCTCTTGCAATATACATGTACCATTACCTGTAGGATAATAAGGTAAGAGGCAGCTGTGTCCAAATCCTGGGCCATTAAGCACTCCTCAAATAAGTCCTTTGGGTTTCCAACAGCAGCAAAAAGGTAATTCCACAGGGCATATTCTGTCTTCCTAGCACAATGAACAACTGTCTGCAGGAAGAGGGGGAACTCTGTAATGAACTTCGCCACAGTGGGAAGCAGTGGGTCGGGAATGGGTTCCCGCGAGGTAGCTTCTTCTTCCAGCACTTCATGAAGCATCAGTTCTAGTACGTGAGAAAAGTATGGTAACGTGGCACAGGAGTGGGCCAAAAGCAAGGCTTGTTCACCGAGGTTCCTAACCAAGAGCTGGCGTAAAATGTGATGGAGGTAGATCTGAGAGGTTCTCTCAACAATGGAGAAAGGAAAGAGAACCTCTAAGTGTTCTCTAGCACTGGTTTGAGTGTATAAACAGTCATAGAGCACAGTGTCATTAACAGCACCAAGAACCAAGGCATCTTCAAACAAAACAGCCAATGGGTATATGTTGATGTGGAAAGGCAGCATGATCCGTCTTGACAGAAAGGAATGCGGTTTTCTATGATCTCTGGGAAACAGGGGAAGCCAGACTTTCATGCCTGCCCCACCACAGCTGAGCCACAGAGCCTCCAGTAAGTGGCGTTTCTGTTTGTTGATCCTACAAGTAGTCCATACATTTTCAACAGACTGGGCTAGGACAACTGGTGCACAAAAAGGCAGCTATTTAAAAAGGAAGAAAAAAAAAAAATAATCAGAATTCTTCATTTTTTTTTCCTTTTAATCTCTCCACAAGAACTCTTTTTTTAACTAAGAACTACTCTTTTCAAACATGTTAATTCTTCTAACAGAAAAGAAACAAATCTGCTTACCCCTTAACTACACCCTAGCATCTGGGAAAACACTACTTATTACTTACATTAACTTGAAAGACATTTCTTTTATTTATTTAACCTCCTTATACTTAGTCAAGAAGCCAGAGGTGTGAGAATAAGAGAGAAAAATAAAACCTGCTCTCTCCTTCTTCAGTTAGCCCACGAGTCCAACCTAGAACTGACAAAATTACTACAAACACTAGATTTGCTAGTGTTTCACCGAGCTGCAAACAATTCTTCATCTAACCTTTACAGATTTCACTCTTCCAAAGTGCTTGAATCATGTAGAAATGTTTTTTGTCAACACAGAAAAACTGAAAAGTTCAGTCACTGATTTCTCTTACTGTTGTTTTTAGGAACTTTGTAAAAAGATACTCTGAACAGATGATAATAGTCCATAAACATAGAGAACAGTTTTAGACAGACTGGAGACTTTCTGTCATTAGTGCATACCAGATTTTGAACAGGAATTTTATGCTTAAAATTCATATCTTTCACTGCAATACAAGTAGTAAACACAAGTATTAAATATTTCAGTTAGACATTCACACAACTAAGTAGTAACATTTCACAGATTCTTAGAGAAAAAAGAAATATATAATGGGAGTAGTGAGTTACTTCCAGCTCACAATTCAGTCTGTTAAGTGTAGACACTGCCTTGCATTATAGACCTCTTCTCTTTATGCCTGGACCACTCCCTTCCACAACTTCTGCAGTCACTGAAAACATCTTTGAAGCCACATACAATATTCCACATATATTTACTTACATGCTTCCTTTGATTAGGATTATTATCCTTATCTCGTATCTGGGGTCCAGATCGATCCCTCTGCAACATGATGAGTTGTCCTGCTAAATTTAGCATAATACTTTCAGCCTCACAAGCCTAAGGATAAAAGAGTATTATGCAAAGTATTTTAAGCCTTTTGAACACATCATTTTACTCGTAACCACAATACAAACCCAGAATAAAAAGAGTAAATTAACTGCACTGTCATACAGAGATGACTAACAACCAAATTCAGCGCAGAAGGACTCAGAAAAATCACGTAGAACTAAATACCTACAGACAGATTCACTTATGTAGCTCTTGTGCAAAAGAGTAAATACTGCAAGGTTTCTTGTTCACTAGACTCATTCCATGTGTTTATTTGATATGGGCTTTGTCCAGCTATGCCAAGCCACGAGTATTTGAAGAAAAATAAAGCTCTGTATTCTTATCAGTATCACCACGACATGACAGCCAGTATCTGACTACAAAGACTAACACTGGTAGACAAGCCAAAAAGGGTTTAGCCACACTTGTACTTTTAAAAGCTGCAGTTACAGAAAAATCTTTCTAATTAGGTGTATCAAGAAAGCAAAGTATTCTTTCCAAAGATTTACTTCAGAACTGTTTCACATTAACTTTAAACCAAGCCACTGGAGCTAATACCACACTGTGCATGAAGTTTAGTTTTAAAATACATGGGTAGAGTGCCTGTATGGTAAATTGGTAACATCACTTAAAAAGCTGACACACTCTGCTAAATCAGACACATTGCTTTGCCTACAGTGCGGCGTCATATTCAGTGCTAACACCAATACTTTTCTTTTGATCAGGAAGATTGACAAAGTTTGAAGAAATGGGCTCTTAGAAAAAAAAGGGGTAATATTTGTTCAGTCTGAAGCTAAGTTTAAAATATTATTAGTGTTCTAAAAAGTTTCAGTAGCTTTTTCTTAACACTAGGAAACACCATAGTTCAGAAATAAGGCAAGATGGACTAGAAAACCACAAGCATATTGCTTTCCATGCCCTTGCCTAAGATCGTATCAAAGTCTCAGGACACACATTCAATTTTATGGGACACTAAATTAGAATGAACTGAAGGAAGCAAGCAGAAACCTTCCGATTTTACATCCATGTCACTGCTTTTGTATCTGCCAGTGGCTTTGGTATGTGGAAAAATATGTACATTCACATGTCTACAGGCCTGCCTCACAGATGACACAACTTCTAAATGATCTTAAGGTAGCTGCTCTGATGAAAAAATATGATTCATACTGCAGCTATTCGAATAGTTAAGCTTAATTTGTTTACACCACAGACAACAAAAATCCAGCTTCTCCTTGCACTGCACTTTCAGCGGACTGAATAATTTCTGGAGTTAAGACAGGGCTTCAACTTCACACCTTAGTCATTGCTTGGCTGCTGGCATACCTCCTGATGTAACTAGTGGGAGAGATTATCTTACTTTATTTTACTGTAGTAGGAAATTGACTAGAAGTAACCTTATAGGGTCATAAGCTATCTTTTCCTTTTTTTTGTTTATACTTCAAGTAATGGACCTGTTGCTGCCAGAAAGGCATCTCCTAATGCAATGGATTGCTTTGGTGTTCAGCTTTTAATACACAACAGAGAAACATGCCATTGACATAGTTAAGTTTAACTTGTCCTCCAAGATTTGGCCCCAAACTTTACAAGATGACACAAGAAGATATGAAATAGGAGAGTTTGGATTTTATTTCCACCCACCTATCTTCAGTTCACACACACAACGCCCATATAACAAGCATCAGAAAAAGCATGTTCTGCATTTTACCACATAGAAGAACCACTGATTTATAATTAATTTATCAGCCAGGTAGCCTTTGAGGACTAAGCTAACAAATTCAGGCACGGATTCTTTTACATTTTGAGTGCTATAGACCTGTTACCTGCTGAGGCATCTTCAAGGTGATGCCAGTCTCTGTCCTCACTGATGTCAATGTAACAGACACTACAAGAAAAGGATGAGGAATGTACCGAGACATGGACACTTCTTGAAGAACTTGGATACTGGCAGTAGGGTTAAGACTGAAAGGAAAGATGATTGCATTTAGCAATTTTAAAACAGTATTTAACATAAAATTAGTATCTTAACATAAACCTAATGAAAATAAGCAACCAGTTTACTCTACAGACCAACATGACTATCCTTTAACCAAGAATCCCATAGGCCCACATATCTACTTAAAGATACCAAATAAACCTAAGCTAGGCTACTTTATCTTGAGAGTTTTGGGGAATGCAGGTATGAGTGGATAGAAGACAATATCAGCTATTTCAGAAGAAGACTCTATTCACCCTTCAATAAGACAATTCCAGGGTTTGAATTTTGTTGGGAGTTTTCTTTGCATTTCAAAAGCATTGAAAATATTTTCCTTTAAAGCAGATCAACAGCTTGCTTTCTGCTAAAAAAAAGGTCCCTTCTTGCTGCAGCCAAGACACCATAACTGTAAGAAAAACCACCTGCTTAGGTACTCCAAAAAAAACTATCTGGGAATCTTTATCACCTCCCTAGGTTCACTAATCTTAACTTCCTGATTACATTGCTACTTCTTTCGCACCAAAATAGCTCCCCACAACCTCACCGCTGACCAAAATTTTCTCTTCATCTTTGCTTCTCTGCCACCACTCTCACCAATTCCTACTTCTAACTTTAGAAACATTTTTTATTAAAAATATTCAAGTATGTGGGTGTCTTTTAGTACCTTTATCTTCTATTTACACTCAGTTTTCAAGTTCCTATCAAGTAGAACATGTTGGTACAGACAGCTGGAAACATGCATATCTCAATCATTACCCCCACACCTAATGTGCATGTCTGCATACATGCAAGTGACAACACTCATGAACTACCACTTGTGCATATATGCCTTATCCCTCTGTATTTTAAAAATCTGATTCCACAAGTTATCCAACACCTTTATAGCATCGTAAGAATTTACTCAGACTGAGAACAGATTTACAAGTACATTACTGCAAAAGCATTTAAATAGTGACACTCACCCTTCAGGCCTTCTCTCAATACTGTAAAGGCAAATGGAACAATCTGCTCTGAACAATATTACAATGTCCCGGAAGACACTCAGTAGTAACGTGTCTGCTTGCAGTTTGGTGATGTGTGCAAATGCGTTGTCAAGATTAGACGTTCGCAGGTAGATTCTCAGCTACAAGAAAAGGAGTAGTTTGAATACAGGTTTTGTTTACCAACAAACTAATAGTTATTCCATGTTTAATTACTTTCTTTTTTGTGAAATGGCTGTCGAGGATTTTTAGTAAGACACATTATTGGGTTTTTGTTTCATCAAATGTTTTATCCATTGCATTATATTATTGCATCCAAAATGGTTAAAGAACAGTACAGCCAAATCTTAAACACTGAAAAACAATCATAAGGAAGGAGTTTTATTCATTAGTTTTAAAAAGCAAAAAATAAGCAAAGCTCTTCTGCCCATCTAATTTAAAACCTTACAGAAGCGTCTCAAAATACTGTAACTAGATATGTCAAAACAGGCTTCACGAAACAGGCTTCACACTAACATGCAAAGATGTCACAAAATTTGCAGAACAATAAGGCCACATTAGTCAGCAGAAAATAATTTTTAATAGCAATAATAAACTTTTCTAAAAGAATTACCTACGTATTAATACAGAATTTCTGAACATGACCAAAAGCCACCTATGTATCAAGTTTTTCATACTGTAGAAAAGACAAGATATTCTAAACATAATTTACTTTGAAGAAAAATAGCTCACCTCTTCCTGATGATCATTTAAATTATAACATGCCAGAACAATGAAGTCATTCCACCATGCTAAGCCACCTGTTACCATCATATTTTGCTCCTAAAAAGAAAAAAGCAAGTAAGTTATATTTATGCATGTATTTTTATATACTTATACACACACAAACACACACATGTACACTTTATAGGTAATTTCTGAAAGCCATACATTATGTCTATAAGCCTTACTGATAGAGGCAAGACAATCTATGCATATAAAGTTTCTATTGTTTAAAAAACTCTAAAGCACTAAGAATAATATGTGAAGGACAAACACTGTCTTACAAAGCACAGCTCCACAGTTCCTTATGCTACTGACATCCCTAAACTCTCCCAAATGAACTTTCTGCTTTTGGCCAGAATTTACAAGCTTGGCATCTAAAGCTGTATTTCACACAAACTCTCAGATAAGACACATGGCAGTGTCTGAATATACGTACTCAGATTTGCAAACCTTTTAATAATCAGACACAAATTATTATGCCAATGCCACAGGATAAGCATTTCGGCCATTTTATGAAAAACACATGCAAAACCAGCATCTCTAATCCCAAGTGTGTCTACAGGTTGTTTATTTGAAAAAGATATTTTTTAATTTTCTCCAAGAGTCACATTCCAACAAATACAACCTCCCCAGTATACCTGAATAAAGTACTACAACCTCTCACCTGGGTAATGTTTCCAAATAGCTTCCATTTTTTGGTAAGTAAAGAATAATGTGCAAAACCAAACTTGCCAACAACAGCTACATTCTGTCCAAGCTTGTCAATGGCTGAAAACTGTTCAAAGAGAAAAAAACCAAAACCTCAGCAAGGAGCTTATTTCAATGATATATCCTATCCGAGTACATCACCACAAGGCAATATAATGTCAAGAGTCAAAACTTGTAAAGTATCTTCACGTTTTCTACTTTACTGCCGAACACATCCTCCTCTTTCTGTAATTTAAAACACTGACTTCATCTTCCAGAGTCATCCAACCGTATAACAAGGGACAGTTATAAAAACCCAATACTTTTAAAGAACAAGAATGTATTCTTAAAATAACTCACCCTTATAGGCCAGTTGCTCTCTAGATACGTACTATGAATCTAAAAAAAAACAAAGAGAAAACCCAAACCAACGTAACTATACCAAGCACCATTAAAGTAATGATTAATTATAATGTTCTGAAGGAATGTATACAATGTCCACGTTTTTCCAAAACACTGGCTTAAAGGCTTTTAATGGTGGGATTTCTTTTTTAAATACAATTACTTCTCCCAGCCCTCACCCCAGAAGTTACTGAAGCCTAAATGTTAGCCTGTTTTTAATAAAAGATATATAGAAATGCATTAACAACATCCAACAGCCAATACTATATTACAGATTATTAGTCAAATTTTGCTCTTCTCCTCCCCTAGGTACTTCTCCCCCATCAGAACCTTTCACGGGAACATAGAAGTTTTGATAAACACAGCATTCAGGAGGGACTTTTAGTGTTGGGATGAAACTTCTAATCCCATCAGAAATACACACCAGCACATCCAAAAGCCTTGTTATGAGAGCACTTGACTGGGATATGACAAATTAAATCTTGATCCTGGATGTCACATGGTTTCTTCATGTCACATGGGATGACAGAAATCCAGGTTCAAACTCCAATCCTTGGTCTGATACAAGGCATGTAGGTGCTTTCATTAACTAGCCACTGGCTGTTCTCATGGGTATGTTGCTCGCTCCAGTAATTCCAATTGTGTTAGTTTTACTCCTACACAGAATGATGACTTTCCCCTCCTATGCCAGTTTCAGAAGACGAAGAGCTACCTGGCCAGCTAAGGGAAGATTGAACAGTATCTAGAACCTGACATACATGCCTTGAGTCAAATGCTGTTTAATAATACAGATTCATGTACTATGTGAAAAACAAAATCTGGGGGACTTCTTAAAAACTTTTATTTACGAAAATATCTACCAATTTAAGCATGGAAGAGCATACACTACCATTACAGATTAAAGATTATTTAATTTTTTCTCCATATTACAGAGAAAATAGAATCTGTCCCACTACTACCTCTGCAAATTCTTCTTTGCAAGCTTGATATTGTGAAGTTTTAATTACATGCTTAAATAGATGCCATCTAAGACTGCTTGAAAATACAGCCAAAGTCTGAAGGCTATATTAATGAGTTGAACATGCTTAAAGCAATTTGCATAAATAACAGAACAAATCCCTAAAAGATTTCTTGCATTTTGCACTTATTCTCCCTTTCAAAGCCCAGGACAGTAATTTAACTGCTCCTTCCTGAAGTCAAAAAGACATTGTATTTTTTTTATTGGCTAGAATGCAAACCCATTAGCCACAAGGCTGAGATGGCCAACATTCTTTTACCATTTGGCAGTAAGAAAAAGCCGTACCAGAGGAAACCCAAGTGGCAATTAAAAAGCAATGATCTCATACTAGAGGAAAAGGGTATGGCAGAGAGCGATGAGATCAGGTGCACTCTTGCAAGCACAAAGCACATATGGGCAACCATCAACAATTACCTGTACAACATGCCAATGCCTGTGTCCTAGTAAAGTGCTTAAACCCTGAGAATCTAAACTGCCATCTGAAAATGGGCCTCGTTCCCTGGTAGGCTTATGTTCAGAGTGTGCTGAAGCATTTCTGGGACTCTGAGCCTGTGTTGCATCTCCACAGTTCAAATACAAGCGATCTTCTCCTTGAAGGAGGACTTGTTCCTGGTTACTCTACATTAAAAACAAAACAAAACAACAAAAAAAAACAAAAGCAACCTTGAACTCCATGTACAGAAAACAAAGGAAAACACATGACAATATATTAACAGGTTCTATGTAAACAATGTGAACAGTAAGTGTTAAGGCAGTTCTCAGTTTTTTATCACTATGTACTAGTAGGTTTTATGTTACACTACTGCATAGCAATATTTTCAAAGTACTATTTTAAAGGCTCTATGATAAAAAAGGAAGACCAGCCTAATGGCTGCAAAGCAGACTTTAAAACCTGTTAAGAGAGTAACTCAAGGTCATCTGAAAACTGAAAATATGCTTTAAAATAAGGATATATTTACCAACAAAAAACTTACCATACAAGGATTAACAGTGAGTGCACTCTTGATGAAATGAAACTGAAGAATACCAAACTGGTGAGCTTCATTATTTGCATCTCTTTCAGGCTTCACGTTTGAAGAACTCCCATCAATAACCCACAGATGATATCCTTCTGATCCCCAGGTCTGAATGTAAAAAAATAACGATAATGAAAACCCAAAACCAACACACTATTTTCTCAGAAAACAAGAACTACAGAAACTTACTGTAACTGATTTTATGACAGACATGAACTCAGTAAAAAACCACACAGTTTGGTATTCTTAAACATATCATTGTAGGAATCTTAAGTAACCTACAGCAGTAAAGTCCACAAGGAACGGTAAGAACCTAGATTAAATTCTTTTTTTATGTAAAAAGTGTTGATTAAATGAAAAGTAACTACGCAAGACATCCACATGAGTAATGAAGACTGTTTAGCTTGCAGCTTAAAGCAACTAACAAAAAATCCACAAACGGAATCAGGTACGAAAAAACGCCTGATCCCCAGAATCACATTGGTTGTTCATTAAATTCAACGGTATCAGAATTTCAGTCTTTTGGGTTTTTAAAGAGGTACATTGTACTGTCCTTGCTAATATATGTTGCATGTTTAAAATTGTCTATCTTCATAGCAACTAAGCTATACATAAATAAAATCAAATGTTTTAGAAGTATTGTATAAAATTCATCATAGTTTGTAAAAGAGGCCTTTTAAAATGTGTTTGATTTCATGTACTAGCAGGATTTCATGTTAGCCTGTATTAAAATAACAGCAATTAAGTCTCTCTTGAATTCATATTCTGAGTCGAGCTACTTCAACAGCCAAAGGTAAACTGGCCATTTTAGGGAAACATATGTTTACAATTAGTGTTGTTCTGTGCCTCATTTTATTCTGAAATACAGCATCAGATTAAAAACCCCCAAGAGATTAAGGAAAACCATTCATTCTTAATATTAAAAGCAAAGCCAAGAAAAGGCATGTCATGCACACTTCATGATCAGGCATATACACAAAAAAAGAGTATTTTTTAAAAAATCATCAGTTGTCCCTTTTTACCTCTTCCTTCAATACAACATTGGTGTTAGGAAGTATAGTAAAGGCATCTTACTCTTTAAAATAAAGCTAAAGAAAGCTAGTTCAGTTTTCTGAAAATCTGTTCTACTAAAACTAATTAAAAACATTAACAGCCATCCTATTACAGTATTTTTACATTCATACTTACCATAGAACTGATCTTTAGAGGGTCCTTTTTGGAACCATCAGACTGATACCTTAAAAACAGAATAGAAAAATTTGAGTGTGGAAATAACTTCATCAAAATAAGAAATCATCTTCTTATCTTTCTACTGTCATAGGGTTCTATATTGAACCCCACTTCAAACTATAAAGCCTGTTTGATCCATGATGCTGCACAAAAGGAGACGGAATTGCCAGATGTCTAGCATAAACTGTTTGAATTGTGATTTCTGGATGTTAGCACATTTTCAGGAAATATATACTGGCACTGAGGAAATTTTAATATTTGTCTGCTAAAGCCTGCTTTTAGGGTGATTTGCTTTTACAGCCAAAAAGACCAATACAAAAAGAAAATAATATATTTTCATTTATATTCAAATGATCCCTTCCCTAATATTATT
>JAVJGI010000057.1:30817957-30838334 GCA_035590275.1 Ibycter americanus | reverse complement strand
TGCATTACGTGTTTGTGCATGCTTTCATTGAGAGTTGGTTGACTTTATCCACATTTAGAAATATCTCTTAACTATCCTGTGGCCTGTTTAGAGGTTTGACATTCGTAAATAAACACTGTGTGGCGCTATAGAGCTTGTTCTCCTTGGGATGTAAATTAGCCAGCATCAAAACAGCAAAATAAATGGGCAAGTGCTGTATGAACTTCTGTTTTTAGGCTACACTCCAGCAGTCATATTTTTTCAGTCACTGAACCATGCCAATTTTTCAGCAGTTCCTTGACAGCATGAAATAGACATTTTCCTAAATGTAATCAAAGCACTTGTTTTCAGTGATACGATCTTAATAAAAAAAAGAGAAGCATTTCAGCTTTTGTAGACCATACCCACAAAACTGTTGAGTGGGAAGCAAACTGGTTGGAATGCTGGCAGAACAAAATACAGTTCTCTACACCGACGCTTACTTGTTTTGGTAAGCATGTTACGTATCATTGAATGCCAGTTTTCCAGCTTGGATACTGCTATATGACTTGGCTAAATACTTATAGTAAATAAAGTAAATAAATATAGTAAATAAAGTTAATGCAAAATAAGGACATACTCAGGCAAAAGTGTTTCCATTACTCATCTTTTTGGAATCATATGATGAAACATAGTACCAATTGTTCTTAAACAATCCTAGGAAATGCAGGTCTCAGAGTGACTGGTCTATTTACAGTCTTATTAAGAATAATTGCTAGGTTTTATTAAGACTACTATACTTCCATATTAAGAGTGATTTTTCTGTTTCACTTATGTAGGTCAACAAAAATTGCTGGCCAACCCCGAATATATTGAAATAATCTCTGTGACTGAAAATGCACGTGCCTGATAGAGGACAGATGGAGCAAAATGTTTAGTGAGAAGGCTCTAGTTTAGCAGGCATGTGTTCTGAGTGCCTTGGTGACTCACACTGGCTGCAGTGGTACTTAAATATGTTAAACACCATAGTCCTTTCAGTGTGCCCTACTGTAAAGATGAGGTTTTTATGCATAAATTGAAAATTGCTGAAGCATGTTTTTAATGCAGTCCTAAATCAGCACTACAATATAAACTCTTCAATGCTTTTTTAATCATTGATGGTTTTCCCTAACAAATGCTAGCTCAGTATTACTTTATTGATAGTAATGAGAACATGATTTTATCACTGTGTAAGTTCAAGGTGTTCTTGTGACTTTAACACTGTTGGTTGTTCTCACCCTTTCACGTCAAAAAGGACATGAAAGGCACCAAGAATGATCAAAGGCCTCAGGGCTGCAGGATGCTGTCTAGGATCTGACCCAGCATTAAGCTCAGTGAACAGGATGTGGAAAATTATTGTATGTAACCTGAAAACAACTGCAAATGTGAATGTACATGTAAGATATGTGAGTGAGGACATGCATATGTTTCACTGTTGACCTTCAAGACTGATTAGCCAGCGAGGAGATACCTGATCCAGCCACCTGTATGCCCATGCTTATATGAGTGTGGTTTCTGTTTATGTAGGAATCACAGAAGGAAGAGAAGAGGGGGAAACATTACAAAATCTATCAAACTCAATGGTGTAAGTAAGGACGTGCTGTTCACTGTCGCTTCCATTACAAGACCTAGGGAGTATCCAATGAAGCTTGCCTTTGGGTAGGTACTGAAGTCAGTGGGTCCACTTCTTGAGTAGGCTGTTACATTGCAGACACATGTTTTCTCTCCATTTTATGATATTTTCCGAAATCAGTGGATCAGCCAGATCAAGGAACAATCTATTGTTGCTTGAAGAGCATGAAGAAGATTGCATAAAATATAAAAACCATAATGCCCAGAACCAAAATCACTGTCATTTCTGTGTCACCTCAGTTTGGTATGCATAATAGTCTGTGAGCAGTCCCCAACATTAAATGAGACAAAACTCTAACGCTTCATCCACGCTATCCAAAGGTTCTCCTTCAGCTTGTACTCAGGCAGCACATTTCAAATTGCCATGTTTGTGTTCTTTGGCAGCGTATCTGTTTTGTCCAGAAACCATGTATATAGAATTCTAGTTAATCTCTATTGACATAAAAAGGAACCTTAGTGACTTGCCAATTACAAATTAATTTTTAGTAGATAGATTTGCAAAATTTTGTTTTCTGTTTAATTCCTCTGATAGACATGTGAGAGGCTTATGGGAGGTCACACAGGCAAAACTGCTGTTGAAACCTTTGCTTTTTCAGCTGGAAAAAGTCACCAGCTTGCACACAAGCATAGGACATGCATAACTGAAGTCAGTAGAAAAATGAAGTGTATAGATCTAGTCCTTGAGACGGTTCAGTTTTTGCAGCTTCTGTTGAACATAAAGCGATTTGCAAGACCTCAGGACCCCTCAGGAGTTAGCTCTATTGTATACATGGTGAAACCAGATATGCCATTGCTCAGCAAAACCTGGAGAAAAGCTAGTTTTAAAAGACATGCTTGTTCATTGGCACATGCTGTCTTGACTCATGTGACATTCTTGGCCTTGTGAGACTTCTGTCTTGTGATCCTCTTCCCTAAGTTTTCTAACAGTCCTTGAAATAATGACATTTCATCCCTCTTTCCTTCATACTCCCTCTAAGAACTGGATTTCAAATAATATACCCCTTGCTGAGACAGCAAACTAAAATTCCCATGTTACAGGCAGGAGTCCTGTGCTGTGTTGCAAATGTAGCTGCAAAGGTTTGAAAAGAAGTTTCCAAATGTATGATGAAAATCTGAATTAAGGAGCTGAGAACTGAGCTGCTGCGGTAGAAGAATACAAGAGGTGCAGAAATACAGGATTTTTCACCAAAAGTAGAACATCATAATTTCATTATTGATGAAACAGGTGGAACCACTTAGAAATTGATTGTTTCAATATGTAAATGACAGGCAAAATACAAGCCTTCCTCATGTCATTAGCAATGGAAGGTACCACTGTTAGGCTATGCGTCATTAAAACTGTAGGAACACTAGAGCCAGATTCCAAGTCTCTCTTAAAAAATGCATACATGCTACTAGCACACAGCAAATAATTTTTTTAAAAAAAGAAGAAGAAAGAAGAAGAAGAAACAAAAACACTTTGCAGTATTGTTGTCTTCACTCAATGCTTCCTGCAAGAAGCAACTGCAGCTGTTGTTTTCATGGGATTCAGACACAACCCTCACACACACCCGATGTCCCTGGACAGAGCATAGTGCTTAGGCATTCAACGGCTTGTCTGA
This sequence comes from Ibycter americanus, assembly GCA_035590275.1. Taxonomy (NCBI): domain Eukaryota; kingdom Metazoa; phylum Chordata; class Aves; order Falconiformes; family Falconidae; genus Ibycter; species Ibycter americanus. The sequence continues at coordinate 30,835,104 of JAVJGI010000057.1, read as the reverse complement.
TTGTATCTATAGAGTCTTGACTTGAAATGGCACTTTAGTGAAATAGTGTAAAATGTTCAGATCTTTATTTGTAAAATAAAGCCTTTAGAGACTTACCAGCAAAAAGGAATTATTGGAGACATCAGACAGATGGTGGTACTCTGACTCAGTTGATGTTGGTTATGTAGGTAAAAATGTTAATAAATGTGTTGTCATTTTATTTTTGCTTTTTCTGTGGCTGTTGGCACATACCACTCCAGAGAAAGATGAAATATGCCAAGGAGGGCAGGGGGAGAGGAGAGGAACCAGACAGAAAATAGGACTGAAAACTATTAGTCTAGCATACAAAGAAACCGTTACTAATTTGCTGACACATTCCTGATTAAAGACCCCCATCAAAATCCTGTTGCTGTTTGAGACACGCAGGATGGCAGGGTTATGTGCCCAACAGCCAGGACGGGTTAAATAACTGAATAGCAACACAATTTGCTTAGCTATGAAACTATTTTCTTTTCACATCTTCAGGGCTGCTTAGTAAAACATGCTTCAAATTTTTAGCAGCCTATTCCCTGTTTTGGAGTAGAGGAGAAGTATCATAGTTACCATCTGTCATTGTCTTTTTTTAATAGCACTTGCTTTGTTCTTGCATTATGCAAGGTTGGTTTTTTTCTGTAAATGATGGGATCTTACTATGACATCTTGTTTGTAATTCTCCATTACTCTGTTTGGTGTTAGGTCTTTCTGTAGTGCCTGAGCTGATGATTTCTTCAACTGAAAATCACTTGGCTCCATACCATGATACTTTGTATAATGCTCTCTTTAAGTTAAAAGGCCTTGCCTGAGCATGGTTGTTCAGTAAAAGCAACATTAGTGCAAGGAAGGTCTCTACCACTTGCTATTGCATTATGAGCCCTACAGATCTTCTGGTCTGCTGCATTGTGAGAAGTAGTGAAGTTGCAAAGTCATGCTGTGTAGCTGTCGGAAGCAGCCCTGAGATGGCATCTCGATATTAGATTTAACCAAGTTTGTTTTGAAAAAGAGAAGTGAATCTGTCACTAAAGCATGTAACCAATCCGCCTAACTTGAGGTAAGATCTCTTAGCAGCATTGTGGTCAGCTCAGCAGAGCTTAGCTATAGAAACTGTGGGACAACTTTTGTTTCTTGATCACTTTTGTATTTTCAGGGATAGAATCCATTTGCGTGGGTACAGGGATCAAGTTGGCTGTATTTCTGCTCACAGTTTTCCAGATCTGTGCTTGTAACTCAGACTATTCCTGCTTTCCCAAGGGAAAAAACCATGCTGCTGTGCAATGAAGAGCAACTGGAAGTTAACTGACTTTTAATTTTTATTAACAGACAGTTATATGTGAGTATGAACATAATAGCGCTATGCATCTATGCTTCCCTATTGCAAAAAAAAACCAATCAACCTTTAATGTTTAAACATAACAACATGCAGGGCTGTAGCTAAATGTAACAGTTAAAGCAGAGGGAGCATGAATACTGCAAAGTGGCTGCTCTAAGAATAGGAGTCACAGGAGATGTCCTGCTTGTGTGCAAAGACAATTGCTATTAAAACTAGTAATAATGAACACAGGATGTTTTACAGAAAGCAACAGACTCTTCACTGCCAGGGGACTACAGGCAACAGCAGGCTTTAGCTGCCCTGGCCAGCCTCAACCAGCCTCTCTGCCCATGGTCCCAGGAGCCCTCATCAAGCACATGCCCAGACACCCAGTCTTGCCTGAGCTGAGCTGTAGGTATGTGTCCAGCCCTGTCTGCCACTGTCCTGACTTACTGCTTCTCCTGGCTGCGCTGTGGGCCCGTGCTGTAGATTGCCCTGTCTCCGGGCCTGGCTGGCTGCACCTAACTGGGTGGATGTTGGACCTGACTCGTCACTGTGGCTACAAGAGGTTGTTGAGAGATTGTCACCAGCCTGGTCCTGCTTAGGCACCGCAGGGCTGTGGCCTGGGGAGGACGTGGTGCTGAGGTAGCCCTCTGCTCCTGGTTCATAGCCCTTTGTGGAGCAGTCCACTGACAGTTCGCCTTGCAAGGATAATAAAACTAGTTTTATGGGGATGGTAGTGAAACCTCAAGAGATGTGGCGTTTATTCCTGTTATGTCTTTCAGTCTGCATTTATTAAGGTACAAGCTTACCTTCATCAGTAAAATAGTATGATAGTGTTTACACACACTGGGAAAACACTTCGAGGTTCTCAGGTAGGAGATACTGTGTTGATGCTTCACTAGCCTACAGAACCATGAAGTCAGCCAATTAAATCCCTTTCTGAGGAAATTCTAGGCTTCTTACGGAATAGATCAGATGACAAATAGCAAAATTCAGTAGAAAAAAGTAGTCCCTATCCTGAGTTTTCTTATGTGAACTCATCCAGGATAGAAAGCAGGACCAAAATAGGACACCTTGTTCCTTCTAAGAGCAGTTTTAACAGCCATTGTTTGCCAAAATTAGAAACTCAAATAAACGCGGTACTGTGGTGCTGGGGTGTATGGCCTGATGTTCGGGCAGACACTTTATAAAAGTAGGTAAGTAATTCCCTGCATTCAAGTGTATTTCCTGTAGTATAGTCTGCTGTATTTCAGTGGGCTTCTGTACATGTGTCACATCTGCTTATATAAGTCAGCTTGCAGCACTGAGATCTCCAGTTAACAGTTTTTGGAGGAAAACAAGTACAACCTTATCCTGTTGTCTGAGTCTTCCAAAAGCCAGAGGAGGAACCTCTCTTTTCATGTACAAAAGGGGATTTTTAAAAGGCACTGTATCCTGTTGAAACACTAGTAAAAAGAAAAGTTCAACTTAAATCTACCAAAGCGGAAAAATTAAAATAATTAGGCTGAAAATACAAGCCAGATTCCCTAAATCATTCCAGCTTTATCTTAGCTCTCTGTGGCTTTTTGGATTTAATTAACAATTTAAGAGACTTTCCGGGACATTCATAGTCACAAGGAGAGGTTGAAACTAGGTTGTGTCACTTTTTCCCCCGCAGACTGACTAGCACGATTTGTTTCAAATGCTTTTGTAGCTGCTCTTCATAGAGTGTATCTTCATGGCACAAAGCCCAATTCTGCAAAAAAAACAAGCTGTCTTGTGCCTGTGAACACACACATTAGGTGGCCAATGCCTGCAAAATCGGAGCAGCAGGCAGGGCAGCTGGTTTGTAGCTGCCTTCTGTAAGAGGGCTCCCACTGTCAGACAGCTGTGAAGTGCGAGGCTGGCGTGGAGCAAGCCTGAGCACCTGCCCACACATAGGAATGGCTAGCTCACAGCAGTCGCCGTGCGGGACTGAAGAATGGTTTACCGGGTTCCTTATTCCTTCCGTGAGGCTTCTGGTTTCTAAACCAGCGGCAGGCCCCTTTACTAGAGTATTTACTTCATGACACCGCAAGATGAGAGCTGTTTCTCATGACAAGTAAGGTTTCAATATATATCAAAGCACTGCACATGTCCTTGTTCTCCTGGGAAAAACCCAGGTTTGAACAAATGTCTGGGCAGACACCAAGGGCAAAACTTTTTTATTAAAACAGACCTTGTTTATAAGCCTAAGCAAACAGAGTCTCTGAGTAGGAACTCCGCAGCAGATAACTGCAGCTTGTTGCTCTTGTTTATTAAAGGAGCTTATGAAGGAAAATTAATGCAGGCTACACTTACTGGGTGGAAACAGTGTCTCAAAAGTTCTAACTCCAGGAAAGCTGGTGTCCTCACAGGTATAGACCTCAGCAAGTGGTAAAAAGGGTTTGTTGTGTTTAAGACAGGAGCACAGAGTCAGAGAAGGTCTCATGATTGCCATGTCCAGGACCCTGATGTCACAAGACCCGAGTCACACAATCCCTTCCACAAACCAGCTGAGCTCTAGCTGTAAACAAGTTTGGGTTTTGCTCTACTGCTTTCACTGAAAAGCTGCTTCTGAGCCTCCCTACCTTAAAACTCTCAAGAAGCCTGATCTGTACGCTGCATTTAGCACAGAGTCACTTTATACCTTTGTTTCTATGCCACTATTGACTTTTAAAATAACTCCTTTCCATCCTGGTGGGCTATTCCTCCAATAGCCTAAACAAGATATTTTTCTTAACAGAAATCCTGTCTTCCCCCTCAGCCAGGCAGGCAAAACCCAAGGAGTACTCAAGTACTACAAAGGGCAATGACAAAAAGGGCAACTATGCTGGCTTGGAAACAGGAAGATTAATTATCTCAGTAATGATCTTGTTTTGAGATAACATATGAAGGAGCAAGTCATACTCGTAGCCCAGAACTGGAGCTATGTTATACATGCAGTCATGCTGCTGTAATTGACAGGGTACCTGAGGCAGATCAGGTGAAGAATAAAGCTGAAAAGATGCAGATCAACAAAGGTTGCATGACTTATATCAAGACCCAGCACAGGGATTGTGAGCCCATCTGTCCAGTTAATTGTGCTAATCACTTCCTACAGTTCTTTATAGCTTTCCCTATTTGACTCAAGAACCTTTCAGCTTCTGCCCATTGGCAGTCCTGTCAGGCAAGATGCGCAACTAAATCTCTGTGTTTCAGACTGTAACCAGTCACCTGGAAGCACCAGGAACATTAAGTTATCCCAGTGCACAGTCTGGCTTTCACCGTAACAGCATCCTTGTCTGAAGTATCAGAGACTGGGCAAGGTGAGCAGTGACTAACTGAGAGCACAGTTGGGTCGTGCCCTGAAATGATTTCCAAAATATGTCTTGTTCAAAACTGTCTTGATTGATGCAAGAAAATTTTTCACACCCTCAGGATTTTTCCACCTTCCTCTCTCCAATGTGGGGTACAATTGTACAACCCAGCATTGTGGAAATCCTGAGAATGCCTGACCCAACAAACTTGCTCCCAGTGGAGGCAACTGGGGCTCTGATCTTCTGTTCTCTTGAGCAATTGTTATACGCATTTTCAGTTTTAGAAAACTGAACAGCTTCATAGAGGTGTAGTTTGAGGCTTGTTATAAAGAACCCGAACAATCCTTCATAAACCGTAATATAGGGACAATTAAAATAACTGATCCAGTGGTCTCTTCTGATGTTGCACTGTGAGACCTATGTCAACAGCAGAACATATGAAAAGGTGAAAATAGTTCCCATTCACAGCATATACTGATCTTCATCTGGCTCTGAAATTTAGACTCTCATGTAAATAAGCTTTCCAGCTGGGAATTCTCCATCTCTAAGACTGCTAAATCAGCTTCTGCTCCTGGCTTTGAGCATTTAGCCAGTCCAGAAGCAGGCTCTATCCCTGACATCTTCCCCAATATCTCAGCAAGGTCTACACTCTGTGGTTTACATGTTCACAGCTTTTTAGGAGCACAAAGTGTGTGCATGGCAAACATACAGAAAATCAGACTGCATGGAGGTCTAAATACATTGCTTTTTGCTCAGTAAGTTTACAGTTGTCTTGCTGCTTCAGTTATCTCACCAGTCTGAGACAGTTCCATGGACCAGGGCTGCAATATTTTGGGGGTGTACAGAAGCATCCCTCAGTAGTTCATGGCTTCTTATATGAACCAGGAAATTCTCTGAGATGACAGTGTTTCCTCTGACTTTACTGTTCTCACAAAAATTCTGTGTCCCTCTTTTGTTGACCAACTCCTGTTCCCTTTCCCCACCAAAAGCTCCTCCTTTCTCAGTGACATTCTCAGGTTTATATGTCTCTTCACCAATATCTGGCTTCTTTGTTCTGCCAGACTTGACTTTACTGCTCCATGAATACTAAGTAGAAAGAGTTATTTCACTATTGGTCAGCTTGGTTTTTTGGCATAGCTGTTGCAAAGCTGGAGCATTGTGAAGACTGACAGTTATCAGTTTTAGATCTGGGAGGAGTGTGTTCATCAGCTTACCTGAAAAAAGTGATTTCATACACAAATGCAGTCATCCAGTAGCACAGCAATCTTCTTGCTAGCAACATTTCCATTGCAATTAGAATTCTACGTTTCTAACTAGCTAGATTCCCCACCTCGCTGCAGAAAGCCCTGCCTTCACCAGCTGAGACTCATCTTGCCCCATTACTTAAAAAACACATGTGTAAGGAATGCACTTAAACCCACTCTTCAAATTTCTACTGCATGTTTTATTTCCTTATGTAAAGTGGTTTCTAACACAGACTGCATGAAAGACATTTCACTTCTCACTTGGAAAAGCCCATTAAGGAAGGAGGGTTGTGAGTAAACAAACCTCAGCTGCTGAAAAAGGTCAGTAAACATAAAAGCCAAAAGTAAACACATTAGAATCAATTAATGTTTCTTTCAAGTGAGCTTTTAACAATGTTTGCATGAGGCACTTACCTGTGTCAGCTACTTTTTACCATATGGCTGCATATGAAAGTTGAATGAAACACTGCAGTGCACTGTCTATAAAATAGTGTTTCAGGGCGCACTTGACAACATGCTGAGGAAAACTAGGATGCCTTGTCAAACCGGATGGTAGTCATTGATGTGGGGCTATACTTTTTCAGGCCACGCTTCCATCAGACAATTACAAAGGATAGGGAAGCTAATTTGAACAACAAATTTACAATCAAAGGTCACTTGGGGTTGGAAGGGGCTTCTGGAGGTCACTTAGTTGATCCTCACCCCCACAGAAAGAAAAGCCAATTTTGAAGTTACGGTTTCAGTAACATTGATTCTTCACACTGTAGAGATGGTTTGTAAAACCTTTCTCCTTTGCTATTTTGCGAAGTAGGAAGATACCAGTTTTGGTGGCAAGCAGCATGTTTCTGTCCGGTGAAGAAAGAAAGTCTGAAAGAAAAGAAAACTGCACCATTTCTTAAGAAAGGCAGGGTTTTGTTCATTGGCAATCCGGACCTCTAAAAAGCATTTCCAACTGCTCCCAGTAAGCACATGGTCAGAATCAGCTGACAGTTTTCTGGTACGCAGATGTAAGTGTTGTAAGACTTAGGTTTCAACTGGCCATTAGAAATCCTTCTTCCACTTCAGTCTTCTTCCAAAGCTATTAACTTATTTGATGTTTAGTGTTGCTTTCAGACACGTGTGTGCTAATGGAAATCAAGTAAGTGGAGTGGATTTAGGCTGTTGCTGGTATGAAAGTGAATGTGATACAAAACAGAGCTAACTTACTCTCTGTGCTCCTAATCACAGAGCAAGCTCTGCAAGTCTGGAGAGTATCTGCAAGTATCTGCAAGTCACAGGTACTAAAAATGTTGCTGTGGTACAAAAGCCCAGAGAAACCTACTGCAAGCCCTTAAAATCTATGCTTAGTAGCAGAGGTGAGGAATCCCCTAATTTGCCCTTTGCTGCTGTGCTAAAATGGCAAATAACTCACAGTAAAGGAGGTCAGGGGATTGCAAAAGTAGTGTTCCTTAGTCAGATGAGAATTAAATGCTTAGAAACTGTTTTTTTATACTTGTATTGTGAAAAATGGTCTTCATTAAAATTCAGTGACCTATGTGTTTGATGACTATAAACCAGTCAGTAGATTCTTTGCACAGCTTTTCATACAAACATTCCATCAATGTTCACTGAATCTGTACCTTTACACAATACAGGAACATGCTATTGCTTATGACAGTCTCCTAGTTGGGACAAACATATGCAGATGAATAGGGGAGGCACATATTCGAAAAGATAATGGAGGCTTCCTATGCAAGGTATCCACTATGCCACTCTAAAATGCCAGTTGAGAGTGTAAGGAAGTATTAAAGTCAATCCCTACAAACTAAACTTTATAGTACATCTAAAAATATCTAATATTTTATGGTCTAATAATATCAGCGCTTGACTTACTGTAAACTTCAAAACTATTTAAAAACAAAAAAACCCAAAAAAAACAAACCAAAAAAAAAGCCAAACCCTTCAAGCACTTTGCAGGCAGTTTGTCTGTATCGGAAAACTTTTCAGCTGTTTCAGGATAACCACATGTAAAACAGTAGCTGAAGCAGGAAGAACAGAGACTCATCGTATCACACCCGTATCATATGCTCCATGGTTTACAGTGAAAAACAACTCACGCATGAATTCATAGACACATATAGACTGGCCAAGCTGCTGACAAACTAGGTTTCACAAACTAAAATGTGACAACCATCCTGATTAGTTTTTATTGCAGTTCTTAAGTATCCAGTAAGAGCTGGTAAAGATATAGAAACTTGTAAACCAAGATACATTTCTGGGTGTTCTTATGGTTATTACAGCAAATAGTGCTATTGCTCCTTTCATGTGAAACGGAGTGGGTAGGGCATAGGACTGCTGTGCAAAGCTGGGCTGCCTCTGCCTGGGGATACTGGGTGAAACCTCTCAGTATACAGACCATGAAGAGGGAAGCAGGGTAGTGTTTGCTATGCCTGTAAAATGGGCAGCAAGTGCTGCCCACACCTGTTCTTCCCTGCCCACACCCAGGCAACCTTTGGTCAGCGGCATAAGATGATGTCAGGATGACTTTCATTTCAGTAAGGTACAATGATAATCACCATAATCTAATTTCAAAGGCTGTGATGTTAGTATATCCACCCTATTCATCCACATAAATTCAGTGTGAATTACTTCCATTTTATGATTACAAGGAAAAAAAGAAATAGAAAAATGCAAAATTTAAGTCCTTCCAGGAATACATTGGGTTAGATTTTTCACTGTGGCTGACAGAAGGGGCTCATAGTTCCCAGCAGAGTACAAATCTGGCACAGGGAGAAATTGCTTGACCTTATGTGCTGACCCTGAAGTGTTGCTAGGTGGTGCAAGCCAGGGCAGTCCCCAAGCTGCTATTGCATCTGAAGCTACACAAGTGCTTCAAGAAGCTGCCTCTGATTCTCTGACATCTACCTGATTTGCCATGTCAGCAAGGACATTACAAGCCTAGCATGGATTTGTCTCAGCTAAATCCTATAGCCTCAAATGAGTATTTAAAGGTACAACACCTAGATAATTGAAGTAGAAGTGATGACAGAGAGAGAGAGATTCGTGTTTCTCTTCTACAGGTAAATCAACAGCAGCCCTGCCATTTAAAATCAGATATCCTGGTGAAATAGACAGAGGTGTGAATGTTGTCCTTCTGGGCTCGTAGCAGCACTGTGGGTCCACTTCATGCTGGAGTAAATAGCTGCAACGTGACCCTGGAGAAGCATCCCATCTAAATCCAGAGCAAGTGCTATGAAGAAAACCTTAACATTATTGACAAAATATTTTTTATGAAACAGATAGCAGCCTTCCAAGAGCAAGACAATGACAAAAGTAGTTTCCATGTGAACACCTTTCTTCAATCTTGTTACATCTTAGGAGAAAACACAGCTGACCAGAGCCAGCGCTCTTTGAAAATAACATGACAGATTCTACCCAGTGCCCTTGCTTCGCTATCTGATGACTAAGATGCAAAGTTAATTCCTGCTGGGCATTTTTTCACAACTGGCACTGTAGAAGCTACACCCAGCACATAGTGTGTTCAGAGTTGAATGATCCAGTAACAGGAAATAAGACAGATAAGTGCCTGGCATGGAAAAGACTCATCTTTTCCTTTGAGAAAAGTTATAATTACTGTTTAAAAACAATCAGTGGAGAAATCTGCTGAGCTGCCTTTTCACTTCTGCTTCCAAATTCTTCCTAAGAATTTTTTTTTTGTCTGTCCTTTGATTTAACTTCAACCTTTTATTGCTTTTGTGATGTGAAATGCCTTCCATATATTGCCATGCTGGTGGGTGCTTGTGGTAATTTTCAGTTTAATGTGTTGGGAAGTTTGGAAATGAGATAGGGGCATGTAATGATGTCTCCACCTGAAAGATGACTGTTTAGAAATAAGAGAGCATGTACAGCTTTTATTCAACTTCCCAAAATACATTTGAATCCAAGCACCATTCCTGAGACTGGAACAGTTAATAAAGGCATTCTTAAACAAACTTGAGCAACAGTAAGTCCAAAAGTAAAGTGTATTGAAGGCACTTGAACACCCTCTTTGCAATGGTAAACCACATTTCATGACCACATAATTCTCAGTAACTTCAAAATAGGGTATCCGAAGAGGCATAGCTTTCCATTGCTGCAGTAGCAATAAATCCCCTTGAGTTCACTGTTCATGCCAAAGATAAAGTGCTATAACTGTCCTTCGAAGTCCCCAAAAACAGATACAAAAAGTGCAAATTACGGCATGTGAGATGAAGAGTTTTCAGAGACCCACACTCCCACTGTCTCTTGAAGCTGTGACAGTTGACAAGTATAAAGCCTCAGTTTGACAGTTAAAATCATCTCCTTGAAAAAAGAAAATGGATTAGTATTATTTTTTAAATCTGCAATAATTTAAGCAAATAAATAAGCTGATTTTAATAACTGAGTGGTAAAGAATGAAGGCCCTATCTTCATTGTATGTAAGCTTTTCTGGCCTGTGCTGAAGTTAAAATGGCTCCTTAAAGCGGCCATTAATTACAAAGATAGCTCTTGTTGCAATCTTTTTTGAGGGAAGAATTCTCTCTCTCTCATCTGTGGTCCAAATTCTGAATTTACTGTTACACCAAAGCTATCACTATCTGCCATAGAAATGAAATAACAAAACTGAAATCTGGTTAGATAGTATCCACAGGAATGCTTATGGGTAAAATCTGTGCATCTGAATAAAAGTTTGCAGAACTGGGACTTCAGTGATGAGGTCAAGTGTCCTACACCTTCAGTGCTGATACAGCTCGAGCTGTAAGACAAAATGATAACATGAGCAATCCTTGTTCCTGTAACCAGGGCCGTGTGGGTCATTTCCAAGGGTCTCTGGTAAAGTATCTGTGGCTTTTATGCCTCAACTACCTATTCATCATGGAAAAAAGGTTCTTTCCAGTGTTTCTTAAAAATATATGATGCTGAGAAATATAAACGTTTGTCATATGACTTACTGCATGTTGCACAAAGACTTTCGGTCATTAAAATGAAGAAGTAAAACAAGACCACAAAAAGCAGCTACCTCTCCTTTAATTTCTTCATTTCAGTAAGTGCATAGAGGCGGCTAGGGCCACGAAGTGAAAAAATTCTGCAACAGTAATGCAACAAGCCATGGGAAGCCACGCCATGCTCAGACAACATGCACTGGAATCACGTCCAGACATGCACCAACGCTGTCCTCCAGATTGCTGCTTGCCTTGAGCTTCTGTTCATTTGCCCATGGCACAATCACACCATCATGTGAAAAATAAGAAAGGGCCTTTGGCTACAGCAAGTGCTGTCTTCCCAGGGGTAAAAGTGTTTTTCTGAAGGTGTCATTTTGACTGTAATACCTACCAATGGCAGTGGATCGGACAGCTACAGGTAAGATGCAAGCACTACAATCTGAGATGATGTGGGAATCCGTGAATTCATGCCCTCTCCATCCAATCCCTAGTTTTCATTTTACCTGCAGAAGTTATTTTTTAGGCTGATGACTTCTTGATCTATTATCTCTTTTTAGCAGTGAGAAACACAGGTGGCTTCTCAAGTCAATTCTGTCCCTGGAAAAGCCCAAAGCTGCCTATGTGTCCAGAAACTGCTGCATATTGTTTCTTCAGGCTGCTCGGTCAGCTGCATCACAGTTTTGCTTCCTGGGGGAGAATCATTCATATACGTAGAGCACACTGGGCAGCCTCAGGCCTGGTCTCCATAGGCTGTGTCAGGGTCTGTTTGGACACCAAGCAGTTACAGCTGGACCCAGTACCACCATGCCTAACACTGGCCACCGCCCTTCTCCTGACAATACATTAACCTATCAGACTCTTATGCATAGGTAACAAAAGTGATTTATATAAGCAGGTGTTTCAAGAGCTTTCTTATCATATTGCATTGTAGTTTTCTATGGTGGTTACTTTTTTTCAGTTCCATTTTAGTACAGGACAGTTACATACATCCTGATACTTTCTGAGGCATTACCTTCCCTCTGCAATGTAAAAATTCCTGGTTGCCTAGGGAAGGCACATGCTCATAAGATGAGAAGTGGCTCTGGCTCAGTTGCTGATCTAATATTCCATATAAATGAGGTATCTGGGTTTCTGTTGTTAAAATTTGTAGCCTCAGCCACAGGTATAACAGACTATTACCACAAAAATCTTGATGCCTTCTAAAACAACCAGCTTTCTGTGTGTACCCTACTCAGCCATGGCTACTAGAACTGCAGTTGGTATACAGAGGTGTATACCAAGCTATGTATGTAAGCTATGTGTATCTTAATTCAAGAGAACAAACATTTATACATTTTTACATCACCTGGGAGAAAGTTATACCCTTAGATTTGGCATTCTTAGAGAACTGAAGAAAAGTTGAATTTAAATTCAAAACTAGCCTCTATTTTGATGTAAGTTGCTACCTATTTAAGTTGCCATCTACAGATTTACGAAGATTTTAGCTGTAAGAAAGAAAAAGCTGTAAACAAATATAAAAAACCCTATGACTTACTGTTCTCATCTTTCAGGTTAGGGTTATGTTTTCTTTTCCTGTCTGTTAAAGTAAATATATATACAAATTTAACTTAAACATTTCTAGATTTGAAAGAAACAATACAATTCAACAAACTTTTAGATTAAACTGAGCTTTAACCACATTTAAGTTTATTATAAACTCCTACCAAATACATAAACTTCTCTACACTTCTTTTCTTTTACAAATTTTGAACTAAATTTTGAAGTCCTTAATAGCAAGACTTTCATTTCATGACAGTAAATGCATTTGTCTGAGTTTACTGGAGTCTATTCATATGCAAGACTAGAATAAAAGCCTGCTTCTTTTATTACCTCTCCACTACTACACTTGCAAATAAGAAAAGAAACGCTGTTAGCAACAGTCCAGTACAGCATACCATTTTAATTATACAGCCTTAATGGGAATCAACAATGGAAGTTCTGTGTTGTATGCTGTAGCTACGGTGTCTTCGTAGCCATGAAGAAAAACACCGTTCAAGCTATGTTTTTACAGCCCTTCTTACCCAAGCTTATTTGTGTTCTTTACAGAATAGTAGCTGGTCAGATTAAAAAATGTGTCTTCCCACATACCTTGTCTCATGTAAGTAACAAGGTGAGGAAAGTAATACCCAGCTCAAATGATCCAAGATCTCATTTTAGAACAGAGCGCATCTAGAAATAAAATGTGACTAACATCACACAAGCATGCCTAGAGTTACTAAAATTTCCAAAAGGTCATGCACAGGAAAAATAAAGAATAAGTGAAAAGATCCACTATCTGAGGTAAAATGTACCTTTTTTGGGTTGCCCATTCTCAAATGATTTTCTCTTTTGAAAGATTATTAGTGCAGAGAGAAGAACAGCCACCATCACACATGTGGGGACGATAAATAAGATCAGGGATTTTTGTCCACTATACTGTGTACTTATTAAAGCTGTCAAAAAACATGAAAAGAAAGTAAATTTATAATTTACAACACAGGCATTGTTTATGAAGTAATCAGTTCTGACTCTCCAAAGTCTTGCTCTGACTGAACAAAAGATTCTTAAAAATTATGAACATGGTGGCTTACACTTATTTTATGAATACTTGATTCTGCAATATAACTATAGGAAGCTTAAAAAAACGTGAGTCAGATCTTCCATTTGTATGGCATTTGAGTGAGCACTACTGCAATCCCATATCTGTATCCCATTCGAAGAACAATTAATTAGGAGTCTGAATCAGGGGAGACACCTATGCAGATTAAAGAATTTCCTCTGTACTGGCAGCCAAATAATGGCAGCTACCCTAAAACTAAAATACATACAAAAAAAAAAAAGACAGACTAGCTTGTGAGAGTGTGAGATAGCTGAGGCTTCAAAGGCATAAATAATAGCCTTGTTTCTTTTCCAGAGCATCAATATTACACAGTTTTCTAGAACCAAATTCCAGTGATGGGTTATAGGGCACAATGTACATACAAACACTCTGTGTCTTGTGTAAGTTCAAAGTAATACAAACCTGAAGTGGAAATACGAGCTGAAGTTTCTCCATTCAGTTCCTTATTCCAGAACACGCAGCTGTAGTTCTCACTCACATTTGGTTTGAATGTCAGGATGCTGGTGACATTGTAAAGGCCGTCTGCAGTCAGTGTGTAGGTGGTATTTGCAGATACACTGAGGTTGAAGTTCTTCTCATTTTGCCAGAAAACCTCTGCCAGAGGAAAGCCTTCTGACTGGCACATAAAAACAAACTTGTCTTCACCTGGTTTTCTCATTACTCGAGTGTTTATTCTTTTGTAGGATGCTGCATAAGAAGAAGTTGAGTGAAATTCCGTTATGCAACAATCGTCATTTTCCCAGTTCACTCTCCTCCCTTCCCTTTAATGCCGTATTTTGTCTATGGCTGTATCTGAGGTACACTTACGTGAAATGGTGAAGGATGTTCTCTAGAACAATTCAGTATTTGTTATTCAATCCTTCTCATGTCTACAGTGACAGAGCTTACTTCGCTACTTTATACGAGGCAGAAGTAGACACTGAATTTATAATTTATCAACACACAGAAAACACGTGAAGTCTCATGGGACCCTATTTCCACTTTTTGAATATGCCATGTTACGAAAAAGACTGGCTTTAATATTTGTTTTACCATAGCTTATAAACAAGTATGATTTTTAGTCATTTTACAACAAAATGAACTTAGAATTTCAGTAAGGACAGTTCAGAAGAACCAATGTGGGTCTTAAAAACAGCTGTATCCATTTTTGCATTTGACAAAAATTGGTATTTAAATGCCTGGGTAGGAAATGAATGCTGTTTTGTATCACACAGACATACTGCAGTTAGAGGGAAACACTAGAGGCCTTTCAAAGGAGTGGTCTGTCATGCTACCCAGTAATGTACACATTTATTACTGATGTCCCTTTGGCTTTGACAAATGCAGAAAATCACATGTCCTTGCTCTGGGAGCTGCAGTCACTTGGGGAATTCCCAGCCACTTAGGTAGCTGCAGCACGGCTTGTAAGTAAGTTAAAGCACCTCTGAGAAACTTTGGGGAATGGCCAGAGATGACCCAACAGGGCAGGGGGTCAAATGAGAGGTAGGTGGTGGGGGCACTGGAGAAGAGAGTGTGGGAAGCAGGCAGAGGGATGAAGCGTGGAGGCAGAGCAGTCGCTGTCCTTCCCTAGCACAGACTGCTCCTGGAGAACCTTGGCTGGCCACTGAACCAAGGACTAGCTAGCACAACGACAGCCTTGATGGTCCTGGGGTCTGAGCACAGGGGCTTGGTGAGAAAATTAGAGACAAATCCCTCCAAATTAGTCAGTTTCTACGATCTTGTAGGAATTCAGTGGAGACGTCTCAATGCATATATACTTAACGTTCAAGCCAGCCACTAACCTTTTACTTCCAAAGTAATGTACTTGTAGTCCGCACCCTGATAGTCAATGAGACAAAGGTATGATCCCGCATCTGTGATCTTCACACTGGTGATCTGAAGGATAGCTCGTCCCAGTTTCAGTTGGCTGTGCAGAAGTGCGGCTCTTCCTACGTAATCGTGATGTTGTGATGGAGGCGATGCCTTCCCATTGCGGAGTGTGTACACCTCTCTTGATTTCGACTGGCCCTGCCTTTTTTGCTCCCAAACAACAGTCAGGAGTCCTAGGTTTAATGAGCCGTTCACAGGGAATCTGCATTCCATGGTCACATTGCTCCCATAGTCCACAATGTATAGCTGTTGAGGAACTTCAACTGTAAATAGAGCTACAGCAGGAAGAGAAAACAGTTTCTTTTTTTTTTTTTGTATTAAAATATGTTCTGATTTTCTTTAAATTTGGGCAAAAAGGTGTCATGTAGTCAGGCGTATGGTTACTGGTTTGACTAAAAGTTTTTAGCATTTTTTTGTTCCTACTCGCACTAATGTTTCTACCATGTCGGTAGTATTTATAGCAAGTTTTCTATATTCTCTATTGATAATGGAGTCTGAAAGCCAAGAACAAAATGAGCAAGGCTTTATTTTCACATTTTAGATGTAACTTAAGGCTGAGCAGGTGATTACAGTGGGCACCTCCATGGAACTGTGATTGTATCTCACAAGTCCTAAGATTCTAGTAAAAGCAACAGTTACTTTTGGAAATAGTAAATCTGGTTTCATTATCCTTTACAAAGAGAACAGTGTAACTCCTGTGAAACACAGTTGCACTGGATAAGCACATGTAACTTGGAAGAATTGGTACCTAGCAATTGCAGTCTTCTACAAGCCAGGGACCACCTGAGCATTACTTGATCCCACACACCTTCTCAGATACGTACGACAGTATTACAGAAAGTATATAAAAATAATCTTCTTAGCCATTCACCAAATCTGAAATTAATATTGTTATGGCTAGTTTACCATTTTACGATGTACCTGATAAAGGGGAATTATTTATAATACATCATTCAATATACCTTGTTACTTTCCATATTGGATGTACCATATATTGGTAGATTTAATTCAGAAACAATTGGAAGTACTGATAGTGACATTGAAAAGAGAAGTTCATGCACCTGTTTATGCATTTCTTTTATTTCATGTATTTGTGAAACACAGGGAAAGCTTCAATTCCTCCTAGGAATGTTTGTTTATTCACTTTAATACAACCATAATGAGGGAAAGTAATTTAAAAAACTGCCCAGCTCCTCCTGGGTTTTAGCCAAGCTGTCCCTACTGCAGGCCTGGACAGGGGAATATGGGTGGTTTTCCCTCCCTCTGCCTCGCACTGGGGTTGTTCTGCTCACAGTTGGCTTAGCTTGCTTTGGGCATCCTCCCTCTCCTGGCGGTGCCCGCTGCTGCTGTGCGCCGCAGCTGGCAGGACGCGGTGCCTTACAGAAGCCTGACTGGAAAGCGATGGGCATCTGTCCTGTGCTCAGTTAGTACGCAGTGCCTTCTGCCAGCGCTGCAAAGCAGAGGCTGCAGACATCACTGGCTGTTCATGTAGGTGTGCGTAGCGGTATTTGCTGCATTGGTTCTGCTAGTGGAGTTGAAAGGCAGTTTCTCTCTCACCTGAAACCATGGAGAGCTGCATTTCCAGCAACAGTATTGTGAGGATCTGGAGCATTTTGTCAGGTGGATCTGAAAGAGAAGTGACATTGCACCAGAACTTGCAACAGCTACCTCCTCCTGCTGAGATGGGTTAGAGGCATGCTAGCCTTCAAAACCCATCGCAGCTAAAAATCAGCAAAAATAAAAACAAACACTAGGCTACTGTAGAGGAACTGTAGAGGGTTAATTAACATTGATAATATACAGTTGTGGGCTTGCTTCTGGGGTGGTGGGTTG
>JAVJGI010000057.1:30806375-30817857 GCA_035590275.1 Ibycter americanus | reverse complement strand
GAACCCAGACACAGCAGAGGCAAGAAGCAGGGTGGACTGGCCTGAAGAGGATGAAGAAACAGCACGGACAGTAGATGGACTTTTGGAACCTTGTGTGGGAAAGCCTTGTTGCAGCCGGATAGTTTGGTAGTGCTGCAACAGGCCACCACTAGAAACAAGGAAAATCCTGGTTAAAACAACCTGTGCACGCACCTGGAATATGAACTACTGACCTGTGGCAATGAAGGGAAATAATACTCTTCCATGACTTCAGCCATGAGGCTTTCAGGGTCTATAGCTTGCAGGGCAGTCTTAAATAGTCTGACAGGCCAGTGCTTTTACAACTTCACACTGAACCTCTACCCATCAGTAATAAAAATCGATTGCAGTTGGCTTCTCACATGCGGAAGAGCTTCATAAATGTGCACAGGCAGACTTTTTTTAACTGCCTGCACTAACACCTGATCTAGCTTATCAGATTGCTAACCCTGATTTTGTTTCAAGTCTGCTTTGTATACTTTTTTTGAGGATACTTATTGTCCAAGTTCTTTAACCTCAAGACCAGCAGATACCTAGAACTCAACATGAGATACTTGGAAATCTCAGGGTGGGTAGATTAGTTTGCTTCAGAATGGATTAGATATGAAGACCTACTGCGGTTAATTCTTTCGCTTTGCACATGGCAGTGCCTGACGTGTACAAAGTACCTTGTATTACTGACAGTAAACCAACAGCCCTGAAATCATGCAAAAGAAGAAAGTCCAGTGTTAGAGTATCTTACTGTTCCAGCAACAAGCAAACTGTTCTTTTGTATACAGATCAACGTAACTAAAAAGCAAAGAACAAAATCCAGGGACATTTATAACAAAACTAATGAGATAATAGAAAAGAAGGAAGAATTACTGTGAATAAAGCATGCCAACATATAGCATAATCTAAAAAAAAAGTTAGTGAAGGAGATCCAGAAGTAGGCATAAGGAAGTAAAGAAGAGAAGAAGCAATTTTAGACTTCCCCAGAGCTCGACTTACTGGACAGGGGTTTTAATTTTACTTCCCTACTCTTTTGTGGCTCAGCTTGAAACGTTCTGGCTCTGATTTTCTCAGGTGCTGCATTTCTGTGATCGCTTCCATCTTTGAGCTCTCCGTACCTCAGAAAGTCAGGCTCAAGCTTTAGCAAAGTTAGCAGCCAAGATTAGGGGACTTTTCCTGGAAATGTAGGCCTTAATCATTTGATGTCACAGCTAAAGGTGACCTTTATGTCACCCTAAAGGGGCATGTGCAAACTACAGTAAGCAAGTTTATTACATGTAAATGAAAGCAAGTTAGCTTTATCAGAGGACTGACTGAGTTGCCACTACTTAATGTGTGATGAATTGTAATTATTTTAGCTGTATGAGAAGGAAGCTAATAAACAACATCAGCATCGGTATCTCCATTTCTTGGATGCAGAAACAAAGATCCCATACTGCCCTGACAGCTGGGTTAGATTTCACTCATTATGTAGCCAACACAGCGTTTCACAGTTAATACTATAAAGAAATTTACCATCCTCAATCTCCTGCTGCACTCACTTCTCCACACAGCCTACCTAGAAACAGGTGGACATAGAAGGAAGAACTGAACAAAGAATGCAACGATTTCACATCTATGTTTAGATCCCTGGATTAGCCTCATGTGGGACATGTGAAGTGATCTACTCTCTTTTTATAGTTCAGAGTACATTAAGAATGCAGAGCATGTACCTTGCACAATGTAGGGGATGGGACTTTTAAAATATACATTATTACTGAGAGTAAAAGGATAGAATAAAAATAAGTGGATACATAATCAAAGCCCCAGCAGATAACAATTGTAATTATTAAATATGAAATAAGAGTAAATCTTGCCTGACCAGATGGATTAGAGTGAGAAGAGCTTGACACATACCATAAATACCATGACACATAGAAGAATCCAAAGAGGGAAACTTTTTGCTTGTGATATTGAAAGCAGAGTCATGAAATGCTTGTGGGTATCAGCAAGGATCTGTATTAGAAGGATCAAGGATCTATCAGTAACAGTCTGTACTAGAAGCCATCTTTCTTTTTTTCCATGATATTACTAGTGGACATCAATCTGTTGCACAATCTCAGCACAATCTACCCATGCAACTTAACCACGTGGCTCTGCCAGGCATCCTGACACACCTCCGTGAAGAAGGTCTGTGCCAGCATCTGGAAGGTGATTTCTTCTGAGCTTGCAGTACCAACCATTCATGCTGTTACAGAATAGCCCTTATTTTCTCCCTACCTTTTGTAAAACATATGCCGTGCAGTAATCCTTGTACACAACTATCCTAACAAGTTTGTGCACAGCAGCGTCTTTTTCTTCCTTTAGGCAAAAGGCCATTTCTAAAGTGCATTTATCATCTCTTTGTTACAACTTCATAGGGATGTAACAAAGCAACACTGCACCGTAAAAATCAGCACTTGGTGGTTCTGGCAGCAAAGTCAGGAATTGAAATCCACATCTAAGAACACGAGGAAGTTGCATGACATTTTAACAGCAATTTGGATCCTGTCAGTAAATGAATGAATTTCCCAGACCAACCTGCAGAAGAGAAAGCAAGTTTTCACACAGTGCTGTGTGATTATGAAAATGAAGCTGAATAAACCTTTGAGGGTTGAAGTGACAAAAACCACAGCATCAGACATTTAAAAGCCATCATGGCTTTTTATGAGTTGTAGGAGTTCCAATGAGGCTATGGGGCCCAAGCCTAAAAATTTAAGTGGGAACAATGAAAACAAAGACATGACAATATGAATGGGAAAAGGGAGGAATATATTCTTCTTTTTTTATACAGCTTTTTTATTTCACTAAAATTACTAAGTTGAAACTCATATTTGACTTTCTTTGGCCCAAAAGAAACACGTTCTGGTAAGCTTTCTTAGTGAATGCTGAGTGAAATTCAGAGGGCAATGATAATAAATTGCTAAAATTCCCAGAAAGGTCAAAGCAATACTATGTATAGTTTGCCTCCTTTTGATTCAGTTGATCATGTCTATGACTTTAGTCCTGGCCCAAGCTCACACACCCACAGGGATTATAACACTCATCTCTGAAAAAAAAAGAAATTTTTGGCCAGTGGAACGCCCCGGTTCACATAAAATCTCAAGCGGTTGCTCAAAATTCTCCTGGCAAGGAGTGAGAAAGGTATTTCTTTTTCCCTCTGAAAATATCAGCTCAGCATTCCCATCTCAAACTGCACAAGCTGTGTGCTCCAGGCCACAGTATTGTTTTCAACTTACTGTTCAGTTTTCAATGTTAAGTATAGACTTCATTCAGTTCTACAGACAGAAGCAAAGGGGTGCTTGTCCTAACAGCAGGTACAAGTGGTGGCAAAAGGGGAACATCAAACTCTGCTATATGCTTAAACCGTGGAGCTCCTGAACAAAAGCTGGGATACTTCCTTTAAGCAGCTGTGCTTTGTATAGATCTCTTTGGCATGTCCGTACTGTTATGGCTGCTGGATCTTATCTTTGGGGAACACTCACGTTATGAACCACAGTGATTTGATGAGGGAATTTGGCACAGTCTGCTCAGAAGCCTTAGGACTGATTTGACCTCAGTTACTGACAACTCCTACAACGCTGACAATATTGAAAAGTTTGCAAGAAGCTTTGTAAGAAAAGGAACATGGAAATCACAAATATTTTGCGATTTACTCCTTAGTAATAAGAATTCAAACCCACATTTGAATAATGTGAACTGTGAATTCACTTTTATTCCTTTCATCTGTGTATCGGAAAGATCATGGTGGTTTTCTTAAATAAAAGGAACATCTTAGTATAAGACCTGAGTACAAGACCCTCTGGCACCAGCGCTGGTTAGTAGCCTTGCTATGGTTGTCCCTGCTCATTGCAGGGTGGTCGGACTAGATGACCTTCCAACCCAAAGCATTCTATGATTTTCTATGATCCTACGATTCCTGCCAAACAAGGGTAGCAAAGGATCCTGTGCCAGATGAATCTTCTTTATGCTGTCCACTAACACTGTTGAACACAACCAGAGGCACAGTCACTCATTCAGGGACTTCATAGTCTAAGAAAAGTCATGATAACCCTTTCCTGGAAACATCATTTCAGCTATTAAAATATTTTGTATTCCAGTGAACAGACAATTAAGAACAGCAAAAACATTTAGCATTTACATAATGACACTTAGTGGCAGTAAGCAAGAAGAGTTTTGTAGACCAGGAGCATATCTTTCACTAGAATAATGAGAACTGTTGGAATATCTAAACAAGTTTCCAGGCACACTGGCCCTTCTCCAGGTGTAAAGCAGAAGTCAAACATACAGAGAAGTTCACAATAATCACTCAGACTTCAGTCTGAAAGATTAAATAATTAAAGGACCAAGGAAAGGGTACTTGGTCCTTTTAAAGTTAAGCAGGTATTGTAGACACACCCTTGTTTGTTTAGTATTTCCCTGCAGACCAAGTTAGCACATTGACAGCGCTTACCATGTGATCATGCTCAGTTTTAGCAGGTATAAGACATGTGTTCTTACAAAGTTCCTGGAAGAAAGCAGGGACATTGCACTCCACCGCTGGGAGCTGGGAGGAGGATGGTAACATCACCAGGCTGGCAGATGGCCTATGCCCACCTCCGCACAAACTGTCAAGTGCACTTCAGCAAACAGGGTATTGCTAGTGATGTGAAAGACTAGTGAAAAATCCTGAGCTGATACACTTTGTTGTATCTATCAACATAGATTTGAAATCTATCAAATAGATTTGAAACAGCAATCTTGAAATTGATTTGATCATTCCTACATCCAACATTTTTGCTCTGCCACTGATATGCTCTATAAGATTACAGAGATCAGCTCAGATCACACTTTTCCTATTCCCTCTCTTTCTACAGCCTTTGTACTTTTGTACTGCAAAGGTGGTGTCTGTGCAAAGCACAATGCAGTCCCCTCTTGAAATATCCCAGAAAGACAAACTCATCTGAATACCATAAGCAAACAAGCTGTGTTAACATGGTATCTTGCTTGGCTCCGTTTGGCCAAAAGAAGCATCAGAGCAATACCAGGCTAATGTGATGGTACTGCTTCTCATGCCTAAGCTAATTTGTTTTGGGGTAATTCAGATCTTCCTGCATGAACTGAATTTTATGCTTATTCTCCTGGAAAATAGACTATCTTCTCATACACGTTATCTACAAGGCAGAAGACTGAGGGGTCCCAGTCACTGTTTGCTTTCTTTGTCTTTCTCTGTTACTGAAACTCCTTTGCCTTCTGTGCATCCTGTGGTTTCAAAAGCTTCCTTCCAACACTCTCACGTGTGCAAAAAGACACAACCTTTTCAACCCCCTCATGAAATGTCTAAACCGATTTTTCTTTCAGTGAAGGATCCAGCTTAAAAAAAAAAAGTTTAAAAAAAAAGTTTAAAATTCCTAGCAGCATTAGATCCTTATATATATGACCTCTGTTCTGTATCTCACCATCAGAAAGAAGGTATTTGCTTCCATTTCAAGGACTTCATAAAAAAACTAGCAATGCATATTGACATTTGTTCAAGGTCCATTTCTCAGGCCTGTCTTAGTATGTTCTGTGGACATCGTCTTCTGCCCTCATCCTCTCCAACCCATCTCACCCACACACCCTCTCACCTGCTGTTCTTCCTCTGCTGCTGCACCCTCACTGCAGGCTGGGGGAGAGGATTGGAAAAGTGAGAAAACTCATGGGTTAACATAAAGACAGTTTGACAGGTAAAGCAAAAGCCACGCATGCAAAGCAAAACAAGGAATCCATTCACCACTTCCCACTGGCAGGCAGGTGTTTGGCCATCCGCAGGACAGCAGGGCTCCGTCATGCATTAACAGTTACTTGGGAAGAAAAAAGCCATCACTCCAAATGTTCCCCACTTCCTTCTTCCCCCAGCTTTATATGCTGAGCATGGCATCATATTGTACAGCACATCCCTTTGGTCAGTTGGGATCAGCTGTCCCAGCTGTGCGCCCTCCCAGCTTCTTGTGCACCCCCAGCCCACTCGCTGGTGGGGTGGGGTGAGAAGCAGAAAAAGTCTTGACTCTGTGTAAGCTCTGCTCAGCAATAACGAAGACACCTCTGCATTATCAACACTGTTGATATATATATATATTTATAACTATATATAGATATAAAATAACTGTTTCCAGCACAAATCCAAAATATAACCCCATATCAGCTACTATGAAGAAAATTGACTCTGTCCCAGCCAAAACCAGCACACCACCTCACTATGCAGTTAATTTACTGTTGGGTCCATTGCTTTGTATCTGATGTTCACATCACCTGTGACAGCCTATTTGCATTGTTTCAGTCAGCCCTCCACCTCACTTCAGCTTTCAGATGAAGAAATATCATTTTTCACTTCCTTCTTTGCTCACCCTTGCTGCGAATTTTCACTTTCCCTCCATTGTGTAACTGTCACCTGTTGTATATTTTTCACTGTTATTTTTTGTATTCAATGTTAACTACTGTCATTTTAATACAACCTCAAATAAATATATTTTTTGCCATAAATGTTAGGATAAGATCGGGTTGAAAACTTGTTCCAGAAAATATTATTACATTTAAAATGCAGCTGCATATCCTAGAGAACACATGCTTTTCAGCTTTAAGCAGCAGCACAGAACAATACAGGCTGACACTTTGGTGTGATACATTGCAAATTTTCCTTCATCTATCTCCAGCTTCTACAGAAAGAAAGACTTCAGAGGAGCACAAGAACTTCTTTTCCTAGCCTGTGCTCCTCCTGGGAATGCAGAAGGTGAAGGTCTCCAGACTTGCTGTACAATTAAAACAACCTACCACCTGCAGTAGGGGTTTAATAACAACTAAAAGAAAGTAAGCAGGAACATATAGATACAAACATGTACAGATTTTGTTCTCTATACAACTCCTCCCTGAAGTTCAGAATGAAAGATCTACAAACAGCAACATCCCAATGCATAAGCTCAAGAGGCTCGCTAGCACCACTCTTCTGCCATTGCTTATGACAGAAGATTGACATGCAAGACAGGTTCAGCTTCTAAAATTCTTTATTCCCCAGAGTTTGAAGTTATATGGACCTGTGTTTAAGGATCTGGGACTTATCCAATCTCTGGTTCAGAATCAGAGTCTACTCCCTACAAATCATTTGAAAATAAACTTACTTTAAGCAAATATTCTGAATATAGGAAAAACCCCTGCAATCCATTAGTCAGAAATACAGTAAAAATCAATTTGCATTTTAGCAGCATTGTACTCACGTTAGATCTTTATGCAGTCATTGGAAGAAATACTCACATTAGATGTTTATGCAGTCATTGGAAGAATAAGGTTCATGCAACAGCTAAGATTTTCAATTTTCAATTTTACCAAGTAGCTCTATCCTATTTGCACAATAGCAGAAACCATCCAGTTCTCATGATCAGTCTAAAACATGTACCGACAGCGTAACTTGGAGGCTGATCTTATCCAGGCTTTATGTCACAAAACAACTGACTGTGTTAAAAGGAAACCACCAAGTTTCTTAGGAATATGAGAGTAGTTCCAGTTTCATTTTGACATTTCATAGTTTGAGTTCAGTGCTCTGCATTGCTGAGAATGTGCATCCAAACAAGCTTACTCAAAGGATTCTGCAAAATTTATATGCTCACATTCTGCTTTTAATTACACCCATAATTTTTTGCTGGATTTATACCCATTTAGAGCAGTAGACAGCCTTGGCATCTGAACTGGCATTTACTAGGATTGTTCTGCAATCATGAAACTATCAAGTTACATTTTCTCAATTTTCCTCAGATTAATTTTACAATAATTCCTTGAGAGATTACCTAACATTTGCAGAAGACATTTTCTGTACATTCTCATCTATATCCATATCATTTATAAAAAAATAATCACAATGAGGTGTAGTCAAACAGTGTTGTCCAGTTGGAGGTTGCCACTCTCCACCCTTGCCAATATACCAAACTCGACAGGACAAAGCCTGGGCAATTGGGTTTAAGTTGGCCCTACTTTGAGTGCAAGGTTGGACTAGGTGACTGCCAGGGCTCCTTTTCAGCATAAAGTATTCTGTTCTATTGAACAACCTTATCAACGGATGTCTCTGTGCATTTTACCGCTACTAGGTACAATTTACTTCCATACTGAAGTTCATCACTCTACCTTTTAATTTATGACCAGATCGCAAGAGGGAGACATAAAAGAGGATACAGTTTCTTCCCAGGTTTCTTGGATGCATTGGTGCTACACATGGGACACACATACTCTTTTGTCTCCAGTTAGTTCCTCATGACTTGGGAGAATTGTACTCCATCTCCATGCAAAAAATGGTTGTGGCTTTAGTCCCATGGGTCCTGGCTGGTTTGGGATGATGTGGGATGACTGCCTGCCTCAGTCCGACTCAGACCATGAAATCATGTCTCCTGCTGCCTGGTCTAAAGCAATCCACCTCAATGAAACCACTGCTACACTACCTTTTTTTTCCTCAGTAAACTTATCCTGTGTAACCCTATCACATACAGTAATTCCTGCGTAGCCTGCCTTTTTTCCAGGAAGGCTCCGATGACCCCTTTGACAGCTGTCAGAAGTCAATGGTTTGGACGATTGGACACTTGAAGGGGAGATAAAAGTCCACAGGGCCAGAGCTGAACTTGATCTATGATTTACAACCAAAATCAAGTTTTCCTGATGTCCTAATACTTTCACTAAAAGCAAAGGGGGAAAGATGGCAGCAAACTGACATCTGTGCTCTTTTTGTAAGTAGGTGAGAAACGGGAGAGTTCAATCTTCCTAAGGCACTTCTTCTGGGCTGCCGCCTGTGCTTACTGCTTCCCTTAATGCCACCATCCGCCAGCTCCCCAAGGCCTTGTTTGCTCTGTGGCCTTCCACGCTAAGACTAATAGCCTATTTAGGGATAAGGTTTTATGCAACCACACCTTGCCATTAATATCAGTTTTTAAAGGATATCTTGATGGTAAAACAAAGAAAAAGGCAGACAACTATGAATGATGTGCAAGTTGTGCAGAGCCCACAGGCATTTTGAAGTGGAAAAGGCAGTAGACAGCCCTCTGTCAAGGACATTGTGGAAGATGGACATCCCAGCTGGAGTCATGGTGATTCCCAGCAAACGCCTTTGCAGAGCACCAGTGTCCTACCAAGGAAGACTCTAGCTGCATGAAGTCCTCAGGGAAGCCTTGTTTCGCTGATTGCTGTCCTTCCCTTCTGATTAGCCCTTTGATTGCCTACCCCACCCACAACTTCCTCACTTGTTTGTTAAGGAATCTCTACCCTCCACACCCCACCCCCACCCCCCGTGTCTAAGTGCCTAGTTTCCCTGCAGGTATTGAGACTTCTGTAAGGAAAACAAAAGTGTTCCTTGTTCTCTTCCCACCTGGTAGAAAATGTACCTCAAAGTTACTTCAGTTACCATCACCATCTTCTACTCATTCTAAGCCAGCTCTGGCCACAGTAGATTTTCTTCATGTGTTCTTGTTTCAGGACAGGGAGACAGAAAGCTCACTGCAATTGCCTAAGAGTCAGTGACCGGCCTTGGGCACCTCACGAACTCAGCAGCAACTGGCAGGGACTTGCCTGGGACAATCTCCTAGATTGCAGGACCACAGAAATACAGGGAGTGAGACAGGAAATCAGGGAGAAGATGCAGCAAAACCAGAAGTCCCACTGTGGACTTCTGATATGTGCAAAATCAGAAATTCAGCTGTTAACATCTCTGACATTTTGCTGGTTAGCCTGTGCTTGGATGATGCACTGTTGGTACAAGTCACTCAAGGACATTAAAGTTACTTTTTTGGCCAAAAGGGAAAAGGGACACAAATCCTCCATGCTGCTCCATGAAAAGCCCTGCAGATCAACAGCAGTGATTCTATTTTTCTTATGTTATTAGTTACTCTTTAGTGCAATTGTTATTAGTAATAGCATTCATATTCTACAGAATTAAATGCCACAACACAAAACAGGCTACCAGACTGGTCCATAATCATATTTTTCAAATGCATGAGTCCTTAACTCAAATACCAATAAGCCAATTTAGACTGTGCATGTGAACCAGGCTTTTCTGAGTGCTTCTGGCCATCTAACAATGCTTGGCCATTAGGAAGAAAAACGAAGCTTACTGAAGCTGAGTCTGCTCTAGCTTCCTGCTTCATTTTCCAGATACCCAAAACCACTGAAGTGGCATGCAAAAATTATTAACTGAAGGAAAAAATATTATTGCAAATATGGTGCTTAACTCCAGTTTTTGTTAGGATATGAAAGGTTTCCTTTTTCCCAGTTCTCGTGACCTAAATGTGTTGTGTTTTGAGTTAGGTGTGCATTCTCCCTCTGTCACAAGTGGAAAGCAATTGTGCGGGAAGAACTCATGGCACTGGAGGATGAGTGTGTGGGCCCGTCTCCCTGTATTCATAAGAACGAAGCCAAAAGACTTAGCTTATCCTAAAACCCTAATCTGTAAAATTACTAAGGTTAGATTAGACAAGTTCTGGTTTGGATTTTAGAGAAATACAAAGTCAAGTTTATTTAGAGAGGACAGGTCTTTTCACATCATCTGTTATCTACCACACATCCCCCTTTTCTAATGAAGAAGCAAAATTTGAAGATTCCTATCAACCACTCAGGAATTCAAGCACTTGCATTTCGGACAGTAGCATTCAGCTACAAAAGTTAAAAACATATTTATATCCCCTCATTTCATTATCTTACTGATCTGACATACAGTACTGCCAAATAGGAACTTACCTTTTCTCCTGCTGGGAAAAGATAAATGTAACAGTTCCTGCTGTCCGGTGGAGCTTGATAAAGACATCAACTTCAGTTCCATGATACTAAGCATGCAGTAATAGCGCTGCCTTGCAAAGGCTGATAACAACGGAAAGGAGTAGACTCTTAACTTCAATATGCAAACAGCTGTTGCAGTCTCAAAGAGGAACTAGGAAACAAAGAGGCTGCCCGAAATCACCACCATTATGTGCTGATATGAAGCTACATTTGTGTGTTGAGGAGAGTCAGTGCTTTTTCTAGAAACGGCCTTAACCTTTCCAAAGGCATTCTTGCACTCTGGGAATAATTAAAATTTGGCCATCATCTTCAGTAACACCCAGACTGTGGCCTCAAAAAGCATGTTGGGAAGCAGGATGGGATGTTCAAGTTCACATAGCTCCTTGAAGGATTAAATGGCAAGAATCAGTACCAGAATATGCAAGTTCTGCAATGAATTAAGGAGATCACTTTATAGTGTCTAGTTTACTTAACTGGGGTCTACCAACTCCATTATGGTTATGAGACACATTTCTCTATCCTACTATATAAGGCAGCTTGCTGAGATGTATTAAACACAATGTTACGTTACCTAGATCGAATACTGCCAGCAGTGAAGCCCTAGGCCAAGGGCTGTATTCACCTTCTTAGGACTGCACAACAGACTCATCTATTTTAAATGGAAAAATAAAACCTGAGCCCACTGAGATTCCAG
>JAVJGI010000057.1:30763980-30776524 GCA_035590275.1 Ibycter americanus | reverse complement strand
GACTTTTTATTGTTGTTGTTTTATGATAGCAGTTCAGAGTGATCTGGAGTTCTGTTCAGTTGAGTTGTGGGTTGTTGTTTTTTTCCAGCAAGAGAATTCCTTATCAGATGAAAGGATAATCTTGTCTGTGGGAAAGCATAATTGCATTCAGGAGTCAGAGATAATCCTCCAAATTAATCTTTGATGGGAGCCACATAACCTTTGAGAAAATAAACAGGCTAGGAAAATAATACACTTTTGACAAATCTTGTATTTACCCATAATAAAAGTGTTTGATTATAAACTCCTGTCTGTAATATGCATCTCTGGATAGTCTCACTTCCCTTCTCCTGCCATCCCTCTTCTCTCCCTATTTCATTATGTCAGATTGTAAAGTGCATTCTTCTCCCCAGGTAATATTGGATAGCCAGCAAACAGGCATAGATCTGCTTTCATAGCAGTTAGTCTTTGGGAGTTTATAGACTTCCTCCCTGCGTGGTCATGGGAAAGGTTCCCTACTCCTTGGTGCGAAAAAATGCCAATAGCAAGTAAAACTGGAGGGGTTGATTTTTATATTTTGACAATGCAGTGCAATTACATCTTCTTTTCTGAAAACCTATGTCAGCCTTTCCTTGTTTACAAATCTTTTTCCCTCTTTTGGGGACCCCAATGTCATACAGGTTCGTTTTGAGCAATGGGGAGACTACATTATCCTATTCTAATGAGGGCCAGTGGTGGTACTGAAGCTCCTCTGCAGTTCTGTACCTAATTGGGTATGTTTATGCTCCTTTTTTTCCTTTAGTGATGTGGGGTTCTTCTTCTTTTATTGCTTCGTTTTAACAGCTCTTTTTAAAGCTTTGGCAGTGATGCAAAATAAGGGAAATAAAAACTAGAGACATTTTTTTCACCCAGTTAGTAAAAATTGTTGAGCTGAATAGCTGAGCATATTAGTACAGAACACGCTTAAGGAAACTCATTTTCCACTTCAATAATGCGTAGTCTCTCTTTTTAAAGATGATAAAGAACATAGCAGTTTCTTCTGTAAGTGAAATGTTCTTCTGGACACAGCACAGAAATGCCAAAAACATATTTAACTCTTGCAGATTCTGTACCTGTAGAAACAAGTTAATTGACTCAAATTGTAAATCACAAGCTTTCTACTTCCAAAAATGACTGTTAAGTGTTCAGTGCTTTCGTCTGTTCTTCAGCTCTTTCCTATGGAGAAAGATGCATGCATTTTACACTGTATGTATGAGCTATGGCACACACATTCATGATTCAGCATGAAGTGAAACTGCAGTGGAGTGCTGTTTCCATGTCTACAAATGCTCTGTCTCATAAGAATATGCTTTGGAATATTATTTCATCATAACATTAATGTGTAAACATTAATTTCATTAGACTGTTATTTGATGTTCTAAAAGATGTGCAATGATAGTATTTGTATTTGGAAAAACTATCAAAAACTCAGTGAAAGCCTAGATAGATGCAACTTAATATCATATTTTTTTCTTTCCTCTACACTATCAGCACATGGTTAGAGGCAAAACATAGCATGATTGCATTACTTTCCTGCCAGGGTTGTATTGCCTTAAGAGGTGTGCATTGAATGGCAATAAATGAAAGGAATTAAGGCAGTTTTGTCGTCATATTCAACAATTTGTCCTTAAATCTGAAATGAAAATATAGAAGTACCCTGTAGCAAGCTTCTTAATAGACCATGTCTTATGCCCAAAGTATATTGGTTTTTTTCTGAATTAAAATAATAATAAAGTCAGACCTATTATAAGTGATAGAAAAGGACCAGAACATTTCAGTTTATGTCCAGACACTCAGCAGTTTCTCAATATAAACCTGGCCATAATTCAATGAAATGTTTGTGTAAAATTTTAGATTGGAGGATTGGTTTAGTATTCTGATTGTCTCAATGAATTGGAAAAGGCCTGAAGTAATAAGAAGTGGTATAATGGGTAATAGAATAAATGCCAGTTCAGAGCATTATATTAAAAAAGGAAAAGTTAAATAGATAAACTGAGTATAAGTGATTAGACTTCAGGACCATAAAAAAGACCTAGGTTTTATATGCTTGGGCATACTTATCAGTCTATTTTTTATATAGATATGTACTGATAAATAAGCTGAGTCAACAGCACAGATTCTTGTAAAAGCAAACGTAATTGTGGATTTATTAACCAGGGGATAAAATTACTCAATTTGCACTACTGATGACTTTGCTGGGAAAAAATTTTGATACTTCTTGTAATGAGCAGACAAGCTGTGAAAAGATCAGAAGATGGTAGTAAGAATAATAAAGGCGCTGGAACCCAATGAGGAAAGAATGAAAAAATATTTGTCTGATGCTATAAACATGTTTGTTATGAATTTTCAGTTTGTGTGTGTTGGTGGTATATTTTTTAATCCACTCATTTTTCTCATGTGTCCTTCTAGAGATACTGAGTCTTTTTCATTGCAACAGCAAGCAAGCAAGAATTGGGATAAATATTAGGAGACTTTGACTGCTTAACTGTCATTATATAGGTGTCATGGTTTAACCCCAGCCAGTAACCAAGCACCACGCAGCCACTCGCTCACTCCCCTCACCCAGAGGGATGGGGAGGAGAATCGGAAAAGAATGTAAAACTCAAGGGTTGAGATAAGAACAATTTAATAGGTAAAGCAAAAGTCACGCACACAAGCAAAGCAAAACAAGGAATTCATTCACCACTTCCCATCAGCAGGCAGGTGCGCGGCCATCCCCAGGAAAGCTGGCCTCCACCATGTGTAATGGTTATTTGGGAAGACAAACACTGTAATGCCAGATGTCTGTCCCCCCCCTCCTTTTTCTTTCCCCAGTTTATATACTTAGTGTGACATCATAGGGTATGGAATATCCCTTTGGCTACTTGGGGTCAGCTGTCCTGGCTGTGTCCCCTCCCAGTTCCCCGTGCCCCTCCAGCCCTCTGGCTGGCAGGGCCCAAGAAACTGAAGGGTCCTTGACTTGGTATAAACATCACCCAACAACAACCAAAAACATCCGTGTGCTGCCAACATTGTTCTCACACCAAATCCAAAACACAGCACTGCACCAGCGACTGAGAAGAAAATTAACTCTATCCCAGCTGAAAACAGGACAATAGGTTACTAAGAAAGGCAGTGAAATCTGCCACTTGTGGTCTTGATTGGGGTAAATAAATGTCTGATTCATCTCCCTGCTTTCAGGCTAACGTTAAAGGACCTCTAAATACGCTTTCTAGCCTTATCCTCTTGACTTTGCAAACGCAGAAGCTGAAGTACCTGAACAGAATGCAGGACCATTTAACTGAGGGCTGCTAATACATAACAACCCTTCCTTCTAGATTTATTTTGCACTTAATACTGTTTCACACTTAGCAACATCTCTTTTCCAATCTTAAAATTTCTGAGCAGCTCAAACACATCAGTAAGTGTGATTTTTTTTATTATTATTTTTTTTAAATATAGAACATACCTGTATTTCAGGACTTAACACTGATTTCTGTGTGAATGCTATTGTATTTGTTACCAGTGAGGCTTTTACTTAGCAAAGATTACAAGATGTTGTCATTTCAATTATACAGCTGTTTGTTATGGGTGTTTGGTTTTCCGTCTCAATGTCTTTTTGAAAATGTACACAACAATTGTAAGGTTTATATATGCCCAGTAAGAAATAAGTTTGAACCTTTCAACAGGAGTTTTAAGTTTGTTTCTTATTGTGAAGTATCTGATGAGCTAATTATCCTCCTAGTGGTTTTTGAAGTTCTTACTTTCTAAGAAACAAAAGTTTCTGTGGTAACATATGTGATAGGATATAGTGAAAGAGACAGCTGAAGCATTTTAAGCACTTGTTCAAATGAAAAATTAGATTACTCATTTAGCATAGATAAAGTACAAGCAGTATTTGTACTTGCATAGTTAAGAAGATAGATGTTTTCTATACCAATACGTACACCTTCCTTAAGTTATTGGTTTTGTGAGATTTGAATTCAATAATGGATTCTACTGACCTTAGGATATTTTAATACATAACACTTTGCCAAACTTCCTTTACTACTGCAGATACTGAGAATTTTGTGAGGGAGAGATGAGGAAAACCTGACTTATTTGTCAGGCAGCTCAATGATCTCTGCCCTTCTCACCCCAGTTTTAAACTGGGAAAGGATTTGTATTTGAGGTGAAGATTTTATATGCATAATTTTTATTTCAGTTAAATTAAAAATGTGTGAAGAATGTCAAGATGCTATTACAAGATAGGTCAGTAGGAGTTTTATGAGAAAGTAGATATTGGGCCACATTCGGTTTTAGTAATTCAGCTTAAATACTAACAAAAAATGTTAATGAAAACCGAAGGAGAAGAAAACAAAATTTCTGAAAAGGGAAAATATTAATGTCTGTTTGATATGTAGTAGACTAAGAGTACTCCATCTGAGGCAGGTAAGATGAATTGACCTAGTAAGCCTATCATTTTGGTTTTGGTAGGGACCTCTATCTTTTACGTGTTCCTGCCTTATCCTAGGATTCTTTTTGAGTAACGAGCTAAAAGTAGGAATGGAAAAGAGAGTATAAGAAAGTATGAGTAAGGGCAGGGAGAGATATTATCTGTTTTATTTGAAGATTAAGTATATTTGCAAATAGTGTTGTGGGATCCTGTTGGTTTTTTCTTAATAAATTCAATTAACTCATTACTCATTCCACATACTATTGATGATTTATCAGTTGATCATAAAATGAGGTGGCTGCTGAAAGGCATATGCGTGCTATATTTTGACTCCTGGCAGGAAGAAGAATCACTAATATTAAAATGCCAGGGAGTTTCTGAACAATAAAACTTCTTTTCATGCTTTATCACTTTCATTGATCAAAAAAAAAGAGAACTGACACATGGTTCGCATGGGCTGCTTTCTGTAGAATCCTTCCTGTGCATAATAAAACTTTACGTGGTGACATTCTTCCCATCTACAGATTTGCCAACTTATCTTTGTTAGTAAAAGATCAGCCACATCCATGATGATTCTGAAAAATGTGATTTTTCCTAATGGCTTAGACACCGAGTAATTTTGTGCAGGGTTTTGTAAGTCCCTAACCTTTTCCTCTCTAAAGTTTTCACTGATAATTAGTCAAAAGGATTTTTTAAAGTTCTATTACAATGAACACAGTTGTTCCATTTCTTCCACATGAAGCAAAATGTAAGCAAGCTTTCCCTTTCCTGACTACTACCACCCTTTTCCCTTTGGGGTGGGAAGTGGTTAGATTTGTTTTCTATTGACAAGATACTAGTAGCGCTTATGGCATCTCTAATGCATTTGTCTTGAAGCATTAGAAAAATTGTTTTGCCCCTTAGGTGATCTGGGCTTAATTCAGGAAATAAATGCTCTCTGGTAACAATCCTATATCCTTATTAGTTTGTGTTCATCAAATGGAACGGAACAAGATGAATGATATCTGTACTGAGGAAGATTAGAACAATATATCTTAGAGGAAGAAAGCAGTTTGGTTGGTATTAGCTGAGAGATTGTATACTCTGCCTGATCACTGTAAAGAAACAAATCCAGCGGTTTACAAAGAGTAGATTTTAATAACTATTTCTAACATGCAAGCAATACCATCAAAAGATGCAAAATAGACTGATTGCTCCACTGATAATGAGACAAATGTTAATTAAATCTGTTCAATGGAATTGGTTCTGCCAGTGTTTTTGCTCGGGAATATCTGTGACTAGTACATATCATTGTGAATGCAGCTTGCTTAAGTAAAATTTTTATCTTGCTTGGAGGTGCACCTGCAGCTAACCCTTACACATGTAGACTTAGTTGTAGGGGGGATTTAACTGACTTCCAAGAAGAAATGCCTTCTGAAGCTGCCTCCTTTAATGCTATGAATTTTCCACAGTTCCTGCCTCCTTAGTAGAGCAAACATACCATTTTATTCTTCTGTTCTTAAGTCCACTGAAGTTGAATCTGGTAATTTACTTGTTTTTCTATGAAATACTATTTCTTGAATGCTAAGTTTAAAAAAAAAGAGGGGGCAGGGGAGGAGCCCTATACTGAGCAGAACTCATAAGAACCCAGGAGGTACAATGGGTAAGTAAAGAGATTTTACATCTATTTCAACTCCATAACAAAAAGGGTGTAGAGAGCGCCACAGTAGTTTTGCAAATCAGAATCTGAAATGGATAAGAAGAAACATAATATTTGCATACTTTATTGGTATTATAACACTCTTTTATACCACAGTATCATTTTACAGCCATTTCTTCTGGTTTTCATTTTTTATTCAATGCTCTGAGTCTCTGTTTCTTTTTTTTTTTTAAAAACAGGTTTGAGGCACACAAGGAGTGTACCTAGAGGCATTATTGGGGGATGGAAATAACAAATTGAATAGTTCTTACTTATTGAGTTATAAGTCACATTTTGAAATGACTTGATGTTGTAATGTTAATTCTTTGTCTTATACTGCTTGATCTATTTTACTATTCCTACAGCATGTCTAAGTTTTTACATAACTGGCTATCCAATGACTTTGATTTGTCTTTCTAGAACTTGTATAAAGCTCCTGAGAATTCTAAAAACTCATAATGGTACCTTAAAACTTTGCTTACTCTGTAGATAAGATTATTAAATGCAGGTGGAAGACACCCTTCTTCACTCTGCTGCATGTTTGTTGCTCAAAGGCCACATGGCAGAAGCATGGAACTGCTAGGTTACTGCCAAGAAATCTTACTTCCATACTGCAGTCCACTGAATTGAGCCTCTCCTTTGCAAGTTTAAAACATCAAATGGATTTAGGTGCTTTTGATGTTATGTTCTTTTTATATGGCATGTAATTCCAGTAATTTATTGACAACAAGAGGAATATAAAGGGAGTTTTTTTCAGTGCAGTTTACATTCTGACTGGTGGCTAATATTGTGAGACCCCTTTCTTTTTATGATAGCTCTTAGCTTGTAAATGTTTTGTAATGTGCCTTTGTGCTTGAAAGCTTTAAAAATTGAGTTTTCTTTTTACAGAGTGTAGTTTCTTGCAGTGCTAATAATTTTAATTGCTGTGTGTACTTGATGTGAAGAATATCTGCAAACAAGTTTTGAAGCAGCAGGATAAAACATTTAAGTCTGATTTGTTTTGTTTGATCTAGAGGCCCATTTCCTGACACTTCTGTGTGCATGCTGGTCGTAGAAACAAGCAGACACTGCGTAATTATTACAAGTTAACATCTCTGTATTGCACTCTGGTGGCTTACAGTGGAGGTGTAAACATAGGTATCACTATTCTATTTTCCATTTGTTTTTGCTAAACACCCATTTGCAGCAGCTTCTGGTTTTGTACATTTATGAGGAATGACGAGTCGCATAAGCCTTTAATCTTTTGTCTGCTTATGAAATGCCAGTTGCATTGCTCCTGCAAGGGGTTTGTGCCGTTACTTAGGTATACGACCTGCACACCAGCTTTCATATGTCTTTTGTAAGTGATTTGCAGATTTTTGTAGGTGAAACTGTCATATTTTTGAAAAATTAAGCCTTATTTTCATTGCACCTCTGAGTACTCAAAAGTCAGAAGTTCCTAGTTATTCAAAGAATGCTTTCAGCATCTATGATCGTTGAAAAACTGTAAGTGAAAATAACCTTCTATTATAGGCACAGTAGCCACAGCCTATAACAGATGTACAAGAGATTAGCCTGCAACAGAACTGGAGGTTCTTTTAACATGAGTGTAAGGATATTCCAACAGTTTCTTCATGTTTCTCTTTTCTTAGATTTTGATAGTGGGTTTCAGAACTTAAGTAGAGATGGTGTATATTTATCTGGCTGCTAATTCCTTCTAAGGTAGATTAGTTCCTTTTCTTGCCTGAGTATCTGTTTACCAGGCTGTCAGCATGATTATGTTGTAATGATGGTGACATGAAATACAGTTCCCTAAATAGATTTACTGCTATGACCACTCTTGGGCCAAGTGTTGTCCTTGTCCACGCTTTTAGAGGTGTAGGGGAAAATAGCATGTCTGCCAGGAGGGCCATTAAATATATCAGGTTGCAAATAGAGGCTTTATCCAGGGGTGGTTGCTATGTCTTCCTCTCTCCAGATACAACTTAACCTGCAGGAAATACATCAAAGAAATTGTATTTCATACACAAGAGACAGCATTTTGCATAGGCTTTGCCTTCCATTTCTTTTGAGCCTTTGTAGACCACCTTGTATCCCATTTGTTTTGCTTTGTGCATCACCTTAATACAAAATGGAAGTAGCGTCTGTTCCTTCTTTCATACAGCATCTGAACATGAAACAGAAAGGTGGAAAGAAAGAGAGGAAACAAGCTAAGAATCTAAAGTATCTGAAATTCCGAGCCTATCTACCAGTGCTGATGTGGCTTGTAATCAAGAGGGGACTGTTTATTTTTTTGCAAGTTGTCAGAGTTGAATAAACTATTTCAGATGAGAATTTTCTCCCACTGGATTTTAATCAATGAAATGATAGTATAAATGCCCTTTTCTGTGGTTTGACATCATTGTGACAGTCTGAAGAATAATCAATAGAAATGATAAGGATGGTTACCACTGACTAGTTTATTAGCATTATCAGTTTCACAGTAACTGACCTTTTCCCTCTCTGCCTCACTTATCTTCATCTGTCATGTTTCATTTTGTCAGATTGATTTCCTTTTACTGTAACAGTTGGTATGTAGCAGACTTCAAATGCTAATCAGTCCTTACAGTTTCTCACACAGTGTTCAGAAACTACTAGCTGTATTTAAAGAAAAATCAGAAAGTTATTTCTAATTGGATCCCCCTTAACAGTGTTACAATATAAAAAATGTTACTTGCTACTAATACCTGTTTTACTTTGAAATACTAAACTTAAGTGTTAAAATTACATGATTGATATTTTTTACCAGTAAGGAAGTTGTGCTACTGTCATTTAAGAAAGCATGCTCACTATGGAATTAAACACACAGAAATTTATATAGGTATTTTTAGGTTATGGTATTAACTATACTTGTGTATGTGTTTGTAAAACATGGTCTGATTGTTGTAGAATGTGATTTCTTGACAGTAATGGAAAAGCATGCTTGGATGTGTACTCATGCATCCACATCACGGCTTCAGCTCTTTTGTGCCTGATGCAGCAACTTGGCTGGGAAAACTACAGCATCTCCCTTCCTCCCATGGTAAATTTGCACTTGAGATTCTTTACCTATAGTTTTTATGCAAGCATAATCATGTAAATAGTCCCTATTGAAGTTTTTATGGCTGTATAGATGGGAGGCTTATGTATTTAAAATTAATAAAATTTATTCCCTAAGATGTGGCACTTAGAACTGTTGTTCACCTAATGTGTATGAGGTACACCTATGGCTTGTTTCCTCAATAATCAAGTTCTCCTATCAGTGAGATTATTCTAAATAAACCACAGCACACCTCTGCTAAGTTTGAATGATACACTTTTTTTTTTTAATCTTACCACCTATAAAGTTCTATGTGTGAAGTTACGGTTTGCAGTAAAAGTAATACCTGCTGTTCTTATTTCTTGCTTTTAATCTGCCATAATGGGAAAAGAAGTCATCTTAAATGGCATTGCAAAGTAAGTCCTAAGGGAGTACACATGGCCTTTGTCATAAAATCTGCATGTTAATAGATAAAAAGTCTTCTCCACCCTTTCACTACCCCAGTGTGGCTGGCATTTCCAATAGAACACATGTGGAGGAAAATAAGACACAATTACTAAAAAATTAACAGCTGAAAATGGGATATTGATCTGAACTGCAGTCAAACATGATTTGGTTTTCTATCTTTCATCTAATTTGGAATCATCTTTTGTGGTGGACTCCTGAGTCTTTCCCTATATAGATCTGCTTTCAAATCCTGACTTGCTTAGGGTTAACATAATCTTAATGTAATAGTTCTGCCTTATGATCTACCAATAGTTTTTGCTAGTGTAAAGTCAATGTTTCAGGGTATCCTGGTCATTCAAAATTGTCGGAGCTTAAGATGTGCGGTTCAGATTGGCATGTTAAATGGGTAAGCATAAGGATATTGTCCTTGAATTTTTTGAAATTTTGAAAGACTGAGGCACATAGGACGTGCTTGAGTACCCATGTAGGTGCTTAATTTTGCAAGTTAGAGCATTCATTTAAACGAATTCATTTAAATGCATATAATCTTTTAGTGTCAAACATTGCTCATAAACCCATTTAGCTGATCAGATGTCAGGTCTGGACATGTTAAAGCAGTCTTTGATGACACAGGGTAGGTAGGAGCCCTGCCTTATGTCTGCTCTGTCAGAGTCTGCCAGAGGGGTGTTCCCTGCTGTCCTGAACAGGAATTGCTGGAGCCCACACGTGGAATGTGATGGCAGCATTGACCCATGTCACTCAGCAGCACCATGTTGCCACTCTGAAAAGAGCTCAGGCATTCTCCAAACTGGTTTTTTCTACAGTTATTTCAGTAAGTTTGTGTGATGAAACAGTATGTTCTGGGACAACTTTGGCCATAATTGTTGCTCAGTTTTCCCTTTTCATATCCTTAAGGAAAGTTTGAAATCCAGTGAAGTCAGTGTGGAATTGCCCTGGAACACCTTGACTAAATCTTTGTTATGCAAATTTCTGTTGCAGTCCTACAGCTACAGCTACCACTATAGTCTTTTGTTTTGGAAAGATGAAACTATGCCAAGTGACAAAATTGATCTTGGCAATGGAAAGCAAGAATGAAGATTTTTTCAGAATAAAGGAGGACAGAAGAAAGGGCAGATTTCAGGTGAGGTATTCCTAGGTTTGGCATAAGATTGCATAGGTGCAGAGGGATTTTGGAGCACACTTAGTGATGTTTGTGTGTTGTTATTAGATTTTATCTGTAGAACTTATGACTAAATAAAAATCAATTTAAAAACAAACCTCTACAGCAGTGCTGTAGATTACATAGCATCCCTGAAAATATCTCAGTGCTTTCTTGATGCTACAAATGCTTGATGATACAAAATAGATATTGTGCAGTAAACTGTTGTAGCATCATGCAACTTCAGTAATGGCAAGAATTGAATTATTTATTTAGCTAAATGTCACTGGGTCTACTTTTTACTGCCTTCTGTGCATCAAGATTCCCCTCACACCTTTTCTTCTTGGCTGTGCCATGTTTCCCTGTGTACACCGGAAGTGCTCATCTCTTAAGATTCATCAGGCTAAAGCTTCCCTCCAACATATTTTTTTTAAAGAATTTAATTTAAATACAGTATTGTGTTTCATCTAGGTAAGATTTTACATCCACATTCAAGAAGTTTGCTCAAAGGAAAGGAATTATGAGCATTTTTCTATGTGTTCCCCACCCTCCCTTATTTTTGGATGGAGGACCATGTAGAAAGTTGAGGGTTGTGGTTTTTTTTTTTAAGTAGGGAAAAAAAATAAAATCCTTGTCTTTAGAAAAGAATATGAAAATTTGTTTATATAATCTGGCTGCTTTTCATAATATACAAAATAATTTGCTTTCATTTATACTAAGTTATTTATGTAACTTACTTGTAGATACACATGAAAATATCCTTGGGCTTCTGGAATTTGATATGATAGGCTCCTACAGAAAGGTGTTTGACCTTAGCGTCTGTGACTTAGTAATATCTTTTATCTTTCAGTACATTTTGTGTGAGGGGGGTTTTGTTGGGGTTTTTTGTTTGTTTTTAAAAAAATCATGTTAGGATCCTAAAGTTTACTTCTGTAGGTACACTTACAGCTTTCTTTTTATTCCATGCTTACTTCTTCCTATGGTCTGTATATTAAACTTTTTTTCTTCTGCACCATCAAGTTTCCTTTTAGCATGACCTATATTTCATCAGCATATCCTTGTCCCACTTCCTCCCCACGTACTTCTTCAAATTGAAGCTCATTTAGAGTAATACTGCGCATCTTGGAAGCGTAGGCTCTGTGCTGACAGGCAGACAAAGGATCCCTTAATACTTTTCACACATGTTGAAACTACACACATAATCAAATTGAAGTGGAAAATAGAGGTCATTAAATTGATATTACATGTCATTATTTTATCTTGTCACGTCAACCCCTCAGCAATTTACCAGGCTTAGGATATTGGGGACCACAGCGCTAATTAACAGGCAGCATGCTTGTTTACTGCAGAATTTCCAAGTGTCTCATAGGTGACAAAATATATTCTAATTATTTTGATATTTTATTAAGCGGTTTGTTAGCCATTATATAATTACCACTTCTGAAAAAAGTTATCTGAAAATTATGGATATCAGGAAGGTAGAGCCTGTTGATATTTTTTGTGAGAACAACAACTGCAATGTAAGTCTTGAGGAAAGAGAAACAGATGAACAGTATTGTGAGACTACAGTGAATGTTGTTTTTCCTACTGTGTACAATTATATGTAATTAGATCTGTCCTTTTTTTATTATGCTGTCTAAAAAATTAATTCTATCTATCTAGTAGGTACTGAATACGCTTGTAAATAAGATAGCAAGATCAACACAGTCTGAAGAAATAATTAGTAACAATTTAACAGAAATTGTTCTGTTCAGGCTAAGTCAATAGTAATGGAGATGAATAAAAGGGTGG
>JAVJGI010000057.1:30718691-30728701 GCA_035590275.1 Ibycter americanus | reverse complement strand
AGGCTAAACCACCCCAACTCTCCCAGGCCGTCTTCACAGCAGAGGTACGCCAGCCCTGTGATGATCTTCGTGGGCCTCCTCTGGACTCGCTCCAACAGGTCCATGTCCTCCTTATGTTGGGGGCACCAGAACTGAACACAGGACTCCAGGTGGGGTCTCACGAAAGCAGAGTAGAGGGGGAGAATCACCTCCCTCAGCCTGCTGGCCACACTTCTTTTGATGCAGCCCAGAAAGCCGACCATATCACATTGAGCTTCTTGTCCACAACACCCCCAAGCCCTTTTCCTCAGGACTGCTCTCAATCCATTCTCCGCCCAGCCTGTATTTGTGCTTGGGATTGCCCTGACCCACATGCAGGACCTTGCACTTGTTGAACTTCCTGAGGTTTGCACAGGCCTGCCTGTGAAGCCTGTCAAGGTCCCTCTGGATGTCCCCCCTTCCCTTCAGCGTTTCAACCGCACCACTCAGCTTGGTGTCATTGCCAAAGTTGCTGAGGATACACTGAATCCCAGTGTCCATGTCACCAACAAAGATGTTGAACAGCGCTGGTCCCAGTATAGATCCCTGAGGAATGTCACACATCACCAGTCTCCACCTGGACATTGAGCTGTTGACAACAACCTTTTGAGTGCGCCCATCCAGCCAATTCCTTATCCACTGAGTGGCCCACCTGTCAGATCCATGTATCTCCAGTTTAGAGACAAGGGTGTTGTGTGGGACACTGTCAAAAGCTTTGCACAAGTCCACGCAGATGACATCAGTTGCTCATCCCTCATCCATCAGTGCTATAAGCCTGTTGTATAAGGCCATCAAGTTTGTTAGGCACAATCCACCCTTAGTGAAGCCATGCTGGCTGTCAACAGTCACCTCCTTATTTTCCATTTGCCTTAGTGTAGTTTCAAGAAGGATCTGCTCACTAATCTTGCTGGGCATAAGTGAGACTTACCAGCCTCCAGTTTCCTGGGTCTTCTTTATTTCCCTTTTAAAATCTGGGATTACATTTCCCCTTTTCCAGTCAGTGGGAACTTCACTGGACTGCCCCACCTTATCAAATATGATGGATAGTGGCTTTGCCACTTCATCTGCCAGTTCCCTCAGACCTGCAGATGGATCTCATTAGCTCCCATGGACTTGTGCACCTTCAGGTTCCTTAGTTGGTCTCAAACATGATATTCCCCTGCAGCAGCCGGTTCTTCATTCTCCCAGTCCCTGCCTTTGCCTTCTGTGACTTAGGCAATGTGGCTGGAGCACTTGTTGATGAAGACCAAGGCAAAAATGTTGTTGAGTACCTCTGCCTTCTCCATATTCCAGGTAACCAGGTATCCCAATTCCTTCCAGAGAGCACCCCCACTTTCCCTAGTCTTCCTTTTATCAATTACATACCTATAAAAGCTTTTCT
Organism: Ibycter americanus; assembly: GCA_035590275.1. Classification (NCBI taxonomy): domain Eukaryota; kingdom Metazoa; phylum Chordata; class Aves; order Falconiformes; family Falconidae; genus Ibycter; species Ibycter americanus. The sequence continues at coordinate 30,727,302 of JAVJGI010000057.1, read as the reverse complement.
TGTTGCCCTCGATGACCCTGGCCAGGTTTTATTCTATCATGGCTTTAGCTTTCCTAACCTGCACCGTGGCTGCTCAGACAATTTCTCTGTATTCTTCCCAGGCTACCTGTCCTTGCTTCTGTCCTCTGTAGGCTTCCTTTCTGTGTTTGAGTTTGTCCAGGAGCTCTGTGCTCATCCATGCAGTCTGCCTAGCATTTCTGCCTGACTTCCTCTTTGTTGAGATGCATCACGCCTGAGCCCGGTGGAGGTGATCCCGGAATATTAACCAGTTTTCTTGGGCCCCTCTTCCTTCCAGGGTTTTATCCCATAGTACTGTATCAAGCAGATTCCTGAAGAGGCCAAAGTCTGCTCTCCTGAAGGCCAGGGTAGTGGTCTTGCCATGTGCCCTCCTTGCTGCCCTCCGGATCTGTAACTTCACTGTTTCATGGTCACTGCAGCCAAGGCTGCCCTTGGCCTTCACATTCCCCACAGAATTTAACCCAGTTCATTATTACCAAGTTCTTATACTTCCAAGAATTTTTTATGTGTTGCTTAAGAACAATCTGCACAGTTCCCAGGAAGAAAAGTAGCATCAGTTCCTTATTTTTCAGCAATTCAAACTTGTGCATTGACCAAGATGCTTTAGACCCAAGTCTCAAGCAGCTTGTAAGCTACAGACATCTGGAAGATTTAGTATCAGTGATGACTGGTCTCTTGGGATCAAAATGAGAAAAGCACATTTTCTGACAAAAGAGAGACATTTCCATTGTGCTTTGGTATCTGAAGAAATGTCAGACACTGAAACCTTTCCATTAGTTTGGATACAGTTTCAGTAAAACAGATTATGTATTATCGTATACATATGACATTCTGGTTATCTACAAAAAGCCAAACCTTTGCAATTCAAGAACTGCTGTATTCATACATATAATGCAAGAAAGGTTACTTCAGAAACTTCTCTTTTGATTCTCTATAGACTATTTCTTTCCCTTGTGGCTCCCCTGCCCCATCTGTAACATTCTTTCTTTTCTCTGCTAGACCACTTGACTCTGATTTCTCCTCTGTCTCGCAGTCTTGAATAGAATATTTCTTGGCTTATTGCCAAGTACGCTTGATTTTAAAGGGGTGCAGCAATTGATCTGAGCTGGAAGTTACACCTGTTAAAAAAATGTAACTATTTCACTTACATTCTTTCCTTGCTGATTCATCTACCCAACCCTACCCGTTTGACAAGTGCACCCTGCTCTGAATAACAGAGAACTAGAAGACTTAGAAGCAGTATGAAAGCGTTATTTTCAAAACATCTAGAGTATTAGCAAAACCAAAAGAACACTGAATTATTTTGTGTGCTCTGAGGGTGGCTTTATATAGATACACACTTCAGTACCTATAAAGAATAGAAATACAGATCTGAAGGCCCTGAACAGACGAAGTCTGATTCATACGCTTAACTATGCCTACAGTCTGCAGGTAGCTCTTGGCTGAAAGTGCTTGACAGTGATTAGTACACATAATAAACATGGGTATTCCCATGCTTGAGGATGGAAGAGCAAGAGAAGGAAAATAATCAAGTTAAGGAGTTATTTAAATCTTGGAATTAAATGTGAAAAACCTTATGTAGATATTAAGATACTTCTGTTAAACATTACAGACTTCAGAACAATCCACAGTCCACAGCTTTGAACAAAAATATCTACATGGGACTTCCGTGGAAGAAGTTCTACATACTAATCTCATCGCCTTAATAAATTTTTGTTTTTGAAATGGAAGCCTGAGTGCCCAGTACAGCAGTCATAATAGTCCTACTTCATATATTTAGAAAGACTACATTCTAGGCTCCCGAGGGATTGCAATCTAAAGAATCAGAAAATCAATGTGATTATACTCATCATACAACTGATAAAATAACAGCACAGCCATTCCACTTGTGCAAATACTTCAGCAATCCAAGCAGAATGAAACACAAGGTTTGCATTTACCAGGTACTCACCCTGACTGAGCACCTTCCAGACTACAGTAACATATTAATATAATACTGCACCTCATCAGGACATCCATCTGGTCTTGGTAGTCGTCCATTATTCTTCAAAAGTTCTATCAAATGAAATACAATCATCTGCCCTTGTTTATCATTGCCAATCATGCGCATGAATTCCTGAAACAGAAAGCTGACTGTCAAAGAATTTTTAAAGGAAGAAAAGATGCTGCGATATTCTTACCAAGGGAAAATTCTTTGTAAGAAGATTAAATAATAAGAACAAATAGAATAGTATGTAACAATGATAAAATTACAAATTACAAGTCCAGAGAATATACCAATAATTAGATTTTTTGTATGTGTGTACAAAAATAGAATGATACATACACAATTTAAAACAACAAGCAAAGAATCTTCTTAAAAATGTTGATCATCTGATGATTAACTAGTTTTAAAAGGATAAACCTCACAGCTAATTCTAAATTGCTCCCTGAAACATTAGAACAAGACCTTCATGCTTTGAAAAATCCCAGTCCAACAGAGAACAGACAATATCATACTGATGTATAAACCAAAGATTAATAAGATTAATCAGTAACTACAGGCCAGAAACAGTAGCATAATTAAAGACAGCAAGAATGGCCTGGATAGATCTTGCTATCCAAAACTCAACATAATCCAAAAAGTAGATTAAAATCTTACTCAGATTGCCAGAGATCAAAAATAAATGAGGAAGTACTACTAACTGAAAATAATTTCCAAGCACAACATAAGGGAATTATTTTTCCTCCAATGCTACATAAATTTCTTCAATGATCCTTGACAAGAAAATGTGGAACAACTGTTGGTAGAATGTGCAAATGGCTAAAGTTGGGGAAACAATGTATAACTATAAAGACTATGACAGCTGAACAGACCACTTTGGCTACTTGGTAAAATTAATTTTTTCTGATACATACCGATAGGATTACCACCTGATGAAGTGGTGAATGCACATGTAGATTTGATTTATTCTAAGTATGTTCCACCTGAGCGCATGGCTTACTCTCCCACTTTCTATTTCATAATCCCTCTGAAGAAGAACTCCAGGTGTCTGCAATGTTTGTTATTATGCAGGAAGTACTGCCACTGCCTTGAGAGTTTTCCTTGATAGCTTAATCATTGTATCAAATTACTAAGAGGTCCACTGAGGTCAATGCAGAGATCTGTCAAGTGTATTTTTGCCTTTGCATCACTGTTCAACTCTCAAAACTACATTTGCCAGGACTGAGACACTGGCCAAGGGTACGGACAGCTCCAGTATATATGTAAGGTTTAAGTCTCCTCTGTTATGCCTGCAGAGGATGGCTAGGTATAAGTAAGATTGTGAATCTTATTTCCAACTGGAAAACTATTATTCAGCATACAAGTAGTATTCTTCTCTGTCCACTGTAAATCTGTCTTTAAAGGTGCCTGTCAACACTCTGCAAAAAGCCTCTCCCTTTCTTTCTTGAACTTCAATAACAAGTTCTGGTAACATAACAAAAAAAACTTTGTTACCTTATTTAAATCAACTTAACGCTTACATATTTGGTTGGCTCAGCCTCAGATCTGGAGTAACATTAAAAATACATGTTGTGTTGCAATGGAACAGTTGCATTTGGGATTATTGCACATGGATAAGAAAGGACAAACTATGATGAGAAATTCTAAAACCTTTTTCAAACAGTTAGGAGCTACACGATGGATGAGATCTGCACAGACTATCAGGTAATTTTCAGATCTCCTTTCCTTCTTACAGCTTGATACTAACACTTTTTAGCATGTTAATGCTTCTGATTGGATGCTGACCCAATAAACATTATGGTATCTCCAGAAAAGGATCAGTAAATATCAGCCTATTTAGGTATAGGAACGACGTATACCTGTTAAAAAATCTAAACAAACAAAAAACCTCTGAAAACCATTAACTACGTACTTACAGCTGGTGGGCTTTTGTTCTTGTCAATATATGTGAAGAGTTCATACAAGACCACACCAAAACTCCACACATCTGAGGCCACAGAAAATTTGCTTTCTGTCAGAGATTCTGGAGCATACCTGCAACACATGGTAAAAGGAATATTCTTCTGTGTAACGTGTCTTTTTGGGTTTGAAGATACTTCTTTTAGTAAGACTGATTCTTTTCATGAGTAAGTGTTCTTTATTCATAGGCATTAGCACATTCTCATTTCCTTCCTCTATCTTCACTAGTAATTATTCTTTTAATAATAGTTAATTGGTGTTGAAAACACAAACCACTTTAAACACAGTTAGGGATAACTATATCCAAGTTTGGTTTTTTCCCAAAGTTGTAAGTATTTTTTATCTGTAGTGCAAGTAAACAAGAATTTGATGAGATAAGGCTTGGCAAGAAAGACAATTACAGCTAGTAAGCATCCTCCCATCACTTTCAGTGAGCCTTAAACTGTGTCCCAATAACATCAACTAAGACGCCATTTTGTATTATTTATCCTTTAGATGTGACATTTTTGCAAGTGCCTAAGGCAGCCTAAAGTGTAGACTAAAATCACGTCTGGAATAGCATTTTCTTTTGCTGTCAAAACATAAAATGGTTTTTAATCATAGTTATCTGTCAGCATAACTTTCTAAGGTATTTCTATGTCTTCACAGAACAGACCTGAAGCATGTATTTTGCATTCTGAATACAGTCTACCAATTTCCATTTCATAATCCTTCAGTCTCCCACAGGCTACACAGTGTTTTCCTTTCCAAGCAAAGTGCGGCTTGTTGGAGCATTACTGTATTTTGGAATAACTGCCCTTTAGCCTTGCTTATTACAGTCTATGGGATATAAATCCACTTGGTCAACACAGGGTCTATCCAACACATCTCAGCTAAAAGATATGAACCACCAGTATTTAGGGATCCAAAAGATTCAAAACTTTGAAAGCATCCTGGGGGATGGGTTCTTTAGATTTCTTTTATCTCTGAATATCTTTCCTGTTCCATACTATTTGTTTTAAATGTTTCCGTAAGTTTTAGGGGTTTTTTTCTGGAAAATATGTTGAAAATTCCTACACACTGTTCTGTAAATTCAAACATCACACATGTGACTTTCATGATGCTGAGCATCTGAACTGGAGTCTGCTCTTAAAAATTCCACAATATGCAAAACAATTGGCTGCAAATGCAAAAAACCGAAAATATGTCACAATTTCATATACCAATATCAGACTTACCAAAATATAGGGCTTTCACCAGGTTCTTTTACTTTGTAGTACTCTTTGTCTTGTGGCAAGACTTTTGTCAATCCAAAATCTCCAATTTTAACTCTGTTCTCGTTCTCCACTAAGATATTTCTTGTTGCTAAATCCCGATGAACATATCTTTTTGTACCCAGATACTCCATGCCCTATGTGTAAAGTTCACAAACACAACAGAAAGAGAGTTATTTTTATCATTAAGCAGCTGTACTTTCCCTAAAGGTATAAATTAACCTCAAAGTTAAAACCATACACAGACTGTTGCCAAAACCAGTGTTCTTGTACAGTTTTCTTTTCTGAGGAGTTATTTTTTCCAAGTGCAGGGACTTCCCTTAACTGAAGGGAGAGAGACTGAACACCTGCCAGAGCCAAAGGTTTTTTGATTATGTAGCTGGATAGCTGTTACAGTTACCTTCTGTGGCCAAATGCAGTTTATCTGTGATGGAAGGAAAACAAAATCTGGGCCAAGCTACACAATCCAGGGAGGACAAAAAGACTGTCCTATTTACCCATTTCATTTAATCTTTTCTTCACTTCATCCACCTGCTTCCCTGATTGCTTTATGAAACTTTATATTATGATTCCTTGAATTTGACAGCTGTTCTCTGACTGTATTCCCACATGTGTGTCTTGTTTCTCTTTATGGCCCATTACTCACCAACACAGTTCTGCTTACTGTTATATTTCCATGGATTGTTCTAACAAAAAACATTGGTCTGAAGCCATGTTGCCTTTTGCTGCTGCTGCTCCCTTCTTACCAATGCACATTAACCTTTTTGCTAACAAGAGAATGTGGAAGAAGCTAGTGTGTGTAGCAGCATTACTAAAAAAAGAAAGTCTTGCTTACATGGCAATAAGTGGTGGACAGAAGTGGACACTGCACAGCGTCAAGAGGTACCCAACTCGTAAATGAAAGGATACACAGCAGGCTATCAGTTTGAGTTTCATAAGAAAGCATCTCACACTTTCAACACAACCGAAGAGCAATACATTATGCTAGGAGCATCGCTGAACTCAAAGGTTTTGAACATCAACGTTATACTATTAATGCCAAAAGATTTCTTTCTATTTTTTTGAGAAACGTCTGAAATAGTTGGACTCCGAGGTCTTCCTCTAAGCCTCTTGTTACCTCCTAGCACCGCTAGGTGGCATCGCTGTTCTCTCATAGCCCACTCCAAAACCATCCACCGTTTCATCCGCTTATCCACTCCTACCCCGAGAAGTACCAAACCGAGCTTTTTCAGAGGAAGGCTCCCGGGTTTCTGCTACAGCCATCCTATCTAAATGCCATAGCTTTTTACTACTACTACATACTGTAGTGAAAACAGTCCTGAAGTTTCTCGGATGATAGTAATTTTTCTGTTAGCCTGGAAAACACAGAGCAACTCAACTGAAGTCATGCAAATTCTAAGTGGAAATCATAATCCTGTAGCATTACTCCAGCAATGGAGCTGAATTTAATTATGTGATTTCGAATGTTCTATCATTACAGTTGGACTCTCCAGCAAGGACACCTGAAGCATTAAGAGATGGAAAAATAAATTTATTCTTAGCCTCTTCTCCTACAGCCAGCATTAACAAAATGCAGGGCCAAAAAAGAACATCCCAAAAATCAGATGCATGGGGATGTTAACTTCCTTATTTGACATTCTATTGCCAGGATTCTTTAAAGATTAATACAGAGTCCTATTGCTTGCCACCAGACAAGCTGTACTAAGTGCCCCATGCTGCACTACTTTGGATCCACAGAAACATCATCACTAGCAAATGCCATCTCTGAAAATGCTGCTTTTCACAGCATGAGATATGCACAAAAAAATATCACATTTAAGTCAGGAACCCTTTCCCAGTATAGTAGCAAGGAATCAAAACACAGCAAGCAAGCAAGCACACTTATCTTAACGCTCAGGTATGGACACACCTTCATTTCTCTCCCACATTTGAGAGAAGAGCAGCAAGGCAGAGGGAGAAAGATTTTTCATTGGAAAACTCAAAATAACAGTGACAGAAATGCACAGCAGAAAGATGTGAGATGCTAAAAGAGCAAACATTACAAGAGAAGCAAAAACAGCTAAAGGAAAGAGGGAAACGTGATCAGCTAAAAGAAGGAAAAGCATTCAGACTGCATTTTCGTAATATTAGATACTATGTTTTCAATTAAGTTGTTTTGAAGTAACAGAATACTGCAGATTAGAGTGAGATCTTAAAATGATCAGTACAACCTCTGCTTTGCTGGTTGCACGGCAACAACAGTGCAAAGCAACACACATACACTTTAGTTCCCTTAAAAGTGAAGAAAAGATACTTCTTTAAGGGCAAGTCTATGTGTGGACTTCCCATACTGTCATACTCTGTGTACCCACGGCTTTGTCACGTGAAAGCAGTATGTTTTCTCACTTAATTATCTGCAGAATACATATTCTAGCTCCCTTCCTCTTGGCTGGTTCTTGGTACTTAGGAAGCAGTCATTTCATCTGCTATTTTGACTTTTCATCACCATCCTGAAGACCTGTAATATTTTGATGCTTCTTTTATAAATGTGCATGCACACACACATATTAAGGACCTTTTTCTTTATACCTTCTGAATACAGTTCCTTTCCTAAAGCTTCCTACTATACTGGCGCTGCCTGCAAAGGCCAAAATTCACGTTCCAGTCCTCCTACCAGATACCTCTGTCTTGCAGACCAGGAGCCTGAGATATGCTGCCACTGTTGTTCCTTCAGGCTTTGGATAAGGCCTGAAGACACATGTGCAAGCTTCACAGCTGCTTGTAAGAGTGAACAGGGCAGGCACCTTACAACCCTTCCGGTAATAGACTGAGATGGCCACACCAAACAGGTAAGTGGCTGCAGCCTCTGCGTGTTCAAAAAATCCCTGTTGCATCTTTATTCCATCCAAGATTCCCTGTCACTGTCCTCTGAGGTGCTGCGGAGCATAGACTCTTTCAGCTCTTTGCTTGAAGGAACATTGTTTTTAGGGACTTACCAGCACTAATAGTAATAGTTACTTTGTTGCAGAAATAAGATTGAGATATTTTCCTATACCTGTTATGGAGAACGACATCTTGTTCTGGAGACAAAGCTCAGAGGGCTTTTTAACCCTCTTTGAGTGGGTGGTGTCCTGGTTTCAGCTGGGATAGCGTTAATTTCCTTCTTAGCAGTTAGTACAGTGCTGTGTTTTGGCTGTGATGTGAGAACAATGTTGATAGGACACTAATGTTTTTAGTTGTTGCTGGGTGATGTTTATACTAAATCAAGGCAGTTCCTTGGGCCCTGCCAGCCAGAGGGCTGGGGGGCACAGGAAATTGGGAGGGGACACATCCAGGACAGGAGACCCAAGCTAGCCAAGGAGGTATTTCATACCATATGACATCATGCTGAGTATATAAACTGGGGGAAGAAGGAGGA
>JAVJGI010000057.1:30687478-30698369 GCA_035590275.1 Ibycter americanus | reverse complement strand
GTGAAGACCATGGTGAGGCAGGCTGTCCCCCTGCAGCCCATGGAGGTCCATGGTGAAGCAGGTCTCCACCTGCAGCCCATGAAGGATCCCACGCTGGACCAGGTGGATGCCTGAAGGAGGCTGTGACCCTGTGGAGAGCCCACGCTGGAGCAGGCTTGCCCACAGGACCTGTGGACCCATGGGGGACCCATGCTGGAGCAGTTCATGAAGAACTGCAGCCCATGGGAAGGACCCACATTGGAGAAGTTCATGGAGGACTGTCTCCCATGGGAAGGACCCACATTGGAGAAGTTCATGGAGGACTGTCTCCCATGGGAAGGACCCCATGCTGGAGCAGGGGAAGAGTGTGAGGATGAAGGAGCAGTAGAGACAACATGCGATGAAATGACTGCAATCTTCATTCCCCATCTCCCTGTACTGCTGGTGGGGGAGGCAGAGGAACTCAGGAGTGAAGTTGAGCCCAGGAAAGTGAGGGGTGGGGGGAAGGCATTTTTAAGATTTGGGTTTAATTCTCATTACCCTACTGTGATTTGAATGTCAACAAATTAAACTAATTTCCCCAAGTCAAGTCTGGTTTGCCTATAATGGTAATCAGTGTGTGATCTCTCCCTGTTCTTATCTCAATCCACAAGCCTTTTGTCATGTTTTCTCCCCCTGCCCAGCTGAGGAGGGGAGTGATAGAGCAGCTTGGTGAGCACCTGGTGCCCAGCCTAGATCAACCCACCACATGACTATGTGAGTTATACCTGTCAGAAAGCCTGACTCAAGCACAATGCTCAAGTTCAAACTGAAACAACTTTACTTTTTACATTCATGTATAAAATACTTTGTAAAAGCAATTACATTAATTTTGCCAATGACATTATCAAAATGACATTAAATTTGCCAATATTCATTTTCTGTGTATCATCATACTTTCAGCGTATTTTGAAGACTTTTTCAATGTGTTGGTCACTGGCAGACAGCTTACCATGACAGTATGGAAACAGTATGTTCAATAGCTCAAACCACAGACTCAGATTTAAGACTCCAAGAAAGAGAAGAACCAATCTGTGTATCAGAAATTACCCTCAGCTATAAACATCTATTTTTATTTCAGTCCATGCACAGAGCTTTGAATGCAAAAGACCCTTGGTGTTCCAATACGCTGCTTATACTGCTGAAATGCATTTAGTTTTACTTCATGCTTAATTAACATGCTAATTGGTTATACGATAATATAAATACCACAGCAACCACACAGTCTGCTCAAAACAACAATGTATTTGAAAAAACAGCAAGCAAAGTAAACAGACCAGATTCTTGCTATCTTGTTTGTGAATGGTGACAATTCTGCTCTCACTGGAGCCTTCTTGGCTTGCTTGTTTAATGCTGACATCAATGATATCAGGAAAATCACAGTATGTTTGTAAATCCTGCAATAAATATTGGTTACATGTCAGTAATAACATAAATAGCAACTAAAGACCCCGACCTATCTGCAGCATCAGAATTCCTACAAATCTGAATTTGTAAACTAGCAACAAAGAGGATTATAAAAACTTAAATATACTATTACAAAGCTTTGTGTTTATGGGACCATCACGAGAAGCATCAATTAAAAATTGCACAAAGATCAGGAACCATGAATGGAAATATTCATTTATGGGTTGGGTTTTTTTTATTGTAGATACTCCATTGTTCTGTTGTATTCTGTGAGGATTAACATTGGAACATGTTGATTAATCTTTCGGGAGGGTTTTTTGTTGTGTGTGGTTTTTTGTTTGTTTGTTTGTTTTTTTTTTTTTAATTGAGAACTTGTTATTAACATCCTCATTAAAGAGGCTTAGAAAGCTTGTTAACAATCCAAAATGTCATGGCTTCATCAGAGTGATACAAGCTGCAGAATCTGCTACCAAAGAGATGGGTGTAGTACGAATGAAGATAGACTCTAAGAGAAGGCTGGCTCACCAGCCATGGTCATCACTGACTAGGCAACTTGAAGCATCAATCCTAATTACACAGGAAATCCAAGACACGTTTTCTTTTCATAAGAAGTTCAGGTAGTCTTCGATACTGTGATATTCTGTGGCACTTCATTCAGTCTTTCACAAGCCAAATTACAGTATCTTATAAATCGTACATTGTTTTGTTTTCAATAGAACTTCAGATGCTAAATAACATCCTTCAATGAAGGCAGATTTAGCTATCTAAAATTACTGTTCCAAAGCAACTAGATTTTATTTAAGTCAGAATACCCATTTATATGGCTGCAAGCATATCCTATCCTAAAACAAACAGATGTAATAATCAAGGTCTTAAGATTCAGTGGGTATCAGTTAGAATAAATCAGCTCAAATGCACTGAAGTCCCTGAAGCTGTATTTGCCCATCTAGTTGCTGGAAATGTGAACTGGCAAACAAATTTCCTCACAATCTACCATACATATGTCATTCCTGCCTTCAAAAAAATGGAAATTTTGTTTCAATTCAGTATCTTAATAAAGATCCATCACTACAGTTTTTTGAAATAAGAGTTATGATCGTATTTGAAGCAGCCTTATTCTTTTACTAAGTTTTCATAACCAATTTTATAAACAGTTTCTGCACCAATGAAAATTGGTGGGATGATAATATTGTTAATTACAAAAAAAAAAGATTTGGCATTCTCTATAGGAAATATGATCATTTTAAAAACTACTCTTACTAAAGGCTTGGCTGCCAGGCCCAAAAAGCATTGCATGCATCAATTTTGTACAAATAAAACTAGAAATTGCTAAATCTGACATTTATGTTAGCTCCTGCCAGAACAACTGACATTTACAGGCAAATTAGGAAAGGCAGAGGGCTGATAAATAACAACTATGAATGAGGTAAGTGCATCTAACGTCAATCTACAAATACTCTAAGAACAGCACACTTAAAGCATTTAGGTATGTAATCAGACTTTTATGTATTAAAAAAAATAATTGTATTTTTACAAATTGTTACAGCACACTGTAAAAATACAATCCATTATAGTTTGGTCTTGACTGCTATATATTATGCATCAGAACTACCAAACTAATGGACACAAGTATCTTGGAAAACTGACGTGCTCCATTTTGCCTTTAGTTTTACCTTTGGAAAATTCCCACTCTCAACATTATCAGATTCTGGTGAATTCAACAACATGAATAGTTATGGTGGTAAATCACACACAAAATAAATAATACTGATAAATAAAAATGCATCAGCACACAATTACTAGCACTTATTCAAATCATTTAGCATTTAATTCCTGAACAAAGAGTACATGGACTCTGCAGTCACAGAACTGTCACTTTAAATTTGCTAGCTCAGACACTGGTAGGAGTCTAACTGCAGCAGGAAATAGGCATATTTACCTGGTATATATACCTGGGCTTCGGAGTCCTTAAAACCGTGCTTTCAAAGAGAATTTGAGGAATTTGTGCATTTTACCTACACCTGGAGACAGGGTCATTACTTCTCTACACTGATTTTTTTACAGTAACAAGGTTGCAACACTGAATTTTTCATTTGTCAAGCACAGAAGTGTTACAAGTTCAAGTATTGACTTCCTTCTAATACTTCCATAAAAAATAATTTTAAAATCCTACACTGTTTAAGTCAGTACACTGTTGTGAGCCTCAGCAAATACGTATTGTATAATCACTGTAAAGTAAAACTTACCTACCAAATTTACCTGGGGTAAATCAGAATTTCCAACATAAGCTAATCACTCTGCTACATGATAAACTGCACCGTTATTAAAATAATAAAAGAAATTACCTGCTCTGCTAGTGTCTCACAGTCTTTAAGTTTTCCTCTTGAGCACTGAATACCACCATTTCCAGTTATTACAATGGTTGCAAAACGTTCCTCTCCAGAAGGATCTCCACCAGGTTCTTTTACTTCAAAAACCTCTGAATAGAAGGCAGACTGAAGGGTTTCCAGATTTATAAGATACTTAAGTTTCAAGTTTCTGGCAGTAGCTTTGCATTGGCCAAACTGTTGTATAAATTTGCGGAACCTGTACCTTATTCTTTTTCGTGTCAAAATGTGGTAGTCTTGGATTTTTGCTCGCACACATTTAGGCAAAAACATTTTGTAGCTGTGAATATATAACCAGCAAAAAAATTAAATCCAGCAAAGATAATTAGTTCTGCGCTAAACAAGTCAATATGAAAACACCTTTTCCTCTAAATGTAACCTTAATTCTTTGAACTGTAGGATAACAAGTATCCTTTCTTCAATCTGTAGTACATTCTTTCAAATACAGCCCTGTCTTCTTCCATTTTCCATTTTTTCCCCTCACTCAGTTTCGATATATATTACATAATGCATTTTCCATAAATCCAGACATGTCTGTTCTAGTCACTGCTGAAGTACTGAGGTAAGGCAGCAGAAGTTACACAGTTGTTTGCTTTGGTGTAGAAGCTGGAAAGAGGATACCACATGGATAGAGGCACCTACATGGACAGAGGGCAGATTTCCTGGCTGAAAATATAGCAGGTGGAATACAACACTGTGGTTGGTTCTCACTGAAGTTCCTATATCACAGTCCATATATCACTGGCCAAGTTGTTGTCTCATTCTGTTTTTCACTCCTGCTAGGTTTCATTAAAAGACAAACATCAAGCATTAAGTACTAATCAGGGACAGAATTAACTCAGCTGGAGTGGAAACCAATTAGGTTGATTAACCAAAGTGAACTGATAAACTCAAGCAAGTTTAGCAGACATTGGTCCAAAACGGTTAAGAGCCATGTGACATGACAGAAGAGGCATAAGGGAGTTTAATTTGTTCAGCCCAGAGAAAAGAAGGCTCAAGTATGGTGTTCTACTAATTGTCTTGAACTAACAGATGGTTGTGGAGAAGACTTAGGCTCTTTTCATATGTATGCACAGTAAAAGGACAATAGGCGACAGAGGAGAATCAATATCATAGCGGAGAGATTAGATAGGGAGAAAATCTTCCTCAGCAAGGGTGATCACACACAGGATAAAGCTGCCCAGGGATATGACGGAATCTCCATCTCCGGACATCTTCAGAACTTGACTGGACCAGGCTTTGAGTAACTTCATCTAACTTTGAAGTTGGTCCTGATCTGAACATGGGTGGGATCTGGTAACTTCCAGAGTTGTCTCCCAGCTCAAACAATTGCTTACAACCTTTCCCACTTGAGTAGCTGCTGCGTTACCTCTCATTCAGAGAATCAAATTCAGGTACCCAAAAACATGAATGGCAACCATGATACAAGCTTCCTATTAATTTCTAGTTTACACTATAGGTAAATCTATGGAATCGTTATGCTAGAATAAATCGTCAACAGCTGTACATCTCCTTCTAGATGCTAACACACAAAAATGCTGGGTTTAGACATCAAATAGGTGTCATAATTATGAATTATGGAGTCACCTGACTGAATTGTAAATAGCCAGTGGGGTTTGGTCCTTTTCTTTGGCCACTCTCATCATATCCAGAACAGCCATTCCAAGGCATTCTTCCTGTGTTTCGTGAGTAACAGGCATCTGTATCCATCCATCCAAAAAATCATCTCGCCACTGAGAAACAAGAAGGCAAGAAAGCAAATTAAAACTGCAGCACTGCTGCTCAAAGATTTTTTTTGTGGTGTGGCATTTTTTATTTGTTTTGGGTTTTTGTTTTTTTTGGGTTTGGTTTTTTTTGTGGTTTTGTTTTTTTTTGTAAAGACAGCATTCTTCTGAAAGAACCCCTTCATCCACAAAAAGCTGCACATGTTCATAATAGATATCAGCTATCATCATGCTTAGAAACAGTTTTCAAACTATTTTCATTTTAAATCTCAAAAAGGTCAATATGGGGAGGACGTTGTTCTACACTGTGTCAGTTCCAAATGCAAGTCACACTGAAAAGACTTCCACATTGTAGTGGCACAAGAAAGGCACGATACACTCCCCCCACAACAGCCATTTGAGCTTCATCTCTCCATATACACAATATGACATGGAATTTATTTTTCATCTTGAGTGGGCTTCAAGCTGTCAACAGAGCATACACAGCTACTATCAGAAGACATGAAAGGGAATAAATACTAACAACCTTTACCAATCTGCATTAAAAAATAAACAAGCAAATCATACCTGTGCAAACAGGTAAGACATGACAACATCATCAAGAACAGGGCTTTCTGCACCTCGAAGGATGCCATACCGATATGCTCTGCTGGTGCCATTGCAATACCAGTGGGGAAAATAAAACCTGATAGGAAATATTTAAGCAAACATCAATGAACAGATTCTTTCGCTTACCAGCACCGGACATTATCACTTTCATAGACAGATATCTAATTCATGCTGGTTGGTTTGGAGGACCAATATGAAGCCCCAGTCAGCCAACGGAAGGCTTTGGATCCAGTTCTTGGTGTCTGAAAGTACTACAGCATTTAAGCAGGGTGATAAGCTATACTGGCAGAGATGGGGAGCTCTGCAAACTTATCCTCCCCAATCAGAATATAGAGAATTTTGTGCTACTGTCTTCCAGTTTCCTTCGAGACAGATCCTAAAGAAACACTCATGCCACATTATGCGAGGTAAACAAACAAAATCTTTTACGTAAGGAAAACTGTGACTGTAGCTTTAGATGTCCACATTCAAAAATCAGGTTAGAGAAAAATGGTTCTATTGCAGACATCTGCCTGGCTACACAGGATAATTACTCTGCATTTCAGAACTACCATGAGCTTCAAACAGGCAAGCACAGAGGAGATGAGAGGTATCATTACTAACAAAAATGTTACTTTTACTTTTGCTGTATTTTTCATTTCTGTTTCTTCAATCTGACACTGAAAACGTATGGTATACAGACAACTGACAAAATGTTATTCAAATCTACCCCAGTAATTTTGATACTTCTATCTGTCTCTTACCCAATATCACCAACATCTGTCCATAACTTCTTAGAGAAACTATAGTTCAACTCAATATCGTGTTGGTTGTGTTTTCTCACATAGTTTTGTTTTACCATGAAAAGTACGTAACATTTGATTCAGATTACCTTATCCGGTAAATTAGGATGAGTCTGGTTGCTTCATCTACATGGAAGATGTGATTTGGGGGATACCACATTCTCTCTGTTTCACTCATAAGTGCGAACATGTTATGATACACTGGTATGATACCTAAACAAAGAACGGAGAAGCAAATGTTTATAGGAAATTGTTTTCACAAAGAATCCACCTTATTTAAAAAAAATATCACAGATTAGAAGTAGTAGAGTGGCATACGTTCTCCAGCTACGCATTGCACCACTCTTATCACTATCAACAGCGTTGCAATCACCATCCCATAATCTGCAGACTGTTTTTGCTGGTTTATTTTCTCACTCTTCCTTTACGTTCTCCGACTGCAGACTGTGTTCACCTGTTATCCTGTACTTCACTGTTAGATTAGAATATTTTCTCTGTATGGCATTTAATACAATGGCTTCTCAGCCTCTCAGTTTAGTAACAGCTATATTACCTTTTTCCTTACCTTTTCAAAAAACAGATCTGGGCATTGATTTTAACATTTTAGATGAAAAATTAGGAAGTAAAGCAATACAAAGAAAGTTGTCATGACTAGGACAACGACCTGCCATTTACATTTTAATAGCTCAGTTGAGAACAAAACCAAACATATATTCTTAAACAAAACTGGGAAGTATTTTTCCCCCCTCCACAATTCAGGACTGTTGTAATGAGAATTGACAAGCAATCCTACTTAATCACAAACTATGGAAATCAGTTGAGCATCGACTCTTGAGCAGCACTAGAATTTTATCTTGGCTTTGGGGCTCGTAGCTGACAGTACAGCCTAACGTAAGACAGATGCCACAGCACTGTATTTGCTGCAGTGTTATGCATCCATGCAATGCCAATGCTACTATGTCGAAAACAGGTTAAATGCCCAAGAATTGACAGCACAAAAGGATGAAGTTCAACCACTGACAAACATACTTTGAAGACAGGAAAAGATACAGGAGTAGAGTTCAGAGAGTGGGATGAAAAGGATGGCGTGAAAGTCACAGCTGGTCGTAATGAAAACTATGTTCACATTAAAGCAAGATACTGGGGAAAGAAGGCAAAAAATATTGAAAAATTAACAGATAAAGACAACAAAAGTAACTTAAAATGACCTTAAGAGACAAAAGAATTCTGGGAAAATGCAAAGTACCCACAACCCTGCCCCAAAAGACTTAGAATGAAATCACTGAAATACACACAAGAAACCAGGAGGGGGGGAAAAAAACCCCCACACCCTTACTTCTTTCTTTCTGTTCTGAACAACATCTAGTAACTTCTGAAGGGTGCAGACCCAAATTTGCTTCATCACGTCTACAGTGCATGTAAGACAATCAGTTAGAAACAACCAATCAACCCCACATATAAAACAGTATAATCTTGTGGAACAAAGAGTAATTCAGTGTTAAGTACAACTAGCTTAAATTTATTACAAAATGGGGGTTCTCTCTGTAAGGAGCCAGTAAGAGGGCTAAAAACAAGAGGCCTATTGTGCATATGTCAGATTAAAATGCTGAAATCTATAGGCCTATCATCTGACAATTTTTTAAACTTAAGCTCACCAAAATATACCGGAACTACAGGTCCTGACACATGACTTTCTATGAAAAGGAGTCACAGATTTACAGGAAACTACAGAAATGGAAAGCATTATATAAAGTAACCAAAGCAAAACAAAACCTAAAGAAACCCCTCCCAAGGAGTAACTCTTAAAGGAATTAGTAACTGAAGGATTGGCTGTAAATCTAGATGTTGTAAATTTATGGCGCAGTAAGACATACTTGATCCATCAGTTTTGAGAAATATCAAATTAACTCCATTTTGTGGAGTTAAAAAGAAACAAATCCCTTGCAACCAAGCATGGTTCTCATTTGATATGCGAAGTGGGATCAACTAGATTACGTTACAGATCAGTTGTCTATAAAGCAGTAGCAACTGACTTAGCAGTTTTAAGGCTGTTGAGTTTGTATCCCAAATAATTTCAGATCAATTACAGTGTAATGCACACGGATCACCAGCCTATTTCAGGATTCTACCCAGGTGCTAAACACCATTCAAGACAATGCTGAATATTTACCTAGTCTCCCTGATACTCTTCCCCTAAGTATTAACAAACCCACATAAGCACACTGAACAAGAAGAAATTTCCAAGTCATATTCTTAAATCCAAATGTTGTCATATTTCACCAAATACATTACAGACACACCACCAACCCACCTCCACCTCTCAAGAAAACCAAACCAAAACTCGTAACCAAATCATATCATTGCCATTTTGAAACTTTAAGTAAGCAAGGAACATGACTTTGGAATTACCCCTACAAATCAGAAATGTTGGCATTAAGGGAAAAAAGAAATAAATCCTCTTTGCTGTCTTCCTATGTATGAAATGTAAACTGTGCACTCAACCAACCCTCATACTTTAGCACCTATAATTCTAAATGGTAACTTGTACCTTTCACTGCCAGCGCTCAGTGACATATAAATCATAAGGTGTTTTTCAAGAAAAGGAGTTACACCTTTTTTTCCCCTCCCCTTTACGAATTATGCATTTGTGCCAGAATATTGCTACACTTGAAAAAGTTCAGCGATTATACAACTAGAACAAACACCCTTGTAAGAGTCTTGAAAATTGTCCTCTAAAATCTGATGAAAGCAGAGAGGCCAGAAGTGTCTCCTTTCATGTAATTCTTACTAGCACTATTAATTGCAGGGACTTTTCACGTGAATGATAACTGCAGTTATTTAAGTGTTTTCTCTGGAAACACTGAAAACCAAAAGACTGGGGGTGGGGTTGATGAGGAATCAAAGTCTTCTGATGAAGCCTTGACCTGTCAACAATAGTGAAAACTTCTGAGAAATGTATTTTCCACACAAGTGAAATCAGAGAAACTGTTCACACAGGTACTTAAAACCTCCCCTGGATTTCTGCACTGCACTAACCATGCTATCCAATCAATCAATAATTAATTAGGAGAGGAGAGTGACTCAGATATAATAAAGCAGAATTGTTCTCCACTTTCCTTCTCTAGCAAGAGCTATTGAATAAATTTTCTGCACTACAGCAAAGACAAAAACATGATTTTCTCTTGGAAACTATTTTATTTAGTATGTAAGGCTAAATAAGGGAGCCTCATGCTACACAGACTGTCAAGTAACATTATGAAAGGCTGTAACACAGCAGAAGTTTATTCCTCAAACTTCTACTTCAAGCCTAAAAAAAGAATGAGGTGCACAGCAGTTTCTTCTTTTCCTCATTGTGATTTTAGAGCTCCACGTCCAGACAAGTCGCACTACTTCATTCACTCTGAAACAGCTGAAATTTTTCTGTATTTCCTCCTTCCTTGGCATTATGTACCCTCTCACCTATACAGTATGCTTTCATTAGGTAAAGTCCCTCTAAAGAAAAAAAACCACCCAGAAACTGTACGTCACAAAAAGCTATGACACCACTATGAAATGTGGAAGCCATGCACAGTCTGCAGTAGAAATAGTATTATAAAATTGTCAATTCAAGCATATAACATATGAAAGCAATTAGATGCACGGAGTTGATGATTAAAAACAATTTTCAAAGTCTAATACAAATTGACAGGTATGTGTGAGAACTGATTAAGTAAACTATCTAAAACTTAGAAAGTCTTGCACATACCAGATAGAAAACTGCTTGGCTTTCTACATAAAAATATTACTTTACCTCATCTTGCATACAAACTGGAGGCTTACTGAACTCTGACACCACATTCAATGTATTTATCTTATCAACAAAGTGTTTTCAGCATAGTTAATCAAAGCACATGTTTCCTTTCTTGGCAAAGCAGAATTGCCCAGAAATCTGACTAATTAATTCCTCACCTTGGGGCAGAGGGTG
>JAVJGI010000057.1:30623043-30635778 GCA_035590275.1 Ibycter americanus | reverse complement strand
GTCCCCTTCTAGATATTCATGTGGTAACTGTTCCTCTGAGAGACAGTAGAGATCACCTGAAAAAACATTGTAATGCATTTCTGCAGAGACTGATTTTGGAGCATTTACCTAAGAATGCAGAAGGTACTTCCCCAGACACTAACTCTACACTGAACACTTCTCCTGTGGAAGATGCACTTCTTTGCCACTCACTACCTTCTCTAACAGCCTTCTGTGTTCTTGATGAGGTACAAAATGCTGTATCATACAACACTCTGAGGAAAAAATAAAAAAAAACCAAACCACAAGAACAGGCATCAGTTCGATTGCTGAGCAACTGAAAAGCACTCAGACTACAGTGACTAACGCTGTACAAGGACTTCTAGAAAACAGGAATAAAATCAGGTAATGCTCCCCCCTCCTCTGTGTCTGTAACTGCGCTATTTCCCTCCCATAGCATTCTCCAGGAGTTGCCCCTTTCCAACAGCTCCCTGGCATTCCCTCCAAGCAGTCCAAGGAGAAGACAGTGAAGAAGTCCACTTTTTAGCCTGCAGTGGACAGGAACAGTGCTCTATGTGACAGATTCTTGGTTTGTGTGATGTGTGTGTGTGCGCTGGATGTGCAGGGGCAGTAAAACTTGGATGAAAAAAAGATGACCTAATGGTATTGCTGTATTGCTTATCTATATTGGTAGCATATACACAGGTCAACCACATGTAGGGCATAAGATTTTGATCTGTATGTTTCAAATTGAGTTATTCTTGTTTTGTTGTTTTCACTAGTTTCTGTTATGTTTTCTGCAAATAGAGAAAGATTAAGTAATTTTTTTAATTTGCTCTTTAGTGAAGCCAGTTGCCTCATGTGAACAGCAATGCCTGCACTGATCTCCACACTGCCCATGGCTCTATTAAATGTTCCAACCCTTTGAACACTCATCCATGTGGCTCGGCACAGGTTGGTGTGGATCTGATTTGGCGATGGAGTACATTAATTTCTTGCCAAGTTAGCTGAGTCACAACTGAGCAGCAGCATGGGATTTCCTTTTAAGGAACATGTGCCTTTCTCCTATTATAGGGTAAAATCTAGTGCGCAGCCAGCAGTTATGTAGCTGGAAAAAGCAGGCAGGCAAGTAAGTGGAAGTGATTGTCTCAACTGTAGAACTTCTTGAAAATGAAGTTTGAAATGCAGTCCGCTGATGGGAAATGTCTAGGTATAAATGTAATTACAGAGAACCACAAATTTACTGTCACTTTGTGACTTTCAGAGATTCTTGCTTAGTGCTGGAGTAAACAGATACATACATATGCTAGCACCACCCAGTGAGGAAAAGAGTCAGCAAGAAAAGTTTGGCTGAGGTTCTCCTTCCTTAACAAAACCTGCTAACTGTATGAAACAAACCAAAATGAATAAAACTGCAATCTCAGTTGAAGGAGAACCTTGAAGTGTAGACAATGCAAGCCTCTACTTGCAGTGTTTGCCAGTATCTCTGCAGTCAAAACTGGTGATTGCAATACAGATGCTTCTGGAGGCCATCAGTATAGGTCTCCATTGAGTTGCACTTTATTTCCTAACCAAATTTTGCTTGCATAGGTTTTGTTTCGTTTTGTTGTTTTCCCCCAAGACTATTTCATCTTTAGAGCAGTATATCCTCTGTGTTTAAATGGTGCCTGAACACAATGATATGTGATTTCATATGGGTTTTGGTTACACTGTTATACAAATCAAATGTATTTATATTCATAATAAAGAGGAGCTAAAGTTGTGCCTTCCTGAGTCTGTCTAACACCAGGAAAATGGTTTATAACTCACACAAAAAATGTATTTGAAAATCCCTTGGGAGTCAGGAAGTCTACTAACTTGAAAACCTCTTGTAACAGATTTTGAAGGGACAGGGCTTATTTTTTTTTTTCTTTTGAAAAATCTAAGCAAAATCACCTCAGCCTTTCTTACATTAGTCAAACATGGGAAGCAGCCCAATTCCCTCATACTAAACAAACTAGTATTTCTTCTTTCAGCCTTGGAGTTTCCAAACCTTTAGAGGACTCAGAAATTGACCAGAAGTACTGTAATGCAAAATTAAAAGTTTCCAGCCCAGGTAAATGTAAATACCTTCACCCTGTGCAGTGCTCAGGGCTGCATAATGGCCAGGCATCAGTTTGTGGAAAGTAAGTTTGTTATTTGAAACAGGTATTTTCACATGTGTACGTATGTTGGAATGTTTTCTTATGTTTCAAGATAACTGTGGACATTTAGATGGAACCCTCTGTTAAGGATTTTTCAAATTAAGGTTTCTACAAGTTAAGTATGTACTGATTATTGATATCTGATTTTAAGTGCAATGGACTGCAGCTCTGTCAAGGTGCTTTTGCTTTGCATTGTTACGGCAAGTTAACCTTCCTGAACTTGTTTGGCAGCACCGACTATCTGTGAAAGTCAGGAAACTTCAAAAGTTAATGTTTATATAAATTCATTTTGGTCAGTAATTTCTTATCCTGTTGGGTTTTTTAATTATTATTCAATCTGTTCATGTAATTTAATCTGCCTTAGCCAGTGTGACAGGATGTGAGTGTGATACAGCTCGAAACTAAAAGGACAAAAGACAACAGAACAGAGTAACTAAATCCCTCTAAGGTCTACTGTTGAAATTCTGGAATTTCCTCACTGGAGAGCTCAACCTTAATGATATTTCTGACATTTTTTTTGCATTTTTATGTATGATAAAGATACAATTACAAATCTACTTTAATGCAATATGGAATTTGGTGTCATAAAACTGAACCAAGTTTATCTTGGACATTTTCCAAACTGCCTACTGTATTCACGTCAATCACCAGAGACCTTGGAGAGCAAGATCCTTTAGTACACACATAAATATACGAACAAGAACCTTTCATGAAGGTTCTAAAACTATTTAAATTGCTTACTGTAAATTCAAAGTGAAACATTTCAGTTGTTTGTGGTAATTTTTTCCACTTGGTATTCTCATCTTAGTACTAGAGAGTGAAGCAAAGACACTGAGTTTCACTTTTGCTTCTACTCAGTTTTACTTCTGGTTGGGTTGATAGTACAAAGTAATAGCAAGTTGTGTTATGGTTCACAGTCAGTCCTGGAAAAGAATGAGCAGAGTTTAATTTAAAATCAGAAACACATTTCAGTTTGAAATGAAATTATAAAAAGATGCATTGTGCTGATTTTTCAAAAGTGCTAAGTAATTATTGCTCAAGTGAGAGTCAGTGTGAGATGCTTTGCTTTATCAATATTTCTGAAAAAGTAAGTTACTTCAGGAAGTATCTAGATATCAAATATGCACACTGGCAAAACTGTAACATCAAAACATTTTAGGTTCAAAATAAATTATTAAGTATCTTCAGCATAGCTGTTTTGCTTTTGAATTTTCGACCAATTTCAGTTAAAAATAGCAGAAGCACAGGGTTTTCACAGAGAAGTACATTTCCCTGTCTGGATTTAAAAAGGTACCCTGCTAGATATCTGTGCAAACCAGCTAAGAAGCACTTATTATAAAGAGAGGGGTCTGTCCCACAGGACACCGCTTTGGTAACACTGCTTTAATTAGTTAATTGTGGGATCAGACTGTACATAATTTTAATTAACTAGTAACTGTCACTGTTGCTCTGGAATTACAATAGCACAAATAACATCAAACCTGTGTCAGTTGCTCTTCTTTTTCTCCTTTATTTTTGAACTCCAGTCAGATCGGTTAGGTCTTTTCTTTGTAACTAAAACAATAGATCAAATTCAGCTGTTTTCATTTCCTATTTCCAAAAAAAAAAATTGCACCCAGCAACGGTTATGTTGAAAAACATTGGTTCCTCATTCCACTTTTTGTAGCGTAATGGAAATATTTGAGCTCTCAGAGAGAACATCACAGGACCTAGAAATAGCTTCCACAAACTCCTCTTCTTGGAGGAGGAAGATTTTTAGATAAGCAGTTCCAGCAAGTGTTCCTCACACTGAGGCAAACATGCAAAACAAGGCATAAAAGTTCTCTCCTAGGCAAAGGGAAATACATCACTAGCTATCAAGTCTCCTAGCCTGCCTTCTGCGGCTATATAAAAGATGTTGCTGAGGTAGTTATATGTGAGGCAGAAACAGTAATTAACTCAGTTTGGCCCTCGCAGGGAGTAGCTTCAAAATATGTAATTTCCAAGCTAAATTTCATGTGGAGGCCCAAAAAAAATTAGAAGTGTTTACCTAACTGCTTGAATGAGTACAACTAGTTCTCATCCACAGAAATGAAGGAAAGCTGTTTTTCATCATTTTTGCTAAATGCCGTATCCAGTGTCAAGCACTGTTGAATCTGGCATTCCCGGGGCCAGAGAAGCCACAAGAATGCCCTGGAGCCTGGGACCACCTTTGGCACAGCTAGACTGGGGGGGCAAACCTGGTCCCCTGAGGTGAGCCATGTGAGTCCATCCCTCCAGGTTTTTTTTTAATGTCTTCTCTTCTGCTTCCTCTGCCATAGGTGAAAAGCCTAGAGCTACCAGCAAACCCAGCTGGAGATATTTTTGGTCAGCAGAAATTGTGCAAATAGCAGCTAGTTTGTGTAGAAGAGATGCTGCAGCAGGCAACATAAATAAATATTCTGCTGATCTATGAATGGGCTACCATTCAGTAAATGGTAGAGGAAGCAAGGTGAAAAGATTGCAAAGGAGGCTGCTTTTACTTGGAATCGCCACTTTTCTGCTTCCCCCAAAAAGTGAAACTAACATATCATGCCACACACAGCTTGCAGAGTTTAGTATGTGGCTAGCAGGTGCAGTAACACCAGCAGGAGTGGATTGTCATGAGAGTGGTAGGTGATACACAGTTACTGAAATCCTTAGCATCTCCCTTTCCTGATTTGTTGTGTGAGCTAGTGCTGCAAAAATATTCTGGCATGTACACAAGGGTTATGAATATTTTTTTTTATCCCCTATAAAATGTTAGTGGCATAAAGAACAATATTTTATAATATTTTAAAATGTTTTAAATATAAAGAGGTAATTTGTATTCCTTGCCCTGCTTCTCTGAAAAGCAAGGAGATAAAAAGTAGTATCTAGTCCCCAGATCTCCGGCTCTTAAGCCAATGCTGTGTCAGAAATAGTCTTTGGAGTAGCTGCGGTAGACACCTTATATAGTGAAATACAGTCAGGGCTTTCACCAGTGGAAGGTAAAGGGAGAAACCCCCACAATATTGGTAAGTAAATACAACACTAGGTCTGCTTACTTAACCGAGGGTCCTGAAAAAGTACAGTCTTTTAGCTTCATGAGAGTGGAGCTGAATGTCAAGATTTTCTCTTGTGCAACCCTTAGTTTGGCCCAGGACTTTGTAAGAATGTGCCCATTGTCTAGTAACATGATGTGCCACTGGTTTTAAAGCAGCCCATACATTTTAATGCTCATCAGCAAGAAACTTTGAGTGTTAGTAAGTAGTTCGCTTTCTTGCTCCACTTCAAAACTCAGAGGATTCAGCCAGAAGACCATTACCTTTTCTCTGTGTGTCAGATAAGGCTTTCTGATCCCAAAGCAGGAATTTTTGTCCTTTGAGGTCTTTCATGTGTTACCCATGGGGTGGAAACATATTGGATCACACAGGGCTCTTGAGCACTCTAAGAACCAGGACCTGAAAGCTGACCAAGTAAAATAAGTACTTATTTTTAAACAGCAAGTGATTAAATGCTAGAACAAATTCACAGAACTATGTAATAGAAATACCATGTCTCAGTTTTCCTGGTGAAGAGTGGAGGCCCTTCTGAAAACTGTCATTTCCCTCGAAGGAGGAAGAATGTACTAACATACAGGTCAGACTTGGTGTAATTAGCAACCCCTCTTGGTCCTAAACTCTCTGACTTCAAGACGGCAAGGCTTCAAGGGGACATCTGAGACAGACGAGACAAGGGCAATCCTTTGTTTCCACAGCAGGGGACTAGTAAGGCACATTAGAACTCCAATGTATCTATTCGCTTTTCCGTTTTATAAACCCTGGATGAAAGTCCCTGCAGTGAGGCACATCAGTGACAGCTGGACAAAAGAGAGGGAAGCCATCTGGGTGAGTGGCCAGGGAGACAGCTTGCAGAGAAATCCGTGTACATGCCAGGGAACAGAGCAGGGAAATGATCCAGCAACTCAGAACCCCACAGCAGCTTGCACAATGGAGGAGAAGCCGTGGAGCTAACAGGAGGATGGAGAACAGATCAGCAGAGAAAGGGCCGTATCGCAAAAGAAATCTTTATTAAGTAAAAATGGTAGGATCTGGTCTTTGCAAGGACTGACTGTAGACAAAATAACCCAAACAAATCCTATGAACAAAATGAACAAACAAACAAACAAAAACAGAAAAAAAGAGCAGAAATAAGCCAGGGAGATTTAGGCTTTGTGGTGGTGCCTCTCCCTCCCTCCCCTGGGCTGCTCTACAATCTCTGGAATCCGTTAGGCCTTAGCCTCTGTGTCATGAGCTGGGCGGTTGGTTAAGTGTCCCTTGACCGTACTGGCAACTCTTGCATGGCCAAAGTGGGAAACAGCACTGGCTGTACCAGAAACATCCCTTATCTGAACAACAACACCACCTGACAGCCTTGGAGCATTCCTTATCTGGACTGTAACATCCCTAACAAGCCTGGGAACACTCTTTATTATGACTCCAAGTGGTATGATACCATGGTCAATGGAATTTTGAGAAAAAGGCCATTAATTACCAAGTCAGATCGCAGCCAGGACGGAAGATTACTGATGACTAAAGCAAATCATCTCCGACCCTATAAACAGGCCCTAAGTGAGGCCTTTTGAGCTCTCGTGGACCACAGAGAGTGCAAGCAGCATCTCCTTCTGAGCCAGACGCTTCACAGAACTCATAATCTCCCAAGTCTGTGGTACGAGAGGGACCACTACGGAAAGCTGAGGACAACGCCTGGGCTGATTTTCCTCTGCCTCGAGGCTCAGCCCTTCACCTGTGGAGAAATGCAAAGGCAGCAGATGTGAGTATTCACTGAACTTGAGGGGAAGTTGCAACAGGTACATCTTTGTACGTATATCTCTACACTTCTATTCATTTGTGTCTGTGTGCATGTGTGTGTGAACTGATTTAGTAACTTCATAATAAGAATAGTCTAAGTATTATTTTGAACCCATATTTAAGCCACTTTTATAATTTACATAAATCCCATTCAATTCACTTTGTAAGTGGTAAATTAGTCTATGATCAAGGGCTGCTAAAATCCTATGATCAGCCTTAAACTGTGAATATTCCTTATATCCTTTAGACATAAACCATTGACCAAGTCTGAGACTAGGACTGGATCCAGCTGCACTTAAGCTCTATTAAGAGTTTAGAAAGCAAGGGGGTCCACTCTGAACCTCGTGACTCAATGGGAGGATTTTTCCTTTGTTTCTTACATCCTTTAGACATAAACCATTGACCAAGTCTGAGACTAAGAGTGGATCCAGCCGCACCTAGGCTCTATTAAGAGTTTAGAAAGCAAGGGGGTCCACTCTGAACCTCGTGACTCAATGGGAATGTCTCCCTTAGCCTTTCACATTTTTAGTCTGTGTAAACCATTCCAGCTTAATTTTAATTTCATTCTTCTTTGTGTGATTTATCTAAGTAGTAAGTAATAGAGTGAACCTTGCCATTGAACTTTGTGAAGTCACACTCCCACAAATTCCTATTAAAACTTTTTTGCTCATACATTTCATGGTAATGCTTTTAAGTGACCTAACCTAAACCACTCATTCACAACAGGCTTGTAGAGCCACAACATGCTTATAGCCCTTGTAAGGTGAGATAAATGTTTGCACAGACCTGAGAACCTGTGGATCTTGGTATTTTCTAGTCCAGCTCCTTGTGGGATACAAATGAGTCACTTCATCCTTCTGCACCACAGGCACAAAGGCAGTTCTCCAAAACACAGACTTTGGAACAGAGGATAAAAATCCATAAAGCCAAGAATTTCATTACATGAATGCAAACAATGCACCTTTTTATATTTATGTGCCCATGACTTGGCAAAAACAATTCAAATTGTTCATTAATTAATAGCATTGTTCTTGCTTGGAGAAGATATAAGGCAGAGGAAATCAATGAGAGATTTGACTGAAATCTGAAAAGGTGTGAAAACAGAAGTTTCAGTCAAGTTCTCTCATAGCAGCTCTTTCTTCGAAAGCTAGGTCAGTGAAGAAAATGCCATGAACTTAATAAGCATAGTTAAGTTTTTACTCTGTGTTTTAGTCAGGCAAGTGAGGATTTTGGTAATTTCCTGCATTTTCCTTACAATGTCTCAACAGCTATTCAGCCATTTCTGACCAAATTACTCTCTTCTGTGTAAACCTGTGGGACAGGGGAGGGAAAAGAAGGGTAATAGAATTCCGTAATACCCACCTTCTTAGCTATTAGTTACACACTCTTTTCATTAATATTTCTTACCATAAATTTAAGGTCTTAAAAACCATCTGCTTACAATGCTTATGTGACTCTGCAGGCTGAAACAGATGTTCATTCTTTATTTGTACTTTGAAACTGAAAATTAAGAACAACTATTTAGGCAGCTGCCACATTCTTCCTGTGACAAGGCCAGCCCCAGATGGTGTAGCTTCCAATTAGCCCCCTGCTTTTGTTAAGAAGCTGTAAAGGAGCCTGTGTGTTCTGTAATAGCTGGTTCTTCAAAGATGCTCTATGTACTGTGGAAAAAGCTAGATCCCTTCAGATCAGCTCTTCTTCACTTTGAATTCATATATTGTTACTTTAGAAAAGTCTAGAACAAGATCTTGACACTGTTTCACAGGTAAATTTGTTACTGACATTAATAGTGAAGCATGAGGAAACAGTATTTTTATTAACAACCTGATAAACATGTATCCAAAAGAAATGGGAATCTTTTCTAGACTGTCTTATTTATCCCTGATTTATTGTGGATGTTTCCTCTGAAAGTACATTACATACATTATTCAAGTCACAAACAACAAGGCGAAAATAGTGGATAATATACTTGTGCTGTAAATCATGAAGTAGATTTTTACAGTCAGTGCTCAGAAACATTCTGCAGTAGAAACCCTTTCCTGCACAGACATTCTGAATCTGTAGATATGTTTCTAAATGCACACACTTAAATAAACCTCAGGAAGCCTCACTGAATCAGGTGCCTTCTCAATGCTGACACACAAACAAGCCATAAGGTGGTTGGCTTTTTTTTCCCCCTCTTTTTTTCACTTTCGTGATGCTACCAAAAAAAAAAAAAAAAAGAGAGAATAATAAAAACTCATGCATATTTTGATCTAGACCCAGCTTGCAGATGCATAGTATTTTGTATGAAATCAGAAGTACCTTTCCAGACACATGGAAGAGAATTGTCAACCCTGAAAGTGCTGCAGGATGACCATTCAGAACCACAGTCTTACCTTACAGACTTTATCTGCATTCATCACTGGCTAAATTAACTTTTTTTCTTATCCATCCTGCAAACATGGATGCCCTATTGAGCCTCTCACATTTTGCATAATGGGATGTGTCACTGCAGGTAGTGATGACCACTGGAATCAAGCCCGTAATCCTAACAGCTCATCCATAGTTAAGCACCAGGTGCCTCACGTGGGTAAGTCTCCACAGGGACCCTGCAGGTTTTCACCATGGGCTCACTGTTGAAGGAGTTGTGTGAAGTGGAGGCTCCCAGGGAACCAAGCCAACACAAAGAGCAGGGTGAGTGTGGACAATCTGGCAGACACACAGCATGAAGGCAAATGTACAAAGACACCAGTCTACCCCCAGCTGTGCACAAAGGGCCCCCTCAAGAGCTGCACAGCTGTGCAGAGGGGTTGCCCGCAGTGGCAGGCTTCTGGCCACTTCACTTCTGTGGGCTCCCAGCCACCATTCACCTGACAGAAATTTGTTTGGCCATTGTTTTCCTGTGGTTATATCCTTGATCAGTATCAGTTTATAATAAAACATTTTGTCAGTGGGTCTCCTTATTGCTACCTCCACAAACACAGTTGTTTCTATATTCTGTAGTACACAGGGAACATAGGTCAGACCACTCTTCTTGGCTTTTATATATAATAATCTTATGGCTCCAGGAGAGAGATTAATTCTCACATCTAACATCTGTTGCTATGGGTACATGACAAATCATCCTAACAAATCTGTCTCATAAAAGTGTCACAACTTAACTTCATCTAGCACAAGTGCTATTTGGAGATTGTGATGCTCTGACGCAGTGCATGACTTACTTCCATTACACATACAATGCCATCACCACAGAATGCAACCCACACACTTCCCTGCAGGGCTTTCTGTCTTTTCACCCCTCCCAATGACAACAGGTAATAGGTGTTTTTCAGAGCTTGTCAGTGCTGCTCCTAGATTAGACACAAGGAAAACTGTACATATTCCACCAAGAATGATCTTTTAAGACAGAGCTTACCAAGACCGAAGCAGTAACTTTAAAAGATGCCTCTTCCACCCTTTTGAGTTGCCCTGACACAGCTGCATGTCTCACTTGGTATCCCCTAGGATCTAGACTAAATAGAAATGCTTTCATCAGAAACACAAAATAAAAATGGGAAGATGGCCATACCATATCAAAAAATGAGAAACTCACAGGCAAAATTATGCCTCCTGAAAACTGGTACTTTTCTTTTCTTGTCTTTTTTCCCCCCTGTTGATGTCTCAAGAGGATGACTGAAAAACAGGGAAGTGAATGTCAGAGCCTGCAAGCAGCAGAATTATGCCTCAGTGGTTTGAAACAAAATCCACTTGACTCATACTATCACCTGTGCGGAAGGAGAAGGGAGTATCTATGCTTTGGCAGTAGTATAATCACCATTTTGAAAATATTACTTAAAACAACCATGTACTTACAGTTTTGGCATAGCTAACTTACCTGCTTCTGTGCTTCCTCAGACTGCTGCTGCACTGGCTTCTAGTCATACACCTTCAGTAAAGTGCACTGGCTTGGACTGAAGCAATTTCACCTGCACCTTAACCTGTACTACTACAGAACCTGTCCTACAGCAAGTTAACATGAATTTTCTGGCATAACCATAGAAGGTGCAGCCCCGTTACTTGTGATAGCTTAGAAACAGAAGGGAATTTAACAACACATACTACAAAGGTGGAAGTGGGTGCAAGGTAAAGTCATATTTTGCAAATACTTTTCACATTGCCACTATAGCAGCCTTTCCTGTTAGACAAGTCTAGAAGATACTCTCCATTTAATGAGATGTTTTCATTAGTTCTCCCCTAAACCATTTTTCTGTGTTCTTCAGCCTCTCCCCACATGTTAAAATAATTGCAATGAAAATGCACATTAAAAAATACTTCTGTTAATTAATCCCCTCCCACACCTGTACCTCCTCATGGTCCAGCCTTAAAGCTTTCTGTAAGCAGAAAAGCTTCCAATCACAGCAGAAGGGTATTATCAGAGTTGTTCACCCAAAGGGATTAGCTAAACTGCTGATGGATAGCTCAAAGAGGACAGGATTATTCATATACAGCTAATCAGTCAAATTCATCTGAGTATTGAATCTGCCATGATGGACTGACATGCAAAATGCAACTCCTAATAACTATCATCTTTACCATAAAGTCTGTGACTACAGAGTATGAATTGCCTTCACCAAAAATTAATTTCCTCTGTCCAGCTGTAAAATTGAACAATCTCACTGTTTGTGGGATCAGTCCAGCAAAACAGGTGTTAACTGCTGTTCTGCCAGTAAACAGCTTTCATCTGCAGGATTTCCTCCTAATAAGTACTTTTCACAAAATGTGAAAGTCAGACAGTTTTAAGAAAGCTCTTACCTAAAACCTCCTCGGGATTTGTTCCTGTTTCTCTAGAGACTGGCTGTTCTAGGAAAACATATTCCTTTCATATACACATCTTTTTTTCTGTAAATCAACAAGCGCTTCTGAGTCATAGCAAGCGTTGTGCTCTAAAGCTATGTAATTTGCAGCATGGCTAAGGGTCAGCACTCTAACTTTAACACCGACGCTTAGTTTAGCATGGGCAATTTTATGACATAATTACTCTATTGCTGAACAATCTGCTACCTGGGTAACACATTGCTCTTTCTATCTTTGGTGCAACTGGAACATTTGCAAAAGCTGTCACAGCATCGAAGTTAAAGAGCTTTAAAAGTTTAAAGACAATAAAGCTTTTGATTCTTGAAGTTTTTGATTTTTGAAGTTGTGACAATACTTACAAATTTTTACTTATGCTGATTTTGGAAATCTGAGCTGTACTACAAACTTGTATCTTTAATTAGCATCAGCTTTATAGTTTTATTCCAGTGGCTATTAATCTTAGCTTGTACATTTCACCTTCTGGATCAGTGGCTCCCCGTATCTGGGGTAATTTTGATTTGGAGAGTTCCTAGCTTTTTCTTTGCACAGGTGACAGAGGTAAGCAAGGTAAATTTTTCCTTGCCTACATTTTTCCTAATGTAACTTGAAATTTAAAACATACAGTAAAAGAGTTTTATTTCACATTCTACTGTTTTATTTAGGGTTCCCTTAGCTGCAAATAAAATTTTGGAAAGCTAGTAAATTCTAAAGAAAGGCCTCTCCCTCTCCCTTCCTCCCACCCTGGCAACTCCCAAAGCTGTTCTTTAGATGTATCAGTACAAAATAGCCATTTATCTTTTGAATTGCTATCTTATAGGGCTGGGGAAAAGGTTCTGGGGGTTTTTTTTGGTTGTTGTTTGCTTTGTTTTAAAGGGAAACAAAACCTTATTTAGGAAAAAATACTTTTATTTTTCCAAAACATGTTTAGA
>JAVJGI010000057.1:30605914-30618777 GCA_035590275.1 Ibycter americanus | reverse complement strand
CAGGCACGGCCCCTGCCGGCCCAGGGCGCGCGGGGCAGCCTGCGCTGCCAGGCCCATGCGCTCTGCGAGGCGGCGGCAGGGCCAGCACCCTGCCTGTGACTTTAAGCTCAGCCTGACAGAGAGGCGCTTACTGCTGTGAAATCAGGAGGGCAGGACAAGCGGAGCGAATCCAGATGGCCGCGGGCCAGGTGGTCTTTTTGGGACTGGTGCCCTGAGGCCACCCAGGAGAGCCCTGCTCACAGTGCTCCCCCCACTCCCCGGCCTTAGCAGGGGCAAAGGATGTCTCCTGTGGAAATACACCCGTTTGGGAGATGTTTCCTCATTCTGATGGACGTGTTCCAAAGCACCATGTCCCCACACTATGCTCTCATCTGCCAGCTGAACCGTCGCACTCCTGCTGCATGGTGCTAGGCAGGGAAGTCAATCTAGCTTAACGGGGCTTATAAATAGCTTCAGATTCCACAGGGTGAAAGCGTTAAATGCAGGGATGTCACAGGACCAAGAAAGAAAAGAAGAGACAATGAAGTGGAACTTGACAGCACTACGACGTCCTTCAAAAGCCTGCGCATCCAGTGAGTTGCTCAGGAGGCAAATTTCCCCACCCTTTATAAGCAGCCTTGGTGAGGGCATGGGGGTGCTCCAGACAGAGCTGTGTGATCTCTGAACAGATCCTCATAGGACTGATGAATCACAGTAATCACAGATTTTATGATCTCCTGTAACACATGCTGCCTCAGGATGTATGCTCCTGACCTTCATTCCTGCCACTCACTCTTAATTTGTAAGAAGTTACAACCCACCCACTTGGAATCAGCCTGCTTACAAAATAAGCTAGTACGTTTGCGTGATTTTCATAGCATTAAAAAAAAAAAAGACAACAAAAAGACTGGACAATGACAAGTGAATGCTTTGTTTCACATGCTTAACTGTGCACTTCAGACGCTGATACCTACATTTTGTAAGCCTTTCACATGGATACTTACTTTACAGGGGATTACCCCTGTGCAACTGCAGGGCTTCCCTGTCTTACCCTCAAAATCTGATCAATGTTGTTTCCAAGGTATCAGGGGTTGAGAGCAGCAGTTAGACAATTTCTAGCTTTTATGTGATGGCACCACCATTCTTCAGTTATCACAGTACTGTACCTTTCACGTATACAGCACCGGTACCATGATAACCGAAAAAGGACAGTTCACAGTCTTATTATTTGATGCCATTGTCAGATAAACAACCCTCCCTCCATTTGATTAAAGGAAAACTGCTCAGTATCTAGGAATAACCATGATCTAGTCACACTTGTCAGTCTGACAGAGTAAATGAGATTTTTGGTACTGGATGCCCCTCCCCTAACCTGCATGCTGCAACTAGCAACGTAAGAAATTTAGTCTCTTTCTATCCTCTGAACCACTACCAGCCACAGACAAAGCTTTAACAAAAATTGAGACTGAAGGGCTAAATAGCAGTCCACTGCCTGGTAGGACAAAAGCTTACGGGTTGCACATACCTCCATGATTTGAACTCTTAAGCTGTTTCCCTCCTCATGGACAATCACAGTTTTAACGTTTGGCTAGCCATTTGAAACGTGCCACAGCTACATTTAGTGCCACAGCTACAGAGAGATCACTAGGAAAACATGGTAGTGTATGCTAGGCAACAAAAAGCAAACTGATGTACACCTACAATCCAGGAACCAACAATAAATCCCATCTCTGCAATTCTCAGAACCCGGCATAATAGAGAACAGTAAGGGAATCATCTTCTAACATGTAGAAATAAACACTAGGTAACTTACACCACCTGTCTCATTTGAAGATGGGTACAAGTTGTTCTATTCATAGCCACAGGCGAAGGTCTTCCATATACAAAAAACAGCTGTGCAATAAAACCAGCAAATTGAACAAGACTGGGTAATTAAACAGAACAAAACAACTTACGTGTATGGAGACAGAGGTCCTAACAGGACTTTGGAAACATCTCGTTGTCCAAGGGTCATGAGGAGCAGAGCAAGGCTCTGATTTGTTGAATCTACACAGCCTCCCTGCAAACGAAAATGTTTTAATAATTAATCTCTGTACAAACCAGAAATTGGGATGGGAGTAATGAAGGAGAAAGATACACTTAAAAAGCTG
This sequence comes from Ibycter americanus, assembly GCA_035590275.1. Taxonomy (NCBI): domain Eukaryota; kingdom Metazoa; phylum Chordata; class Aves; order Falconiformes; family Falconidae; genus Ibycter; species Ibycter americanus. Next base: position 30,616,648 of record JAVJGI010000057.1, on the reverse strand, counting down.
AATTACCGCTCCCAATTTTCAAGGGCCAAAAAGATAAAAATCTAGATTTTGTAACAATGACAAATTGATCTCACATGGCAGGCTGGGAAAGGAACAGAACTAGAAGGAAACCCTGTAACAAGATCCCTCCTATCTCTCCCAACCTGTTCTCTTCTAACATCACAGATTGTAAGCACTAAATAATTTGTTTGCAGTAAATTGAGAACAGGTATTAATTGTAGTTTGTGTACATTTGAAGATACTGTGAATTGCAGCACTTTATGGTAACTATGAAGTTACATTTGGACAAATAGTTTAGCATGAGCAGGTGCAAATCAGCAAGTCAGGAGTTGTTTCACACATGTCCACCTAAGCCCTTGCTGCTATCTTTTGTGCTGTTACGTTTCTAAAACATTTTCCCTCCCATATTTAAATGGGGATTTTTTTTTTTTATTGCTATGTGAAAGAGCCATTCATAAAATTATGTAGAACTACACATACTCTTGTACATATTTGACTGCAGTATTTCACACATGCATGGTACATTGTTTTGTATGCGGAACATGTTACCTATGATGCATACATAAATCAGAACTGGAAGGCTTTCTCTGTTTACAAAGCTTGAACATAAATTAAAAGGGATAATTTCAGTCAAAACTGCTTTAGAGATTATTTACCTTGAATTATTTACTATGCAAATGTATTGAAAATAGAAAAAATACTTGGCATAACATTATTTCAGACCGTCCTCTTATTCATCCTGATCCACAGCCAGATGAAATCTGTGAACAGTTTCCTGCTGGATCAGGCCTAATGCTAAGCCCTCTGAATAGGCTCTCTGGAGAGAGCAAAACTAAAAATTCATTCTTATAAAACCAGATTCTCTAGTGAGTTAAACTGACAGTTACCTTTGTGGGCAAGGAGTAACCTGTCATCATTTTAAGAGAAAACACCATCATCCAAAAAGGCAAAGGAGGGGCAAAATAACTCTGGACTACACAGATTAAGAAAACACAATGATGTGACAACCTCATCGCATTTACTCAGGGCAGAAAGGAGGACCTTTCCAAGGAGAGTTACTGAAGGTGTAATCTTCAAGAAGGCCTTGCTTCAGTGTGACAAGTCTCAGCTCCGCTCTTCTGAAAAAAGCCTCTGCACTTCACGCGACAAATGATACACCACAGTGAATGAACACCTTTTCATTACATTCACTACCATGACCTAACTCCTAGCAACATGCTCTTACAGCAGCCCTTGCCCTTTTAACTGCGTGAACCTGACATAGAAAAGTCAAGTTAATGCACTCAACCTAATGCCCTCTATGAGACTGATAAAAATTATGCTTTATCTTGAGCAAACAGGGTACGTGCAGAATTGGCTGATGTGATCCAGAGCCACAGCGCTCACCAGCTACATTTGCCAATCTGAAACATGTATAAGAAGCAGATAAGAGTTTGGTAAGGAGTATTCCTGACACAGGACTTCCTGTATGTGTAGTTCTGTTAATAATTCAAAATGGTTTTAAACACTTGGATGAAAACTTTACATTTTCTGAGCTTCTTTTTGTTTTTCTAAAGCTGAAAAAAAAAAATAATCAGAAAACATCTATTTTTATGACAAAATTTATACAAGAGCTCCAATCAGCATGGAGATAACCATGTCTTTAACAACATAGCAACACATGATGCATCTATCACATCCTAGATGCTTATGTGAACTCTCTTGCTGCAGTGAGTCAGTTGTCCTTAATATTGCTGTGCATTAACAATGTGCTGTTATGCCCATTCCCACAGAGGCAGTTGCCAGGCAGACAAATTAAGTAATTTCCTTGTAATTGAATAATGACAGAACAGTAACTTGTGCCAAGTGAAGGACATGCCACTCTCAAGGAAGCCAACTTTTTTCTCTCAGTCCACCTGCCACTTACTCAAGAGTACAAAATCAAAACCAACGCTCCCATGAGAAATGAGATGGGCAAAGTCAGAGCCAAAGTACTGACATTTATTCCAAAAAGAGCTGGCACTTGTTACCAACCCAGGATGCATCTTCTAGTCCATACTAATTCACTTTATCGCAGTTTCTCCATTATTGTTTTTATTGACAACAGAGCCAGATCCAGCTGGATGTGAAAACTAGTGACACGGATCACTTAATCACTCCATTTTGAAATGCCGTTATACAAATACCACAGCTGATACGCATGTACAAATATCACAGTGCTGGGTACTGGACAACACTGCTTTGGAGCGGATTATTCTTCTAAGCTTGACCCCAGCTTTGATTTAGTCTTGGTTATGTTTTGACATATACACACACAATTTCCTCCCTTGCCTGTGAGGTACATACTTGCATGCCTCAATAATTTGTTACATGAAGTACAGGGGGTTTGGAGGTGGTGGGGGGTGGTGTTTGATTGGTTGGTTTGTTTTGGGTGTTTTGGTTTTTCCTCAGAAGAATGGAGCAGTCTTGTCACACTGTAGCAAGACCATCTTGAAAATTAAGCCTTCAGTGAAATGCTTTACTCATTTTACTTCTAGCTAAGTAAAAAAAACTAGCCTTACCCCTCCTGCCCCTCCAAGCCCCCTAACAACTCAACCTTTCTGCATTAAAGAACTCAGCCTTAAACAGATATTGCTTCTTCCCCTATTTTTCAGGATCACAGCGAACAGAAACATTCAATCCTTTTGCAGTTCTTCCAGGCCTTTCCATTATGCCAATCCCCTGCTATATAAAGCTCCCATAATCAACACCTTTCAAAGACAAAAGGAAAATCCTTATTGGTATTCTACAATTAAGCTTAGGTAAAAACTGCGTATGGATTTATAAAGACAACGCTAGCCAGTCACTCCATGCCCCCTCTTTCAGAGCCACTGTAATTAGCACTGTGCCGCTTACTAGTCAATTAGCTCCCACATCTTTCCATCAACAAAGGTACATTAAAAAAAGGTCCACTGATTCCAAGAATCATACGACCCCTTCCATTTCTTTCTGAAGGCTTAGTAAAAGAGATCATTTAGCACTTAACATAGCAAGACTCAAATCCTTAGATTTCCTAGGTGGTAAAGTTTGCATAATAGCAAGAATTAAACAAATACTTTAATAAGTAGGCCCTTTCAAACAGTAATGAACTCCAGCAGATTTGTGGGTGACCCTGACAGCTAAAGGCCTTCTATAGAGAATTATCTCCAATGCTCCCAGGATGCCCTTTTCGGGTCAACCCTTCCTGGCTCCTGCAGCACAGTACCTACAAGCAAAGACACAGATGAAGAAACAATCTCATAAAGAGAGGATCTAAACACAGGGTGAGAAATTCCCCCTTGAGCCCTGTATTCCGTGCGTAGCTGGTGTAAAGACAGTGGGACTTAAAGGAGTGCCTGTTCAGAGCAACCTATTAATGGCTCCATGCACAGCTTTCCCAAATTTTTACTGTTTCGCTAGACATCTTATCTAGGCAAAGAAACTTAAAAAGATAATAGTATCTTCAAACTAAACACACATTGCACACTTTGCAACATGTTTTTATGTCCTCTCTGGGTCAACACCAGATCAAACTGACCCAAGCTCAAAAAACCCCCAAACAAAGCCCCCAAAAAAACAGAGAGAGAGAAAATGAGCCCATCTTTCCAAATTCCTGGCTAGCACTGTGTGAGCATGTGCGTCTCACACAAATTCAAGTGTGCATTCTGAAAACTACAAAACAAATCCACCACATTGCCTATGACAGAGGGAGCAGGGAATTCATGAACAGTAAGGACTGAGCACTCCAGTGGATAAGCAGCACAACAGCCAAAAACGCGAACAAACAAGAACTTTTCCACCATGAGCTGCTGCAGTGGAGGACCACAAGCAGTCCGTACACTCAGTGCTCAGCACCTGTCAGTCACTCTTGGACTGAAGCAGCCCACATGTAAAAGAGCGTTCCAGGAGTGCCAGCAGTATCACAGCAGCCCACAGCCAACAACCTCACTCACTCAGAATCTGATCTTTGAAGACATTGAAACCTCATGGCTTTTATCATTCAAAGACTTGCCTGATCCTGTTTCCTCCTCAAATGTTTTTTTTTCTGTTGTCCCAAGAACCTCAGTCTCCTGGTGCTTTGCAGAATTTGACTTGTCATATTCACATGGCTGCAGTACACTAAAGCAGAATATTACCTGGTTCAGGCCTTTCTACCCCTCTTCATTTCAGAAGTTCTCCAACACCCAACTCTGAAGAAAGTATAATATCTGGACAAATTCCCTCACTGGTTTCAATCTGTCAAGTGCTGGATGGTTTTCAAAGCAAAAAAATACCTGCTGCTCATAAAAAGTATGTGGAAATTGGATTTTTGATGCCTCCAAACATCTGACTACCTGAAGATGCTTTCCAGGAGGTTTACACAAAGCAACAAATGTACCAAATTACATGTGATTTTTTTTTTGGTTTTTATCTGTTTGGATATTTATTTTTATTTGGGGGGGGGGGGCCTGAAAGCTTTTAACAGTTCACCCCTCAAAAATAGCTACCTGTCATTACATAATTGTAGAAACAGACAGATGTTTCAGCCACTTGTCATGACTGTCATGCTGAACTTTCAAATGCAAGGGGTCTGGACTGTACCCAGGAACAATATTGGTTTGTGAAGTTTCTATGCAGTAAGAACCCTGGGTCAGAAAGGGGAAATCCTCTAGCAACACGGTGCATATACCTAATAAACAAAGACAAAATATTAATGGCAGATTGGAACAAGTGGGCAAATTGGTAATTCAGACTGAGGAAGGGTTGGCAGGAGGGAAAGGAAAAGATAACATGGGCACAGATAAACAATCTACTACAGGCATGGATGTGATTTATGAGGTTAAGGGGTATTTTTATAATTGACTACATTACTCAACACAGAATCTCATTAATGGCATTACTCATACTTCGCAAAATCCTAGCAGGTTGTTCCAAATTCAGAGCAATTACTTGTTTTAAAAAACAGCGAGTAGTTTGTAGATGACTGCCTCCTAAAGGCCAAATGTGTTTTGTCAATACTTAATGTTTGTGGAAATACACAACAAAAGCCGGTAGGTTCTTTATTAAATCAGAAACTCACTATGATGCTAACTGCCAAATCATTTGTAAGACTGAAAGCTGCTTATCCACTAAGTCTCACCACATATAAAAAACGTTTTAATAACTAAAAAAATAAATTACACTTCAAAAGACTGCAATGTACTTAAGATTCCTATGCAAACGCTGTCCTAGCTCCTTTCCAACAAACCATTCAGCAAATTCCTTATACAACCAAACAGATCTCAGCACATCTGACTTTGTTGTCTTCATCACTATAGAGCAGCCAGTATTGAGGCTAGCTGCTTTTTTTGCCCCTTATTCCTCATATATTGTCCCACTCATAATGCCCCATTCCAAACACTAGTTTAAGAGCATCAACTATCACAGAGCATCAACTATCACCCCTCCAACTAACTATCAAAAAAAAAAAGTAACAGCCCATGTGAAGCCAATTGAATTCAGTTGCAGACAGAAAGCGACAAAAGAAAAATCTGCCACTACTATGATTCATAGTAACACCTCCTGGACATAGGAACCAATATGGCCCAGTAAGTCAGTACACTGTTAACAGAACCATTCAAAAATACTCTCTACCTGGATCAAGATGACACTGGCAGGATCAGATCACTTCTATGTTTGGATCTGAGCCTGTCTAAGGGTGCCCCCAAGCCACCTCTTCCACTACCAATAGGTCATCATCTTCTTCCCCTACAGCTATACAGATGAAACATATTGGCTACTTACCCTGTAGACCTCCTCAAGCAACAGTTTAGCACAATTCTTGCCAAGTTCCTCAGGAAAAACAGCTTCTCCCTGGCCCTGAGGGTTTGAGGCTAGCTCAGCACTGAGAATAGTGCCATTGATGGTTTCTGCAGTAAGGCACAAGCCAAAACCTGGTGATCTGAAAGAAAGGGAAAAGTGCGTATGACTTAAAGACAAGAACCAAGCAATGAGCCAAGAAATACTCCAAGCCAGCCTCCTCTTCTCAAGTCACAAACAGCTCCTGTCATAGGACAATACTGGGAATCTGGACTTGCTGACAAATTTCCTGTTCTGTACATTTGATTCACCCTGCGAAAAACTTTAACAACAGGATTTAAAAGTTAAACCCTGTACCAGTTCCCCAAATCCACTGTGCTGGCTATTCCTAGCACAAACTCTTTAAAAAGGAAAACAGGAAAAAAAACAACCCCCCCCCAAAAACCTCAAACAAAAAAAAACCCCAAAACCAAAATGAAAAAACCCCAAACCCCAAACCCAAAGCCCTACCAAAAAAACCCCACCATTCAAACATCAGAAATACTCTTCTCTACTAAAAAAGCAAACCACTATCTTTCCTATTTATTTAATTCACATTTGATAAGCATTTCAAAGGTATCCAGAATTTCTTCTGTGACATTCAAAACCAAAACTAACTTTCTTTAGGGATTGAGCTCTTTCCCTGGAAGCTTCAATATTTAGCAAGATTAGACTACAGCCATGGCACCAAGCAGGAGAACAAAAAATGATCCGCATTACTTGTATTTGTAATAGCTTCTTTTCACTTTCAGTTCATCACCATTCAAATCGTTACAACCAGGTAAGAATTCTCAACATACGACTTGAAGGAAGAAACAACTTCCTCCTATTTTACTTAGACCTTAGATTCCTACAAAATGCTATTGTGAGAGTTAGGAAAAACTTTTGCTCCAGGAAAGTCACCGATGGCTGAGTACAGCTTGCTGAGAAAACAGAAAGTTGTAAGAAAGGGAAAAATAAAAAAAGTGCTCTTATTTACAGGCTCTGGAATAGCTTGCCATTCAAAATAAGGTTAACTTAACCTTACTCTGCATAAAGCATTTTCCATAGTTCCGCACTCCTGCTGCTTCCACCACCCAAAATTTTAAATTAAAATAGTCCTACTGACCCAAAATTGTAAGGAATGTCACCAACATCACACCACAACACCAAACCCCAAACACCAATACAAATAAACTCGCCCAGTGCCAGAAAAACAACAGTTCCTCCAGAGGCATTTTGGTAGGGCAGGAACAGAAAGGTATCAGTGGTTCCCACTCATATTTAACCGCCTGCACTAGCTGAGCAGCACAGAAGGTATGTTAAAGATGTTTTTCTTCTCCTTTCCTTTAAGGGAGAGATCCAGACAGCCAGACAAGCACAGTGTCAAAGATATTATTCTTTGGACAAGTATCATCTAATACCTATACCCCCTGGCAGATTTTGTTAGTGTTAGATAGTGACAGATCTCAAAACAGACATACATTATAGGTGGCAGAAGACACTCAAATAATGTATTTCCTCAAGCTTTTGGCACTGTGGAAGGGGTACAGTTCAATGCTTTATATTCTGAGATCAGGGCTTGGTTTGCACTGGACACAGATGGGCTGGACTAGTCTTTCCAGGTCTTACTCATCACCAGAAGCAGCATTAGAATAGAGGCATATTGCGTTCCTTCCTTATCCTGTTAAGATACACACACAAGTACTGGGAACCAGGTAATCAAAAAAGCTTTGCCAAAGTGGTACAATGTTAGCATCAGATATACTGCAATCGTACCAGTGCCACGAGAAGAGAAGAGTGAAAAATGTGAGTCCCATAAAACTAGGACTGAAGCCCAGAGCCTGGCCAGTAAGAAAGAGGCAATATCCAATAACGTGGGAGGCTAGGAAGGGGTTAGAACACCTAATTGCCTCCCTCCTAGAACCTGGACTTCTGCAGGAATGCCAATCTAAATACCCTGATTTTGCCAGGAGAAAGCCTAATTCCCAACAACCCTGATTAGTGCAAGGTCTGTGGGCAATAATCAGATTACAGCTGATGTTCATGCAGTGGTACCTAACCCTTATACCTTTTGTTGAATATGGTTCCAGAGACTAACGTATATCTTACTGTATTAGATTTAAAAGATGCCTTCTTTTGCAATCCGTTAATGAACGGAGTCAGATGCTGTTTGCCTTCCAATGTGAGAACCCAAAGATGGGGAGAAAAGTCACAGTTATGCTGGACTGTGCTACCACAGAGATTCAAGAACAGGCCCACATTATTTGGTAACATACTAGCAAAAGAGATGGAACAATGGCAAGGTAACCAACGGAGCATTACATTGGTACAGTAAGTAGATGATACCTTAATTGGGGTGGAGGGGAAAGATGATTGTCTGACAGCCACTGTTGGTTTACTGAATGTTTTGGGTCTAGCTGGAGATTGGGTGTCCAAGGGAAAGGCACAGACAGTACAAGAATGAGTCCAGTGTTTGGGATACGGAGTTTCTAGAGGCCAGAGAGAACTGGGGACGGAACAAAAAGAAGCAATCTGTAGAATCACAGTTCCAAGGTCAAAACAGGAATTGATGAGTTTCTTGGAATGGCTGGGTGGTGTAGAATATGGATTCCCAATTAGGGACTAATAGCTAAACCCTTATATGCAGCTATTAAGGGCCCAGGTGATCTCCTTGAATGGACATCAGAATGCTGAAGAGGTTTTGATGAGGTCAGTAAAGAATTAATGTGGGCCCCAGCCCTAGGCTTACCAGATCTGACTAAGCCTTTCCAACTTCACATGCATGACAGGCAACACATGGCCTTGGGAGCACTTGCCCATTCCCCTGGGGACTGGAAAAAGCCAGTGGCTTATTTTTCACAACAGCTGGATGAGGTAAGCAAAGGCTGGCCACTGTGTGCGAGCAGTAGCAGCTACATCTGTGCTAATCAAAGAAGCTCGCAAACTCACCCTGGGTCAGCCCATCACAGCATTGGTCCCACATACTGTGACAGCAATACTGGAACATAAAGGACATCACTGGATTTCTCCCAGCCGGTTGGATAAATACCAAGCCTTACTGTCAGAGCAGGATGACACAACTCTACAATGTTATCTTCAAATCCCGCTACCTTATTATCTATAGCTGAACAAGAAATTTTACAGCACAGCGACAACTGAACAAATTTACACCAGTAGGGCAGACCTGAAGGATCAGTCCTTGGAGGACAGAGATGTAGAATTACACACTGATGGCAGCAGTTCTGTGCAGGAAGGAGAAAGAAAGGCTGGGTATGTTGTAATGACCACTGATGAAGAAACTAAAACACAGCCTTCGCCCCGAAACACTCTGGCCCAAAAGGCAGAGCTGATAGCTCTTCCCTGAGCTTTAAGCATTAGATGCAGTCAGAGAATCAATATATATACAGACTCCAAATACGCCTTTGGAGTGATGCACACTCATGGAGCCACCTTGAAGGAGAGAGGGATGCTGAGCTCCCATTAGGTATGGATGTGAGATTTTGGATCTCTTGCAAGCAGTATTGGAACCGAAATAAGCAAAGGGTCAACGGAATATAATTCAAGGCAACTGCAAAGGGGATTCATCAGCAAAAAAGGCAGCCTTATGGAAGAGATCCAAGGGGCGTTAATACCTGCAAGGAATTTGGAGATAGAACCGCCCCAGTATTCAGAAAAAAGACAATAAACAGGCTGAAATATTACACTGCAGTAAAAACAAAGAAAGGTGGTGGGGGACACTGACCCACCAAGTCCTAGTCACTCCCCACTTAACGAACTCTATCCTTGCTAACCTGCATAAAGAAATTCATATGGGAGCAGAGGCAATGGTCAATAGTGTTAAACAATATGCAACAGGACCAAAAATACAGACACTGGCGGACACAATTACTAGGAAATACCTCTTTTGTTGTGAAAATAATCCAAATATTCAGCAAAGGCCACCACATGGCAACCTAAAAAGGGGAATCACCCCTGCAGATCATTGGCAAATAGATTTTTACAAGTTGCCTAATTACAATAGGTGTAAATACCTTCTTCCTCTGGCTGATACCTTTTCAGGCTGGCCAGAAGCTGTCCTGTGTCACAACAATCGGGCAAGGAAGGTAGTTAAGGTATTGTTAAAAGAACTAATTCCCCGATTTGGAACGCCAGATGTACTATCATCAGATAACGGACACCATTTTATTGCTGACATAGTGCAAGAAATATGCAAGTTCCTTCAGATTAAATGGGAACTGCATGCACCCTGGAGACCTCAGTCAAACGGGAAAGTAGAAAGAATGAACAAAATTCTCAAACGACAAATGGCTAAGTTGTGCCAAGAAACCCATTTGAAGTGGTAAAGGTATTAACAATAGCATTAATGAGAATCAGAATTACTCCTAGAAGTAAAGAAAGAGTAAGCCCTTTTGAGACGTTTTACGGGAAACCATACCCAGTTAATTCTGTTTTGGGGAAAAGGCGACCAGATGTGTGTAATGGGAAATAGTTATGTAATTTATCTGGTATCTCTTTCTAAGGTATTGTCACCCCTGCACAGGTATCTAAATAAACGAGGACCATCACCTGTAGATACCACCACACATGGATTCCAACCTGGAGATTCTGTCTACGTTCTAACTTGGAAAGATGAACCATTAGAAGAAACCTGGAAGGGACCACACACTGTTCTTTCAACTACCCCTACAGCGATAAAGATTGATGGAATGAACACTTGGATACATTACACAAGAGTGAAGAAAGCACCTCCAGAAAAAAAGTGGACTGTTAGGCCTGCAGGAGATTTGAAATTGAAATTTTCAAAAGGATTTTAATATCAAGTCTCCTGTGAGTTTAGTCCATAAAATTTACCTGAGACTCTGAATATGCCTATGGAGAATTAAACTGTCCTCAAGGACTGTTTATCTTTTAAGATTATTAATTTTACAGCTAATTGTA
>JAVJGI010000057.1:30577314-30587916 GCA_035590275.1 Ibycter americanus | reverse complement strand
CAAAAATGGAAAATGTTGTTACAGGATGAAAACTAATGAAGCTCTAAAAGTTCAGACAGATCTGTGTAGTTTACAGCACAAAAAATAAAAGCTAGTTGACAAAAATTTTCTAAACCTATTTCCTCGTTGCGTATCAACTACGATTCAGTGCTATGAAAGCTGGAAAAAAAGGAAAAAAGAAAGGATATAGAAAGATAATAACAAAGCCAATGCCACACAGCTTGGACGTTTTCAACTTGGTTTTCTACATAAATTCAGTCTGTGTAATCATACTTCTGCATGGCTTTAGGAAGCCCTCTTTTTGCTCTTTTCTGTGGTAATTGACCATTTTCAAGTTAACTCGAAAAAGAGAGAGAGAGAGATTTCCGAAATTATTGACTTCAGATAAATTCTGTGAAAATCAGTACCTGGGTGGAAAATAAAAACCCAAATCTGTATTTCAGGGTGGAAAAGGGAGAAAAAACAAGCAGTGACACACATTTGGCAGTAGCTGATGGCCACTCAACTAACAAGTATTGTCTGGCTCATCAGCTTACCTATCACCACGCTACCTGCACCAAGCCCTGGCTTTCCTTGGGGAAGAGATCACAGCTGTGGTGGGAGCCAGGTACTGGAAGAGAAGGTGCAAGGAAAAGGGGGCATACAATTAAGAAACTAGGCTCTGCTATTTTCTTCCTCATAAAAAAATCAGAGACAAAAATTATTCTTCGTTCTGGAATATAGAAGATTTTCACTTAAAAAAAGTATTGACATTGTCATTTTTACAGCAAATTCTACCACAGACAACAGCTAATGAATGTTTATTGTTTTTAGCATAACACAAAACAGAGAAGCAACAGCATTTCTCTTAAAAAGAACATTACTTCTAACCATACATGTCTACAGTTCAAGGTTTGATAATATCAATTAGATTAGTGTGTATTAAATAGCAAATGAAATCTCAACACCTGCTTAGAGGCACAGGAGGTCATTTAAGTTTTTTCACAAATGCCTTGGAAGTAATTAATAGTTGTGTTGCACTCACAGGATCTTTGGAAGTGGTACCAGCAACACAAGTGTATCTGGAAGAATGGTAGAAAATGTAACAGCATTCACAGTACAACCATCCCATTTGATAGAATCATAGAATGGTTTGGGTTGGAAGGAACCTTAAAGATCATCTAGTTCCAACCCCCTGCCCTGGGCAGGGACACCTTCCACTAGACCATGTTGCTCAAAGCCATATCCAGCCTGGCCTTGAACACTTCCAGGGATGGAGCACCCACAGGTTTTCTGGGCAGCCTGTTCCAGTGTCCCACCACCCTTGTTGTAAAGAATTTCTTCCCAATATCTAATCTAAATCTACCCTCTTTCAGTTTAAAGCCATTGCCCCTTGTCCTGTCACTACATGCCATTGGAAAAAGGCCATCTCCAGCTTTCCTGTAGGCCCCTTTTAGGTACTAGAAAGCTGCTATAAGATCTCCCTGGAGTCTTCTCTTCTCCAGGCTGAGCAATCCCAGCTGTCTCAGCATTTCCTCATAGGAGAGGTGCTCCAGCCCTCTGATCATCTTTGTGGCCCTTCTCTGGACTTGCTCCAACAGGTCTATGTCCTTCTTATGTTGGTGGCCCCAGAGCTGGACAGAGTACTCTAGATGGGGTCTCACGACAGCAGAGTGGAGAGTCACCTCCCTTCTTTTGATGCAGCCCAGGATTCAGTTGGCTTTTGGGGCTGCAAGTGCACATTGCCGGTCCTGCTGATCTTTTCGTCTATCAACACCACCCAAGTTCTTCTCCTCAGGGCTGTTCTCAATCCATTCTCCATCAAGTCTGTATTTGTGCTTGGGATTGCCCTGACCCACGTGCAGGACCTTGCACTTGGCCCTGTTGAATTTCATGAGGTTTGCATGGACCCGTCTCTCAAGCCTGTCAAGGTCCTTCTGGACATCATCCCTTCCCTCTAGTGTGCCAACTGCACCACTCAGCTTGGTGTTGTCAGCAAACTTGCTGAGGGTGCACTCAATCCCACTGTCCATGTTGCCAACAAAGATGTTGAACAGCGCTGGTCCCAATACCAACGCTTGAAGAACACCACTCATCACTACTCTCCACTTGGGCATCAAGTTGTTGACAGCAATAGCACTGAGTGCAACCATCCAGCCAATTCATTGTCCGCCGAATGGTCCATTCATCAAATCCATGCCTCTCCAGTTCAGAGACAAGGATATTTTGCAGGACTGTATCAAATGCCTTGCACAAGTCCAGGTGGATTACATCAGTTGTTCTTCCCTTATCCACCAACATTGTAACGCTGTCATAGAAGGTGACCACATCTTCAGGGATGATTTGCCCTTAGTGAAGTCACGTTGGCTGTCACCAGTCACCTCTCTGTTTTCCATGTTCCTTGGCATAGTTTCTAGGAGGATCTGCTCCATAATCTTGCTGGGCACAGAGGTGAGACTGACTGGCCTGTAGGTTTTTCTTGGTTTTTTGTTGTTTTAGCATATGTACCTAATTTTCAGAATTTTGTTCTGTTTTGTTTTTAATTGGGCTCCTAGCCCTCAGTGGTAAAATGTAGGAAAGAACTACTCTGGCCAAAGAAAGATGTTTAGGATTGCATTAAACATCTTAGTAGTAGGAACCTATGACTCTAGTGGCTAATGTTAATTTTTTTTTCTCTAGATCACAGTACAATTCACAGATGAAGGTCAGTTTTCCACAGAAAAAACACCATTTACTGTATAAGTATATTTTTGACAAAGACATTATACCTCTACTTTTTAAAATACCTATGTCACAACATTTGCTCTTAAAAAACCACATCTATAATGCACATTGCAGCTATGCTTTCATACAGTAAGTGATAAGATCTGAAGCTCACTGGCCTTATCATGCTTTCCACTTCAACGGGAATTGTACAGATTTGCTGTTTCAGTCTCCCAGATGGATGGTTTTTTTTCTTTCTGGTTTAACTTATTTCACTGCATGGAAGGCATGTTTTGATTAACTGTGCAAAATCTAACTAGGTCGGATATACTGATTCTCAGAAAAGAATATTTTGTTTGACCTAATGACTCTGTTCTTGTGTGTTGGAGAAATAAAACCCTGAGTCGACGTCTGCAACATATTTGTTTGTGGCTTTTAAGAGTGAGAGGAGCACTTGAGTTTCCTAAGACTGACTGACTGACACAAAACCACTACTCACACATTCTGCAGAAGTGAAGTCTTCAGATTCTAGAATGAGAAATGGTATATGAACATGAAACAAGTAGGATAAAAAATCTTAACTTGCTCTGTTTAAATTGTATTTTCTGGTAATTTTCTTTCTTTGTCGTAGGTGATGCCATCTTTAGCTCCAAAAGAAGAAAACCCAAGAAGACAGCCTTTACCCCAACTCCCTGGTCATTCTGATCCTTGGATTCACAATTTTCATTTTAGTCTTGATAATAAGTAAGGCATCTAGCTACAGTGTATAATAAAATGAAAATGCAGTAGGCAATCTGTCCTCTGTGTGTTTGTTGCCTTAGAAATATGCTCTTCTTTTTAATGGGCTCTGCCCAAGTAAATTCTGTATCTAACCAGTACTACATGAATCTAGAACTTCATGCTGCAATATTCTTGCTAAAATTTGATTTTAGCAAATATTGACATATTTAAGCTTTACAAAAGTGTACATTTTCCTAGTATTTGCACAGCAATGCTTGAGTACACTGGTATTCTCAGAAGCAGAACACAGAAGATTCATGATCATAGATGAATCAAAAAAAATCAGTCCAGAATATGCATAGAAAGTGCTTCCTGGTATTTATTCAGCCTTAAAATTCTATTTCTAAAGTGAAATACTGCCAGCAAATTTCCCGTTTGTGAGCAATACTCTAAGACATTACCTGTGAACATAAAGTTACACATTTCTACATCAAAGTAGTCCCTCATATGAAAACCGTAACCACTAGCCAGAAAACTCAGAGTTTGACTTGAATGTTAAGCTGGTCCCTTTTTTTCACCTGCAACATAATCTGTAAGGAAAACAGCAGAATTTGGCTCTGTGGAACTCTAAGAAGTAAAGAAGAGTCTGTGATGGTTTATTCTTATTTCCAGCTAAGCACAGCTCAGCCAAGCCTATTTTCAGCTAAGTACAGCTCAAAGCACCTGGACTATCAAAACTATCTTCTTGCTGAAACCAGTGGCTAAAGAAGATTAGCTGACAATTTGAATGCAGTTTCCAAATAACTGCACAGATGTTGAACTTCAGAAAACTTTCTAAAATGGCAGACAAATATGTCCCAAGAACCCGTGACTAAAATGAAGTTTGAAATAAAAATAAATTGCAAATATAATCCAACCCCTTAACAGTGTAACTAATCATTGGAACACAAGGGAAGTGGTTCATTAGTCATCAGCTTTAAATTGGATGTCCTTCTGAAAGATATGCTATAACTCAGCCACAAATTATTGAAGCTGATAGTATTCAATTACATAGCATGGAAAATAATAACCTTCTCTACAGGAATTACTGAGTAAAATTTGATGACTCACATTATGCAAGCATTCAGAAAAGATTGATCATAGGCCTTTCAAAATATGCATTTTAGGACTGTATTTTCTGACCATATCATCAGATCAGGATTTGACCCGTGGGGAGCTGAACTGCTGAATCAGAAGTTAATACCATTTTTACATTGTGTTGTTATTATAGTCACACTTTCATGCTTAGTCAGATTTTCTGGAGTATGCTTTTCATTCTGAAAATGTTACATGACCAACTTTCATGTGTTTAGCTTTCTTTTACAAAGGATATCCTTAAAGCCTAGTATTCATCTGATAGTGCTGTAATAGTATATTACCTTTAAGAAGGGAAAAACACTAACCATAGTATTGATGGCATTCAACTATAGACCTTATAAAACAACTTATTTTATTGGCATTAAATGCTTTTTTTTGTTTGTGTCAAATAATATGTTTATTTTCATGCTTGCGTAAGGCTAGTGATTCTTGAGAACTGTGCCACTTTTCCCTGTTTATCTTCCCTTAACATTTATTCATAAATACTGAGTTTATTTTCTACAGTCTTTTAGGCTTTTCTATGAAAAATTCCCATTGACGGGGGATGTAACCAACATTCTATCTGATCCCACCTTGTTTTGCCTTCAGGTTTGTTTGGCTATATAAAATTTTGTTTCCATCTACTGGCACGAGTTCTTAAGAAGTATAAATCTCTGTCATTTTATTTGCAATGTTCAGAATAATTTATTATGTCCTCACATTTAGACCAGTTATCTGTCTTTGATATATTACTACCTTCTAGCTTGATGTCCTAAGAAAACGAAGCTTATGGAGTCACCATCTGTTTGCCAATCCTCGCCAACAGCTTTTTAATCTGGTGGCTAGTTTAATTCAAATTTGACAGAGAGAGGTAGAGTCTCCATAACGTTATGTCCACTGGAGTTTTGTGAAGATTTGTGATCTGGGAGAAGGTAAGAAGACCTTCTGAGGTACTGAAGAAGCAATGAAGATGGCAATGCAGAGAGAACAAAACAGAGCTCCCACAGAGAAGCTGGAAATTATGCGGGGAGAGCTGCCATTATTTCAAGGGGAAAATCAGGGGGCAAAAAGCAAAAATCAGGGAAAACTGGCAGTTCATTTTGTTGCTAAAATCTATGATTTCCAGTAATTTCATTTACATATTACCATGATATACTAATGAGAGAAGTCCCTAAATCAACCTTAGGGAACCTACATTTCACCATTTAAAATAATTCTATTCAGTTCTAGCTGACACATTTAAATACAGCAGTTAATTTTTCACAGATGGAGAAGTGGAGATCTTAACTGTGGTTCTGTGTTAAAGAAAATGTATTTTGAATTAAGAAATTTAAAGGGCTGAAGCTGCTAAATGACAGAACCAAGCCTTGTCCCTTGTATAGTCCTAATCCAAGGCTGGTTTAACACTTAGTCAAGTTAATCAGTAGGAAAATAGAAAAACAATAGATGATCAATTTGTAAACACAGGTGTTCTCAGAAACACAGGTGTTTTTAGAAAAAATTAGTATATGTGAATAGGAATCGGTTGTTCAAAGACTAAGTGTGCTTGGAGGATTGTGTGAGTTAAAGCAGGCAGAAAGAAGATCATGATCCCAGGAGGACCTTGGAACCAAGGCAGAGACTGGAACCAAATAGATGAATCAACTGGGACAGAGTCAGGTGATGGATTCGCAGAACTGACAAGACCAAAGGAAACTTCTAAAAAACTTTGGGCATTGAAGAATGATTTGATAAGTGTATATAAGCTGTGCTGCATCCCTTTGTTCTCTGTCACTCACTGAGGTGGTGGCCCAACTCTGGGTTGTGTTTAAAGCAAGCCAAGTGGTGCCCATCTCTGTGTGATTTTTTGCTTTATCACAAGGCCTCTTTATATACTGATAGGCCACAATAAGGTCTCCCCAGAGCCTTCTCTTCTCTAGGCTAAACAACCCCAAATGTCTCAGCCTGGCTTCACAGGAGAGGTGTTCCAGCCTTCTGAGCATTTTTGTGGCCCTCATCTGGACTGGCTGTCTCAGGTCCTTGCCTTTCTTGAGCTGGGGACCCCTGAGCCAGATGCATTACTTCAGGTGGGGTGTCACCAGAGCAGAGGGGGACAATCATGTCCCTCAGCCTGCTGGCCATGGCTGCATGTTGTGCAGTTCAGGATACAGCTGGCTTTCTGGGCTGCAAGTACACACTGGTGGCTCACGTCCAGTTTTTCAACCACCAGTATCCCCAGATCCTCCTCTGCAGGGCTGCTGTCAGTTCATTCATCCCCCAGTCTGTAGTGATACTGGGCATCTCACCGACTCAGGTGTGGGACCTTGCACTTGGCCTTGTTGAACTTCATGTTCACATAGTGGGCTCACATAGGCCCACTTCCCAAGCCTTTCAGGGTCCCTCTGGATGGCATCCCTTCCCTCCAGTGAATCAACTGCACCACTCAGCTTAGTGTCATCCGCAAACTTGCTGAAGGTGTCCTCAGTCCCAGTGTCTATGTTATTGATGAAGATATTAAATATTGTTGGTGGCAGTACAGACCCTTGTGGGCACCACTCGTTACCTGTTTCCGCTTTGACACTGAGCCATTGACTTTTATTTGTTGGAGAAAGCCAAGCAGCCAGTTCCTTATCCATCTCACAGGCCATCTCACAAAACCACATCTGTCCGATTTAGTGGCAAGAATGTTATGCTGGACTGTATCAAAGGCTTTACAGAAGTCTGGGTAGATGACATCTGTAGCTCTTCCTTTGTCCACTGATGCAGTTACTCCATTGTAGAAGGCCACTAGATTAGTCGGACACTATTTGCCCTTGGTAAAGCCATGTTGACTGTTTCAAAACACCTCCTTGTCTTCCGTATGTTTCAACATGGCTTCCAGGCGGATCTCATCCATGATTTTACCTGGCACAGAGTTGAGGGTGACTGCTCAGTAGTTCCCATGGTCTTCCTTTTTACCTTTTTTAAAAATGGTGTGATGTTTCCTCTTTCCAGTCACTGAGGACTTTCTCTGGCTGCCATGACTTTTCAGATATGATGGAGAGTGGCTCGGCAACTACACCAGCCAGTTCCCTCAGGACCCTGGGATGCATCTCACTGCATCTCACATAGATGTGTGTATGTTCAGGTTCCTCTGGTGGTTGTGAACCTGATGTTCGACTACAATGGAAAGGGCTTTATTGCTCCAGTCTCTGTCTTGAAGTTCAGCAGCTTGAGAGATATGGGAAGAGAGATTACCATTAGAAACTGAGGCAAAAATATTGTTGAGTACCTCAGCCTTCTGCATGTAGGTTTTCACCAGCTCTTCTGTCTTAATTGCCACAGGGGGTACCTTTTCTTTAATCTTCCTTTTCTGGCCCATGTACCTGTAAAAGCCTTCCTTATTTTTCTTTGCATCCCTTGCCAAATTTAGTACAGTGGTGTCTGTCACAATTTGACTAGTATGGTCCTCAAGAGAGAAACTTTGCCTTTACGAGTAGCTATGGAAATTGCCTGACAGTTACCTTCCTGTACAGTTTCCTGTTGTGAAATGAGTAATTTCATATAGTTACACTTGGATTATTACTGGATCTTGCAGTAAGCATGTATCCCAAACAAGGACTTGCCCCTGGTTAAACATGCTGTGACAATTTTAAATGGATAACTTCTGTATTTTAACATTCAGCTATATGCCTTATTCTGCTTTTAAACCTACAAATGTTTTTCATACATCTGCATTTATTTTTTTGTGCTTTGTTCTGGATTGCAGATAAAATATGCCTTTGAAACACACGTGATGCCTTTGAATCACACACTGGCTCATAACAAGCCAGTTTTGCCTTCCTGTAAGCTGCTATGGCAGATAAAAGCACAGAACGAGTTTGAAGTGAGATTTCTGTGATGTTAAGCTTTTGTTCTGTCCTTTAGGTTGGCTGCAGCCTACATCACATTTTGCCTGCTTAGTTGCACATTTATTACTGTAGTGAGGAGCGTTTCAAGGCTATCGTCACCGGGACGTCATAGTAGTCACTCAGTGAGAACAGAGATCTGTTTCACAAAGGCCTTTTTTGAAATAAGATCAATACTATATTTGTGCAGGCTTTTTAGCAGTGAGAGTCCACAGCAGATAATTAGTGCTAACCCATGAGGGTTCTTCATATCACCTGTGACACACCAATTCGCACAAGAACGGTGAATAAAGTTGCTGCATTTTTTTTGTTTGTTCATTTGTTTTAAATGAACTGGAGCACTGTCCTACACTAGCCCACTCTCTTTCCTCCTCAGCTGGCTGAGGCAAGGAAACAGCAAACTGAAATTCCTTGGCTGAGCAAGGGTAGTAATGCAATAGTACAGAAAGAAGGCTGTCTTGTCCTATTACTTCTATTCCTAGCACTTTTAAGGCCCCGAACAAGATCTGATCTTGATCTGTGCTCTAAGCACGTAGTGAGAGACTACGTGTTCTCCCCTGAATTCTAGCAGAGAGACATGATGAAAGAAATATGAGAAAAGCCAACATCAATAGCTGCCACAGGTCAAACCTTACAACTGTCAGGCCGCCTAGTCAAGCAAAGGAGGATCAAGATAAGGCCCTGCATTCTTCAGCTGGATCTGTTTGGAAGAGGGTGGGGTGTGTGGAAAGGGGATAAATTAAGAAATAGGCAGCAGAGGGAAGGGTAAATGGATCTTCCCAGGAATTAGTTGGGAAAGCAGTTTTGGAAGAGTGGGATGTTTCCAGAGTGGGATGAGGAAGGCTGAAGATTGGGGAGAGCGGTAGAGGAGTCACGTGTACATTTTTTCACTTAAGTGAACTGGTGGCCTGGCTTTGTGAAATTCCTAGAAGAGGTCCATGGCTATCTATTTTGGGGCAGAGTTTATGCAATGCAGGGGAAGACTCTCTGTTTTCTTTAGGAAAAAGTAAATACCTAGCTGGGATCAAGGAAGGAAGAACAGAAAGTTCCCACAGGAAATAAAGGCCAGCTGGGCAAAAAAGAAGAGGCAAAAGCCACGAGTGTCAGAGTGTATGTTGTCCCAGTGCATTGTCTGTAAGGTTGTGAAAGGCTAACAGTGCTGATGGAGGTATAAACGCTAGGAAGCCAGGGAATGACTGTACCTATGCTTTGAGGAGCCAGTGAAGGGCTCTTCACTTCCTCCCAGATCTGTGGCAGTGTGAGCAGACCTGAAGTGACACAACTGATTTGGCAGTTGATCAACACATTAGAAAACCTCCTTCCTGGTGTGCCTTTAACCTAAAGGAAACCTGTGTTGCCTGTCAGTGCAGACATGGGGTGATGCTATGCTACGTAATTGGTAAGCCATTTGGTGACATTTGGCTTTACTGAAATAAGTGTGCTCTAATGCAAAACCAATGCAGAATAACTCCAGGTAGGGCTGGACAGGAAAATTCTTGTCTACAGTGTAAATAGGCAATATGGCATTTACAAGCTGTCTTCTGGGTAGTACAGCAGTTGCTTGTTTGAGACAAATAAATAGGATGGATTTGGAACAGGAACACTTGTAGGGAGGCAGATCTAGCCTTCAAGCAATGTACCTCAAACGTACCATGTAGAACTGCCTGAAAACAATTGACAGACCTGTTCTTGACGGAGAATATCTTGCCAGTATAACTTGTTAATGGGAACATAGTGACTTCGTTTAGAAATGGGTATGTTCCATCTGGTAAGCTCAAGACACTTCAGGAGTCTTTGCACATGTGACTTCTCAGTGACAACATCCTCTCTACACCATGTTATCTCCTCTGCAATGCAGTTCATCTCTGATGAGTTCCTGTTTATACCAGCTGAAACACCTCTCTTCACTCTTGATTATTTTCATTAACTGCTGTATTGACCTCCAAGGTAAATGTTCTGCAGACTACCAGCATAATAAATGCCAACTTGACCAAACACCTGCCCCAGGCTTTATGCCTTGAGTGTCCACAGTCACAGAGTTCCTTTGCCAAGGCTGCTTGTTTTAATATCACCAAGGGGAAAAATAAACCCCTCTGATTGCATTACAAATTATATGGAGATGGGGATAAAAAGCATATGACAGCAACTGACAGGAAGAAGGAATTATTCTTACATCTCAAATGCGAGTCTAGTTTTGCACTGCATGCTTATTCCAATG
>JAVJGI010000057.1:30520930-30541451 GCA_035590275.1 Ibycter americanus | reverse complement strand
CGCGGGACGCCGAGGTCCCGCAGCTTAAAACAAGGGCCCAGGCACACGGGGGGTGTGCCCCGGGCACGCACCGCGTGCTTCCGTAGGGGTGCGGGTCTGTACGCGCGTACCGCGTGTGAACATCGGTGTGCGTGCGTCCGTGAGCGCACACCTTCAGCTCCAGGAGCTCCTGGGGAGCAGTTTTTTAACAGCTTGGTCCTTGCCTGGCAGTGGACGTCAGCCTGCGATGAGGCCATACCTCTGCAGTGACAATACCCCTGTGCGGGTTAAAACGTGCCCTTGTATCCCTCGTTGCTCATCCATGGGTTATTTAGCTCTTCCTCCAAACAGGAGGCACTGACTGGTTCTTTGGGGTTGCAGGTATGAAGTCTGCTAGGAAGAGTGTGCGAGGAAAAGGTTAGATTAAATGCGGGGTTTCTCTTGCTGTGTGACATTTGTTTAATGACAGGGATTACTGCTGTTGTGCAATGGGTAATGCTAATACGTTGCTCATAACAGCTCTTACCAGATGTAAGAAAAGAAACGGTGGTTTTCATTCGTTCGTTTCCTTGTAGGTATCAAGTGTTTCTCCTGTGCTAAGGTCTATGAAATCAGACCCTCTTACATGGGAGGATAAAAAAGAAGTCCAAAACAAAACAAGCAAACTCCCAATGACAGGTCTTACTCTGGGACCCTTTTGAGATTATCAGTAGTAAAGCCAAGGGCCTACGGAGCCCCTTCTGAGTTAAGAGTCCTGCAGACTTGCACTGAATGCATGTGTGTAAGACTGGACTAAGCAGTCTCATGTGAACATATTTTATTCTTTCCCAAGGTTACAGGTCCTGGTTTGTTTCTGCCTGAGAAATGCCACATTTTTCTCAGTGTGTGCATCTTGGGTCAACACAAAGAGACAGAGTGCCTTCTTCCTGTTTTTCCTCTCTTGTTTCGTAAGATGGGCTCTGAAAAAGTGACTTTCACTTGTTTGATGCCTTGGCTAGAAAGTCTAATGTCTCAAGCCTTGTACAAGCTGTAATTTACGTGTAATCTTGTTTTTCTTTACAACTGATAGACTATTCTTGTTTCACATGTAATTCAACATAATAGGATGAACTATTATGCCCATTCCTGGAATGGAGTAGATTTTAACATTTCTTTAGGATTTTATAGTCTGGAGTTTTGACAGCAGTTGTTATGAGAGGTCATCTCTCACGTGGACAGTTCTTACCTAATCTCAGTAATGGCAACAGTGTATATGAGGGTAATTTAATTTATTCTGTTTCAGATATGATTGTTCTGGAAGCAATATGATACCTCAATTCTGATATGGCTATCATCTATTCAAGATTTTTGTCAATACAGCAGATGTGATTTAAATGAAGTTCCAAATAAATGATAAACATGGTTTTGCTGCTGTTTTACATGCCACACTTAACACCTGGAACTAGTGAGAACAGGAGTCTTCAGTGGTTTTTTTCCTGTAATCCACTGTATGTTCATTGGCTATGGTTCTGGTGAATGGTATTTTGTGTTTGAAAACTGATTTTTAAAAAATGGTGTGAGACAGCATGGCTATGTCTATTGGCAAGCAAAACTGTGCTGAAGCATTGCAAAACATGAATAGATGAAATTTAGAGGAACAGCATCTTTCTCATCTATTTCTTTTAGACTCTTCTCCATTCTTGTTCAAATGACTGACTCTACCTGTCTGTTTCTCTAAAATTCTTTGCATCTGGCTCACAAAAGGCCTTTCCTTGAGGGACATGATTACTTTCCCTTTCCCCCCAGTGTTTATTATCTACACAAGTGAAAAGCTACATAGTTAATACATCTGAAAGTTAAAAAGTACAATTTCAATTAAGGCCTTTACCTTGTCTCAAGACCCACACAGCTCTGAAAACACGACTGCTCAGTCTCTCTGCAATAAAAGCTCATAGCCATGTTCTGTCCAGAAGTGGGTCATGTATTCTACTTCTGTAGAAGAATAGTTTCTTGTACATTTACCTAGCCCTTAAAGGAGTATCGAAGTAATTATCATGAAGTAGACGTTGTTAGATAAGTTCATCTTTTGTCTTACCTTACAGTAAAGTGTTTTTGTGCCTTTGACCTTCATTAGTAGTGTTAACTAGCATGAGGCAACACATTTTTTCAGGGAGAACATGTCGCAGTGATGGTGTCAAAAGCCTTACTGAAGTCAAGTTAAATGAAATCCACTGCTCTCCCCTCATCCACCAAACCAGTCACCTCACTGTAGAAAGTTATCAGGTTGTTTAAGCATGGCTTCCTCTTCATAAATCCACGCTGACTATTTGTGACTACCGTCTTGTGCTTCACATATGTGGGAAAATGGATTCCAGAGTCAGTTGCTCTATTATCTTCCCAGGGACTGTGGTGAAGCTGGCCAGCCTGTAGTTACCTGGATATTTTCTTGCCGTTCTTGAGCGTAGGAGTGACATTTGCTGTCCTCCCGTCTTAAGGACCTCTCCCAGTTGCCATGGCCTTTCAAAGATAATCAAGACTGAACATGCCATGACATCATGGAGCTCCCTCAGCACTTCTGGGTGAAAGTTCTTATGCCCCATGAACTTATGTATGTCCAGTTTGTTTAAGTTCTCTTTAATCTGATTTCCATCCGTGGAAGGTAAGTCTTGTTCTTGACTTTTCCTCTGGTTTCTGGGGCTTGGGATTCCTCAAGGACAATTTTGTTGGTGAAGACTGAGCCAAAGAAGGCATTGAGTATCTCAGACTTTTCCATGTATTTTGTTATCAGCTCCCCTACCCCATTCAGCAAGGGCCCATATTTTCTCTACTTTTCCTTTTGCAGTTTATGTGCTTGTAGAATCCTCTCTTGTTCCCCTTCACATCTGGTAATTCTTTTTCTTCATTGCCAGAGTTGCAGATAGCGTATCCCAGATAATTTACAGTATTAGGCAAAAAACCGGCTCTCCTCCTGTTCAGCAAACTCAAGAACTGCGGTGCATATTAGCAGGAAGGGCACTGACCTTCATTCACCAAAATCCTTTGATATAAAATGCAGTGACTGCAATGTTTTAGGGGGCAGTCGGGACTTCGGTGTAACGGAACGTTGCAAGAACATTGTTACCAGCTATCTTCTATAATAAAGAAAGATGTGTGATTCGTGTCTTCTCTTTATCCCCTGGTACTACCATTAGGGATCAACACCCTGTGAAACCGTGTCATCAACCACAAGATTCAAAGACAAATCAAGAAAACAAGTCAGGAACCCAATTCAAATAAGGAAACTGTCACTAGGCTGCAGCAATATGAGCTAAAATTATAAACGGAATTGACTGCTCCCATGGGTTTCCATGGTCACTATACCTTGGTAATTTATTATTAAATGAGAAGTAGTTACATGGTGATGCCACTTTCTGCATTTTCAGAGGAAATCTAAATCAAAACGCGCAAGGATTAGTTTCCCATGAAGACCCGGTTTCTCTTTGTAAAGATTCTCTTTATAAAAATTGTCAGGGAAAAACTATTAGGCACAAAATGTTACCTCCATGTGCTCACATCCAGAAACGTTGCCAGATTCAACTTCAGGTCAGCTCTGGCTTTCCTGGTGCTATCGCTGCAAGATCGGATGTCAAGTCTATAGTACTCCTGGGTCACCTGCCCCAGCTCCCACTCCTTATACGTCACCTTTTCAAGTCTGAGTTCAGTTAGGAGTTCCTTACTCACCCGTGCCAGTCTCCTGCTGCCTGATTTCCTGCTTGTTGGAATGGAGCTTTCTTGATCTTGGAGGAGGTGATCCTTGTATATCAACCAGCTGTCACAGAAGCCTCTTCTTTCCTGGACCGTCTTCCATGGGGTTTTTCAAAGCAGATTCCTGAAGAGGCCCAAGCCTGCTCTCCTGAAATCCAGGGCTGTGTTCCTGGTTTTTGCCTTGATCCTGCCTCTCAGGGTCCTGAACTCCAGTGTCTCGTGGTCACTGCAGCTGAGGCTGGCCCTGGCCTTCGCATCCACAGCCAGTTCTTCCTGCTGTGAATTGGGCAGTAACGTGGCATCCCACAACCTTATTGAAACATGTGCACACCATTTAGCAACAGAAACACACTCCTAATGCTGCTGATGTGAGTATTGTCTTCATGCTCTGCATATTACTGCCAAACCTGTTAAGAAAGAATCATAGGAACACAGGGTATCTAGAGTTGAAAGGGGCCCATAAGGATCGTCAAGTCCAGCTCCTCGCAGGACTGCCTAAAATGAAACCATATGACTAAGAGCATCATCCAGACGCTCCTTGAACTCTGACAGGCTTGGTGCTGTGACCACTTCCCTGGGGAGCCTTTTCCGGTGACCCACCACCCTCTCAGTGAAGAATCTTTTCCTAATGTCCTTGTGAACTTCCCCTGGCACATAGAGTCGTATCGTAGAATCATTGAATGGTTTGGGTTGGAAGGGACCTTAGAGATGCAGCTTCATTGCGTTTCCTCGTGACTTATCACTGGTCACCAGAGAGAGGGGATCAGCGCTGTCCTCTCCGCTGCCCGCAGTGAGGAAGGGAGCAGTGAGACTTGCTGAGATGACACGAAAGCTCCAGCCCGTATCTGGCACTGGGGAACACTGCCAGTCCTTTGAGGGGACTTATATCTTAGCGTGGAAGGCAGAGAAAGCGCACTGGCTGGCTGTCGGGACTATCGGTGTAGCCCCGAGGGGCTGCCTATTGATGTAGTCAGTGCTTGGAAGAGGGCAAGAAGGAGTCTTTTTCCTGCTTGGGAGCGGGGATCAAGTCGACAGGAACTGGGAGCCAAGGATGTGTTTCTCTGAGGAAGAAAGAACATGCCTCTCACAGTAACAGCTCTTGGTTGTTCCTTCCATAGCAGCATTTCTTAACTGTTCAGAGAAGGCTCCTTTCTTTTGAATGATTTCCGCTGCGCAGAGTTGAGGGCCAGCGCAGGAAGCTGAGAGCGGAAGAGTTGCCGTTGCTTCCAGAAACGATCTGCACTTCACATTCCTAAAACCTGTGCGTGTTTCTTGCTGTACATTTAGTCCTGAAACTTTACGTTGTGTGGGACGTCTCCAGTTCTAAAAATTAAATCTAAAAAGCAGAGCAAACTGTGTTCTTAGAGGAGATGATTTTACAAAAAGTGTTTGCATTGTGCCGTGTATGTACTTTTGCGCTTTGAAGGAGAAAAACAAAAGTTGAAAGGGACGCACCAGTGAGTTCACTATTGTCTGTGAAGGCTGGAGATGCTTTACATTAGAGCAAGTTTTTGTATGGTAAGAAGTGCACCCCTTCTTCTCACTTCTCCATTTTTAGGTGGGCAGTTCTAAATGACCCAGCGAAGTCACCTCGCCGTTACCTTACCGTAAGGGGAACCAGAGTGTGAGATCAGCAAGAGCATCTCTTAGATTCCGCGTGAAATGAGGTACTTGTCATTCGCTGCTAGTAGTGACAGAACAGGGCTACTACCGCTGTTGATACTACCACCTGTCTCAAACAAATCTTTTAAAGACTATGTGCAGGCTTGTGCTGTTTTTCGGTTCAGATGAACTGTTCACAAAAGAAAAAACTGTTTGGGATGGACAGGTAGCAATACCTGGCCAGGAGGGGCAGAACGTGAACACGTTGGTGGGAGTTCCAGCAAGTCCCCCGTGTTAAGCAGCAATATGCCTCTGAAGAAAACCAAGCCTGAAGTGATTTCAGGAAAAGGGGATCCCGATGTCTGTCTTCTTCGCTGAGGCTGTATGTCTTGCTCCAGTTGTTTGCTGTTCCAGCGAGCACCTCTCAGGGACGTCATCCAAAGTTCATTCACATGAATACAAATACTTGTGGGGGGTAGCCGAATCCCTGTGTCAGTATGACGTTGTAGGGCTTGTGATGTGTCGTCTGTTCTGCCCCTTGTCATATGCAAACTGTTCACAATCCAATCAGCATATTGGGAAATGACAGAAGAAGTCATACAGTCCAGGAAAATCTGTGCACTTCTGTTCTGAGAAACAGCTTGGTACAAATCGGCCCTTCTTACTCATGCATATTTCTTTGGAGTACGCAGAAATTTACGAGGCATTACCTAGCGGAGGCACTTTCACAGTAGTAGTTTCTCCAGATGGAAAGCCCGTACCACAAGTACATAACGTATTTGAGATTACGTAGAGCATTTCCTGCAAGAAACATTCTGGGTGGTATCTCGTTTACTTTAGTGCTAATGCATTGAAAGTACCAATGTAAGATTAATTGCCAATAACAGTCACTGAAATACTTTTTTCTTTTTTTTTTTTTAGCTTCATCTTTTGATAACTGCGGAGCATCAGGTACCTCAGTTAAGGTAATTAAAAAATAACAAGTGGAAAAGTGTGTCTCTTCTGTTAGTATGTATTCTAACAGAACAGTTCGAGGGGGAAGGCTGATGATTCAGAAGACAGTAATGGGTAGTTCGAGTTACCTGTCATGGAGAAAATGTCAGGGGCATGACACTTTGGCATAGAGAAGATGAAAGCCCCACAGAAGTAAGCAGAGGCGTTTAACAAAAAGGAATAACAACTCACCCCAAATCCTTAATTTTGCAAAAGACAGTGATAGACTGTACTGAAGTTTCCCTGCCCCACTTTACTGTTCACGGCTGTTTACAACGTTAGAGATGACATTTTAATAAAAACGGTAGAGAAGTCTAGCTTCTAGGTGGCCTACAACTAGGCCAAAATGGAGAAGACCAAACGGCTCTTTGCCAATGCCTGCATTTCACCTGGGGGTGTAGTAAGTGAAAACACACTTGTGTCAGCACTAGTCTGACTTGCCTGACTATTAGCAGCAGCAAAACCAACGCAGTATGGTCTTGAATGGGAGTTTCTTGTGCAGATACAACCTTTGGTCTAGGATTCCTTGTACAGTTGCTAAAGGAAGTCACTGCCAGCACGCTGAAAGACCCGAACTGATTTGAGACTGGGTCAACATTTTGTCATATGCTGCATTGCTACCTCGGACTACACGGCAGTTGTGCCCAAGAAGCGGTAGCTGTGTCAAATGTGCAAAAGGCTTTCAGACAAAAGCTGTAGCTTTGGGGCACAGCGTTATAGCGATGTGATAGAGGGCAGCTTTGCTCTCAGTCGTGAGTTCAAACCTACCTTAGATCAGCGGTTCCAGAAAGTAGTCGGTATTGATGAGAAAAGGCTCTAGAGCCATTGCTCAGCATCCGCAGGTACAGCCACGTCCTGAAAGGTTTTGTGTCCTGACCGTCTCTGTCAAGTACTGCTCAACCAAAATACCCTACTTGTGGCAGAAAACAAAGTCTGCTCTTCACGTGCATTATTCTTGGTCATTCTCTGCCTGTCATTCATGGGCTGTCCTCTAGGTTCAGTCAGACTCCAGCCTTTGTAGCAAGGGACTGGTAGAGCCAGATGTAATGGTGTTTCATCCGTTTTTAATGGCTGTTCATGAATAATAGAACTGGTATCTGCAGTGCCATCAGAACGAACATTGAGCAGACAACAGCGGAGTAGCGCTTGTCTAAGGTAATTACAGCCAGAATGAGGTTTGACGTCTAGCCTGAGCTAAACATCTCAGCTCTTTCCATAGGCGGTGGAAAGATGGCGATTTGTTCTTTCACAAGATCACCATCTAAGGCAGCTGGGGTTTATCATGCGCTTGCAGTTCTTACCTGTCTTCACCGATTATCTAAAATGGACGACTGGTCAAAGCTGGATGCCGAGCTTTCATGTGGCCAGTGTCAAGTGAGAAGAACAGCAGACGTACTAACCTGCAGTCAGTAGTATTGAGGAGCCAGATTAATTTTGAAGTGAACCACAGCACATCTCATCACCTGTTCTAGACCCTAGAACTTGCCCTCGTCCATTTTCTTCATCATCCTCTGAGTAGAGGATCCTTGAAAGGCGTAAGATGGGTGTCTGATGAGCGGCAGGTTTGCAGAAGTAGTGATGGAGACACAGTTTTAGGCCCGATCAATTAATGCTGTTGTTTTTCTCTCAAATATCAGGCGTGCTGCTAATGATGTCCGATATCAAAAATGAGATCAAACGGTCTTCCAGTATCTCCCGGCTCTCGCTGAAATAAACCGCTTTCATCACCGTGTGGGCTGCTGCTCTGTGCCTTTTGCATTGTTTAGTCACAATCCGCTTGAACTCCCACTTTGGAAATGAAGATGAAAATGCAGGTTTTGTAAAAACCTGTCAGGGCACGTCCGTGTGGCGTGGTTTTCCTGATTCCCTCACGTGTCAAGGGCCAGCACAGCTGGCTGGAAGAGGTGCTCATTAGCCTGATGTGGCAAAGTAAGCTTTTGTACACAAAGACAGGAGCAGCTTGCTCGTGTTTCCTGTGGTGTCTACCCTTTCACAAATGGGGGAGTATCTGGCTAAAATAATGAGTTTGATTAGCTTTTGTCAGGCACTCGTCAGCATGAGGAAATCTGTGGCTTTTTTGTTAATTGTGGGCCATGGTTTTAAGGGCTTCCATTCCATGTGCCTCGCAGTGGGTCTGCATACCTGGTTTATGTTTGGCCTTATGAATTTTCAGCTTACCTCTAATATCCCCCTCATTCTTCCTCTCCATAAAGTGGATGACAACTTTCTCCCTTCCTTGCTTTCCCCCGTTGCTTTCTTCTGCTATGTCCTGTGTCAATGCTAGTTACGGAAAGCTGCTTCTTTGTTCCCCAGGTGATCAAGGAACCATCTGAACAGGCTGCTTCTGGACGTGAGTCATCATCTCTTGGAACAGATGGACCTGTGCGTTACTTGCATTATCCTCCCCGTCAAGAGGCATTCAGCTTTTCACTGTGCAGCTTCAGCAGCTTCCTCCCAACACTTCCAGTCACCTAATCCTGTTGGCAGTCCCTCTGTTTTTCAGAACAGCTTACAAAATCTTGATCGAACCAGTTACTCGCGTGACTTTGCGCTGTGAGAACACAAGCTGGATGACCAGAAAGATTTGCTTTCTGGCTTCTTGGGCAAATTGAACTCAACTATTGTCAAATAAACTTCAGTAGAAAAATTGTGACAGCTCTTGAGGAAAGCTTTCTTTGTACGGACACGTGGAAAAGCCATGGTTCACCTAGCAAGTCTCCTTCAGTGGCTGGGACTAGGCGCTTCAGAAGGGGCTGTGGAAACCCACATAGAATACAACTGTGTGAAGAACCCCTGCCAACTGACAGTTGCCTTCATGCCCTGAAACATGCGATTTATGTTCCATGCAAACTGTTTGTTTCTCCTTATGATACGCTTCCATTATCATGAAATAATTTTCTGCAGTTGAATGATGCCTCAGGTAGACAAATACAATGGGCGCATTCCCTTCCCTTGGTTTCACATTTATTGCTTCTGAATGTCACAGTCTGTGCTCATGATCCTCATCTGGAGAGGAACCGCCATTCACTTGCCCTCCCCTCTAGCATACGGCTGCCTGTGTCCTTCTGTTTGAACTGGGTGACCTGCCCCTTCAATTTGTGTGGGAAGAACCCTGCGCGCTCCATTCGTGAACGCTTGTTTTGGTCAGGAATCTGTTGTGGGACGAGCATACAGGGTTAGAATCAGTTTCTGAGGAGCATGAGCCAGCATTCTCCGTGCTTGGAGGGGCATTGCCTCGCTTTGGGTTGGAGAACATGCAGCATCTATCCTGCATCCTCCTTCAGGCCCAGCTCTCCAGCCAGACAGGGCCGCTTTGAGCAGTGGAAATGCTCAGACACAACTGGCCGTCAGCTTTGGGGCGGAGAAGCAGGTAGACCCCCACTTCTACACACGGTCGCTTCCTTCTCATGCAAGTAGGGCAATTCTGTTTCTCTGTTTCCTCGCAGGACCTTTGGAGACCAGTGTGCAGTGGTACGCTGTACAATGCAAGCTTACACCAATTTCTCTGAGCAAAGGTTCAGGTTAGGCATCCATCCTCTACCAGTGTTACTGAGTGAGAGAGAGCTTTTCACGCTCGCAGGTCTTGCTTAATAGACAGACAGATAAAATAATGTTGCTGACTTTCTGCAGCCATGTTTTGTTCCTTCCAGTCCAGCACCTGCCGTCTACCCTCATCACGGCTTGGGTCTGATCTAAAAATTACTCGCTCCCCAAGAGAAGAAAACAGCAACTGCACAACAAATTCAGCTTCTAGGCAGGCCACATAAACCGCCCCAAGTGTAGCCTGACCCTGGAGGATACCGTTTGAAAAAGTGCTGCAGGAGCTGCACCCATATAAATCCCTCGCCTTGCTGCTGCTTTGCACGAGGGAGGGTTTTGCTGTGCCTTCATCATGCTGAAGCGGGATCTGCATGTGCTAGGCTCTGAGTGACAAAGCTTTGCCCCGTCGTCAAGACCTACCGTCTTGAAGGGACCGTTCTGTTTCCCTTTATGTACTAAGCATACTGGGGATGCGCATTTCCTTCAGCACCCACCATGCGTCTGTGTACAAGCACTCACACAGGCGTACCGGGACAGAGTACTTTTTCTATCAAGCAAAGCAATTTTTTTATCACTACTCCTTGAGACCTCAGTCCAGCACCGAAACACGGGTTACCTCAGTTTCACTGCGCTGGAATAACAAGACGGCTCATGGGATTACTCACAAGAAGTGCTTTGCTGGAGGAGTCCCTGGGCCAGGAACGATTTCTTGCTGACCATTCTGTACCTGACTGGGACCTGATTTCCACGTCCTGTGTAGAGTGCGCTGGGCATGAGGGCTGACTGGGAACTGGCGAAAGTGATGGCTAGACTAGACTGGGCCAGGCTGCCTTTGCCAGCTTAGGGAAATTTCTCTCTCGCATGGAGAAGCCCCAAGAATATAATGTTACTGTTCAGCCTTATGAATGGCCTTTTCATGCCAGTTTTGCAGACATTGAGAGCAGGTTTCCATTAATCCATAACCTGCAAGAGCAAATGCAGAAGGGCGGTAAGAACTGTGGTCTTCTGTTTTGTTGTTGTTTTTTTTTAAGTGAAGGGGCCTTCTTTTGTAAATGTGATGCCTTCTATTCAAAGATATGAGCACTCCTGCCACGTAACAGTGTTTTACCTGTGTGGAGTTTGCCTGGGAACCTACTTTCTCCTATCTCTGAGCAAATGCGTTAGTCAGCCTTTTCACGACTGGATTTGGACTCACAGAATGACGGAGTGGTTGAGGTTGGAAGGGGCCTCTGGAGGTCACCTGATCCACCCACCCTGTGCTTTTTCCCTGGGTCCAGGTATTTATCTTTTGCTTGGGCTTTGTGGTGCTTTGATTAAACCACACGGTACTTCTGTGAGGTGGTTAAGAGAGGCATTATGTCCACCTTAAACAGAAATTGCTGAACCAGAGGGAAATGCTTCATCTTCACCCCAGCTGGACATTAAGGTGATGGCAGAACAGGCAGGAAACTCGTTGAGGGATTCAGGTGCTGAGCACCGGAGCTTGACACCCTTTGGGATGCCCTGCGATATTCTGCATGGGCGGCTGCTGCTGCTGCCACCTCCGGAGACCAGGAGCCTCCTGCTGGTCTCCTTTCATATCTCCCTGCTTTGCATGGGAGTTTGGGTGCTCTTTTGTGTCTGGAATGCCAGAAAAGCTGCCTGCATTTAGGCACCGGAATCTTAACCTCCCGGCAGGAAGGTAATGCAATTTGGTCTTACCCCGTGTCTTCATTTCTTCCCTGTTTTTACGCTGGTACAGGTTCCCATGGCAGTGTACTGCCCAGACTGCACGGAGATTATGGCACTCACGCTAACTTGGCTTTGAGGTGCCTGGCAGACTTGTCTGTCTTGTGTCCTTTCCAAGGTGTAGGCCCTGCCATTTGTGCAGGAGGGTCGGGGCTGGTGGGGTGGAAGCACTGCGTTTGCCCCGTGGAACCTTTGCTTTGGGCAGGGGCAGCTGGCAGGAGAAGAGAGGAGGGGAGGCGAGAAGAGTGTCAAAGGAGAAAGAGAGGAAACAGAGGCGGAGGAGTGGGGGAAGAGACTTTACGGAACATGCGGAGAAGCAGAGAGGACCGGAGGAAAGGATGAGGTAAGGAAGCACGGCTGTACAGGGAAGAGAGCGTTGAACGCAGTGGAAAGCAACAGGCCTGGAGGGCAGCGATGGAACTGGAACTGGGGATAAAGGAGAGGGTGCGAGAGCTCCACTGGGAGTATAAACCCTAAAGAAAATGGCGGGAAGAAATCAGTAGTCTGAAGGGGAAAAGGGACAGAAGAGGAATTATTTGTGTGCATCCCGATTCTGAGACACGATATGAGAGGATGAAGGGATCATCGTGAGTTGATGTGATGGTTTGGGAGGATGTGACAAATGAGGCGTTAGAAATAACGCACCCAAAGGGATCAAATTATTCACTCCAGAGGGGAACTGAAACGGGACTGTTGGATCTCCTTTGGCAGGTTAAATTCCCGTTTGACTCTCAGCTGGGAGAAAATCAGCGAGAGGGTGTGGAGTCTTTTCACCTCAGCACGGGCCAGGCAGCAGCTTGCTTCTGTTGAGTATTAATATTACAGGCCAAGGGCCACCGGTGCTGACCTGACAGTGTCTCCTGCTTATCTACGCTTCCCGGCATGTCAGCTACCATTTTGCCTTTGGTCCGTACATATGCCTGTTTAGTTTCTGGTAGCCAGTTGTCTGCCTGACAAGGCTGGCCGAGCCCAGGAATGCTCCATTGCTACAGAGTGCCACAGAGCGAGGCTAGAAGGGATGCCTTGGATTTCTGTTTGTGAACGAGCACAGCAGCGGTGTCCATAGCATCAGAAGAAGACATACACGTTTAAATAGCTCTTGTGACTTCAAAGGACTAAACAGCGCCGTCTGTATGAGCTCACTGTCATTGACAAGAGAGCTGGTGAATCACTGCACTCGTTCTCTTTTTCTGGCTACAGTAGTAACCGTTGGGCCCATAGGACATTGCCTTTCCCTACGGTCCACGTGTCTCTTTTCACCCTGTCTCCCAAAAAGGCCACTGCAACCCTGCAGTTCCGCACTGGCATACAAAAGGGTATTTCAGCCCGTCACTGATTTTCATTTCAATGACAAATCCAGGCCTGAGGTCTTTATTTCACAGCCGAGGGAAGGGCTATAAATCCCAAACCACTGACGCTCCCTCCCTCTTCTCTACAGACTGAGTGGAAATTGCCCACCTCAGGTGGCAGGAGTGACAGTTTCATGCTCTTACTCTCTTACCTTTTCTGGGTTGTAAAACAGCCTAAACAAGGAGACTGTGCTGAATAATAACCCCGTAGGAGTTAAATGGTAAGAGATCTTGTATGAGTCAGGCTTTCAGGACAAGGCCCTTCATTTCACTGAGGTAATTTCCCATTGTTCAGCTAACTGGTGGCATCTGTTTATGGTTTGGAGTTACACAAACATTGCAAGTCTCGGTTAACCTCGCAGTAGCCTGAAGGAACCACCCTAGAAGGAAGAAGGGGAACGTATGAAGGAGGATGAATGAATCAGGGGTGCTAGCCCAGTGCAAGATGCAGGAATCAAATTAACATTTCCTTTCGCTTTCTCGTTCTACGGAGTACGTTATTGAACACATCTAGCAGTTGCTGTAAAGAGGCATGTGGCCCACAGCTCCCTAATTAGTTACAAGTGTTTACAGGGATAGGGTCAGATGCTTCAACTGGGGAGATTTACATCACCAAACCCCAAGCCCTCGGATGATATTTCCCACTAAATTCATCTGTATTTATCTGGTATTTCCACTAAAGTTGCCTGTAGCATGATTGGCCACTGTTTGATTCAGCACCTGAAGTGGCATTTGCTAATCTGTCGATAATTACAATACGGCAGTGGTAAAATTCAGTATCCAGTTATAAACTTGTCCGGCAAGAATTTGAGCATGAGAGGAGGTGGAAAACGGCACAACCAACGCTTCAGGCACAGCATCATGAAAGCCTTTTCTCTAATACACAGTGCTTACCATCATAGATGCTCCACTTCCACTCTCAGCTGGAAGTCCCAGTTTTTCCCCAAGCAATGCCATGTGCCCATCCCCTTAAGAATGTAAGAGGTTATTTTCACTCTCAAGTATGAAACAGAGGAAGGGGAGCAATAAAACCTATGAGCCTACCATCAGAAAGCACCACACATAGAAGACAGCCAGCAGAGGCAATGGTTTATCTACTTGCAAGCGTGATAGCAGCTGCTGTTGTCCTGTCTTCCTACCGTATCTGACCTCAAACACCGAAGAACAAAATTCTTGATGAAATCAGACAGTGGTTTTCTTCTGACCACCACTGACGTTTCCCGACGAGGAAGTCCACTTTCTGCAGTTGTCCTGAGTGGACTGTGTAGTTATATCTGCTTCAGTGGAGTTTACGCAGGAATGGCTGAGGTGGTTGAGAATTGACTCCGTATGAGAAACATACAGGAATGGGTTCCTAGGTTGCCTTCTGTTGCAGCACTACAAAACTAGCCAGCTGCAACAAGGCTTTCCCACACAAGGTTCCAAAAGTTCATCTACTGCCCATGCTGTTCCTTCATCCTCCTCAGGCCAGTCCACCCTGCTTCTAGCCTCTGCTGTGTGCGGGTTCCTGGCTTCTCCTCCAGCCAGCCTCTCCTCATCTGGGCCCCCTTCTTCTCTCAGCTTCTCCCGGGGCCTCTCCTCATCTCTCCTACACCCCTGGGCTTTTCTTCATCCAGTCTGATGTCTTCACCCAGCACTCCTCTTCCACCAGTGCTCCTTCTCTTCCAGGCTCCTCAGTGCTCTTTAGCTACTTAGCCCAAACAAGCCACAGCTGTACATTATCCACATCAGCCAACCCACCACCCCAGAAGCAAGCCCACAACTGTATATAATCAATGTTATTTAACCCTCTCCAGCCTTCTGTCCACTGACTCCCTGCAGCCCTTTAGAATGTTGATAGCTGCTTACCTAACTACATAAAACACCTCTCTGACGATACAAAGTTTGCGATCCCAATGAATCCCGTTATATTTGTTCAGTGGAGCGGGTCTCTCGGTCAGAGGCTGGTTTTGTCTCAACCGCTAGATGGCGACAGAGGTCCAGAGTTTCTTTTGGCATGTCTTTTGGCCCTGCCTTGCTAGAGGACGGTTTAATAGTGAGGCATCCAACCCTCGAGAAGGCTACAAGGGACAGAGGACAGTGCCTGTTGCCCTAAACCGGTTCATCTCTTTTGGAAACAAGTGAAAAGTTTACTTTGGACTAGATACTTCTACCAGTTCTCTCGAAGAGAAGCCGAATTAACCTGCATTTTTGCTAGGGAGCGTCTAGTGTTCATAGTGTGATGACACATGAAACTGACGATGTCCTTAAAAGAAGGTCTGTCTCGCTGAGGCATTCCCTGCACGACGACTCAAAGCAGTAAAGTAGTTGTTATCAGAGAGGTAAGCAGCCTAAGCCTTAGCCTTTTGATATCCTGAAATTATTCCAGAAAGATTACGAGTGAGCTAACGCACCGGCAAGATAAACTGTAGTGAAAATAGCCTAAGCAATCCTGTTTCCTTGTTCTGAAACTGCAGGTGACTGTGACTCTTTTATGTTTTCATGTGTCGGGTCACTTATACTGAGAGCCTTAAGCTCAGGGTTATAAAAAGGACATATGAAATGCGCTGGTTTCTGTCTCTCATCAATTCTGTCTTTGTGCATGAAAACGGTTTTTAAAGTCTGCCCTTAACTGCTTTTCTGTAAAGTTCACAGAGTGGGTGTCTCCCTCATTTGCGCACCTTTGTCAGCATGAAAGACAGATCCTGCGTTTGGTATTTTGTGTAGCATTTCTGATTAAGTTTTCAAAGAGGGCAGGTGTTAAGCTATTAAACTTTAGCGCATCGTAACGGACCATCTAGCTCTCCTGGACTTCCTGAGAAGTTCAGCTCTTTTTCAGCTCCATCATACCAGCGGAGCAAGTAAAACCGGCAAAACCACAGCTGTCCATTTTGGTGGCAATACAACTGAAAAACCAATGAGTAAGACTTGCTGAAGAGTCACATGTTGTATTTGCAGGGTCCCCTTTCTCTCCAGGGTCGCATTTCTGCACATTTTTTCTCTGCTTGAGTCCTGGTTCTGAGGCATGACAGTTGCACGCAGCCACCAAATCGAATGCGGATGCTCTCATACTTCACCTTGGTGAAACCCCCACGAAGCAGTGTGGGTAAATTAAGTGCAGTTAACAACTGTACAATCCGTGTGCATCTTCTAATTTTGCATTAGCACACTTCCATAAGATGTCAAAGGCTAAACACAGCGACTAAACACATATTTCCCAAATGCCAGCAGATTCATACTAAGGGTTTTGCATCATTTTTCTCTTAACCATGCTTGATTTTAATCTTCTTGTTGATACTCAGCTTTTGTGAATAAAAAAAATACCAAATCCTGCCCCTGTGCAGTGGTCTTGCCTTTAGGTGATTTGCCTGCATATAACTGAAAGCAGTCTTGAGCATTTCCTTACACAGTCACTTAAACAGCGTCCTGAATAGTGTGATGACACGTGTAGCACACCTGTCAGGTGGCCAGTTCCTCACATGGCCTTCTTTTGGCAACAAAGAGTTTGGACTGTCCCCTCAGCCTCAGGACCCTTTCTGCATGGCCAGGTTGAGATGGCTGACACAGAGTAAGTAAGACACAGTGTGAAGAACCAGTGGGCCACATCCTGGAGTCTTCACTTATGCAAGACTTAGGATGTAACTCAGCGGGATTTTCATTTTACTAGGGACACAGGATCCATTCATTTTCCTTTGTGATGCTGACTCTGGTCGCTCTAGAAAAGCACACCAAAGTGGTCTGTGCTTGAGCCTGAAACATTTTATGAACAGTCTGTTTCTCAAAGCTTGTTCTTAGGCCACGTTTTCTCAGAGATCATTGTTCAGAAGTGTTTTGGATAAAGTGCTCTTGCAGGTACTCTGGTCCTTGGGCAGTAAAATTATGCTTGTTTCTGCAGGTGGAACACCTCAGTGAATGCTGGATTCTGGCCTGAAGAACATGCTGACACTGATGCCTCTACTCAAGATGAGTGCTTGTTCATTTCTCTCTTGACATACGGCATTTTACTCATTCCAAGGTTAAGTAACACTGCTGAGTGAAATAAACCAAAGGCTACAGTTAGAGTAGCTAAACACTGTGGCATACTGAAGTAGAAATAGAGAGCTGTGCCATCAGTTTTCATTTCTACAAATCACTTTGCCCAAAGTGTTGAGTGTGGACAGTCATTTTAAATAACAATTTTTAAAGACGATTACTTTTATAATCTTCCAGCTGCTCGGATGTAACTTTTATGAAAGAAAATATTAGTGTATTGCAAGGTAATTGCAAAAATTCTTAAAGGTCAGAGCCAGGGTTAATCTGATTCTGTCCCTTAAATTAGTTCTGCCCCCTCTCCGGTATGAAGTCCTACATCAGCAATTAACTATCCAAGCTTTAGCAACTGCAGGGTGTGCTCCCCTTTATTTTCTGGTACTCATGTTAGATTTGAAAGAACAGGCACATAGCAAGAAAGAGAAGCACTTTATACATAAGGGTCTGCAATTCTTAATCATCCATTCAAGTGGACCAAAAGACAAGAGTTTCAGACTCAGATGACAAATAGAGGGTTGTTAACAGTATACAAGCTGAAAGTAATTTCAGCGGGTGTCATAGCACAAAGGCAATAAAATTCCCCTGAGTTGATACTATACTACATGGAAGATTCAGTCCAGTGCTATATTTGGTATCAAAAGATTACACAATGGGTAAGTAGGTATTATCTATTTTATATTAGCTTGTGTTTAACTCTCTCATACATTACTGGAGAAAGAATTCAATGCTTTGTGTTTGAAAGTGCACCTTTTGTGATGGGTAAAACTTGCACTCTCTGAGAATGCAAGACCCTTGCCTGCAGGGGAGGGCATGCTCCAGATTTTTTCAGACAAGACTCTCTCAAGTTAACAGAGCAAAAAAGGAACTTACAGCTTCAGTCTTCCTGGGACAGTGATAATAAAGGGTCTGCAAGTTCAAAAAAACTACTTAAGGTTGGTGCAAGTTTCAAATAATGTAATGTTTCCAAAATGAAGGTGATAAATAGACACCCTCTTGAGAGGAAAACAAATGAAGATCAGTCAGTCAAATGTAGTCTGGAATTAGTGAAAAGGTTTCTAGTTATTAAAATGAAATGCTGAGATTAAACTACATAGATCTTCTACCTCTGCAATTCAAAAATGAGTGTTCATCCTTCTGTGTGTAGGTTTTTCATTCATTGTTATTTGCATAACTGAGCTGGACTCACTACACCAGGAAATCTCTTCCCATATAGCAGACAGTGCTCTAGAATGTTCAAAGGAGTGCTTGAGCCTACTTCAGCCAGCACTGGTTGATATCTGAACCACCACATGCAGATTTGTGATTAGAGATACATCAGCTTGCAGAAGTGCCATCTTTTCTCCTTATTCCCTCCTCCACACCTTTTGAGACCAAACTAGTACTCTCAGCTAGAGAAGATCATGCAGTTGAAGAGCAGAGTTCAGATTTCTTTTTGAGTGCCTGTCCTTGTCAAGAGGTATATTATGACTGGGTTTTAACTTTTAGTCCAAGTGAGTCTTTTGTTCATTTCTACACTAACATTTATAGCATAAATTTTGCAATGCAAAGACATAAATAATCAAAGAGCAACGAAGTTTCAAGTTACTTTTTCTGTCTCCCAAACACAGAAAATGACGAAGAGGAAGTGTGTGGCCTTTAAAGTTTGTTTCTATGAAGAGAAATGAAAATGCCTTCTGCTTATGCAAGATCTCAGCTTTGCCAGACATACAGAAGCAGTACACTAACTCTCCCAAATGGAACTAGTAACAAATTAGGAGACTGTATCCCTCTTAGAAAACATGATTGATCATTTTGAGTTTCCCCATCATTACAGTCTTTCTGAGGAACAAATGAGGGACTGCACATTACCTTCAGGCATATGCTGAACCAAAATATCAAAGAATTTGGGACAATGAGAAGCTCCGGTGTCTAAAGCAGGGATCAGACATAGCTGACAGTCTCTTTAAAACATCCTGCACTAGCACAGCACTGAATTATACTTTCCGTTTACATGTTGTTTTGAAGGCAAGCTGTCATCCTTTTCATACAGTTGTAAAAAGAGTATCTCTGCGGCACTGCATTATGCAGCCTTTCAAATATGGCAGACATAATTTTAAATATTCTTCCTCTTGCTGTCATTGGTCCAAGTTAGAGTCATGTAATCATGTTAATAAACAGATAAATTCTTTAACATGGAGATACCAATATAGATATATATCTTGAAGTCTGTAACAACCTATGTTAAACCATGTCAATAAGGAAAGTTGTAACTGGAGTCTCAAAGCACACATTTCATATGATACCACCTGTATTCTAAGGAATCTCTGTACAATAGTCAAAAGAAATATTACACTATTCCCCTAAAACAGTTAGAAATAAGCACTATAGAAATAGGTTAAGTGGTAAGTTTTAATTTTTTTCTGCTAAACTGTTGTCACTGAAACTTGTCAGTCCACTTGTCAGTTCTTCAAGCTCTGTCAGATAAATAGCAGACTGATCTCTGGTGCAGAGAACATTTCTTACTTATTCAGTTGTACAACACTTAGCAAAGGGATCCATTCCTTTACTGACTTTCTCCTGCACTGCTTTAATATAAACAGTAAAGGCAGAATTTGCCTCCGTAGATTACTCCGTGCTCTAACCAAGATATTTACTTCATTTAGTCTACATATCCCTTCCTCTCACAGAAGCAAAATGCGAGTATTTTCTCACTGTATCGTGTGTAATTATGGGAATAGAAAATAAACAATTTACGCTACAAAGTTTACATATGGATTTTCTTCTTCAGAAATCACTGCAGTGCACAAATAGGTGAAAACCACAGTACCTACACTCAGTAGCCTGTATAGTAGCATTTTAAACTGACCTCAAGTATATGATGACAAAAAAGTTTTCCTGTGTACTTTTATAAGCTATAACCAGATTCAAAGCTAGATCACAGATGGGGCTTTTTAGAAATGGGTGGAATAAGATGTAGCCCAAAGTCTTAATATCTGTGGTATACTTGTTTTAGAGAACAGAAGTAAATATACCTGAGCAGCCTTCATGTTTATAGTACTACTGAAGTAGCCATTATGGCCAAGCTACAGATGAAGAAAATAAAGCCCCAAGAAGACAGGACGCTGCTAGAGAGTTAACCCAGAATAGCACCTGCATGATGCACAATCACTTCTTGGAAAAAAGAGCTAGTTCCTTGCTATCTCCCACTTACTCCAAAGCAGAATTAATGCAGGGAACTTACCCACCAGGAAGTACGTACCCAGTGCTGAAGTATTCAAATGCATGCGAAGGTTGAAAACCTTACTTTTCAGATGTCATTTTTGCACCTTGCAAGTGGATCTTCATGGTCATCATTTTCTCAATGTGTCCCTCTCCAAAAATACAAAAAAAGATAAAGCTATTTGGCAAGCTAATGTAGGGACTCAGGAGTTCATTGCTATTTACCTATGGCACAGCAAAACAGGCTGAAATCATGCAAAGTCAGGCTGCTGCTGCTTCTTCTTCTGTAGAAGAAAAATCCTTTGTCTGCTGTGATTTTTTACTACTGAGCTGTTCAGTTCATTTGTACCTCATTTAAAATACAGAATTTTGCTTATCATAAAGCAAACACCTGGCTTTTT
>JAVJGI010000057.1:30501627-30513005 GCA_035590275.1 Ibycter americanus | reverse complement strand
AGCCGTTTTTTTGCCTAATACTGTAAATTATCTGGGATACACTGTCTGCAACTCTGGCAATGAAGAAAAAAAATTACCTTGCTAGGCCCTTGATTCTTAGCTTTAATAAGCAGGAAAAGCATACTGATCAAAAAGAGGCTGCTTGTACATATGCCCATAAAACAACAGCCTGAGCAGGACCTCTGAGAATGGGGAAAGAGAGTATGTAATCCTACAAGGAACTTCAGGCAGGAGAGTGTTAGCAGAGCTAACTCATGTCTTTGGCAAGAATGAGTCACTTGCTGAGTGACTAAAAGAAGAAGTTGGAGTGTTAGAGAAAAGGTTTACTAACACATATCTTGGCACCTAACAGTGAGAATGTGTGAAAAGGCGGAGAGGTCAAGTTGAGGGGTGAGGCTTTGTGCAGATACAGCTTTCATTTAAGTGGTATAAGCTGGAAAAAGAGTTTTGGTACAGATGCTTTTACGTCTGCAGGAGTCCCAGAAAACATGTATATTTAGAGTAGTAATTGCCAATAGTCAGTCTTGAAATGGGAGTAAATGTGAGATACACTGTTCTCTTCTCTTCTTTTCCTTTTCTGTGTGTCCTGCCGATGTGTCGTGCAGTTAGAATACCAAACTTAAATCTTGGTTACTTGGGATCAATGTCTGTAAGACTGATGTTCCTGCCAACAGCTGCAGGATGGGTAGCCCTGCAGAAACAGTCCATGGCAACTGGGTCGCTGTGCATATTCTCTTTGATTGTGCTTGCAGTCTATATTTGCTCCACTGTTGTGGTTTCTTCACCAGTTTGGAGACTACATGTTTTCTACTCTATAGTCCTTCACTTCATCTTTACAATGCACTGTTTGCTTTCCTCTTTCTACCTAGAAAAAGGTGTTCTTCCTTTATTGAGTTATTCTGTGAACAGGGGCTTCTACTGATTTCAGAGCTCCTTAATTTGCCTTTAATTCAGAGAATAGTGCTCTTCCAACTGTCACGACCATTTTCTCATCCCTGGGTGCAGCTCAGCAGTGTCCACATCAAGATGCACCATTATTTTTCTCTCTTAAAGCTACATATTTTTTGCTGTGACTGTTGTGTTAGCTCCACCAACCATGTTTAGCTCTGTCCAAAATTTCTTCTATTCTATTTGCAAGTATCATAGACCAGATTTTGTTACACTGAGTTAGCCAGTGTAACACCTGTCTTGGGAACACTCACTTTCCTCTTGAAAAATGGTCTTATTGCTATCATCAGTACAGCAATATTTCAGCTAGATGTGCTCTGGGCAAGGTTAAATGACGGTGACTAAACCACTGGCTAATATACTCTTCTCCAGCTACTAACCTTTGTGACACTGTTTCAACAGTGACAATGATGGGAGATTTTTAAGGCAGTTTCCTAATACAGCCTCTGTAGTTGGTTTCTGATTTTTTGTAGCCTCCAACTGGCTGATCCCAAGGTTCAAGGCTAGACAATATGTTGAAGAATACAGCTTAGCTGATTTAGGTGAAGTGTCACTACATGAAACTTATAAAATGTTTGGGGTGTAGAGCAGATTTTTGATCATTTGCACCCATCTGTTTCAACCTGGTGATTATGCTCGGCTCTGTCTTGAAACTGCCAGCATGCCTAACTCTTTGTAATCTCACGCTATTAATTTATGCTATATGAAGGCTGTGAAATTCTTAGACTGTCAGTACTGTTTTGCAAAGTAAAAGAGAACGGTGTTTTAATCAGTCTTGCTGCCTAGCTACTGTTATTGTAAAAGCCATTAGGAATGGGATATGCAGAACCCTACAGTCTACCTTCTGTTTCAGAACTATTCAAAAAAGTGGTGTTATTTAATTCATCTAAATAACAGCCACAATAATCTCTGTTTCGCTGAGAGCCTTACACAGAGCATAGGACTGTGAGTGATCTAACAGATGCAGAATTGTTTCAGCAGAGCAAAAAAGTGACATGACACACTAGTGTGTGCTGTGCACAGGAAGGTCATGTTGAGTAACATCTCCTTGTCTGAGAACCTGCAACATGTAGATATACTCATCATCCTCCTGTCCAAGAGGAAAAAGGATTGGGTGACTTTTAAGCCAAATGATGGTCTTCAGTACTGCAAGATCTGCTTCCTCCTTTTACATGATTAATGTTGTTATGGTGTTAAGGATGCTAGGAAGGTATTTGGGGTGAGAAACTTCTGTGAGGTTTGTCATACCTTGCATAACTATGGCCATAGCTATAAATATTATTGTTAGCTCTGCTTGTTTCATGACTGTGCAGCTAACTTGGGGACAGATGAGGTGCCCCAGCTGGCTGATGCTGTGCAGGTGTCAGAAATGTTTGCAGAGGCACAAGGCCCTGGATGTTAAAAAAAAATTGATTGTTTGGCCAAGATTCCTGTGAAAATTGTAAAGCCCATATAGAAAAACAGCACAAATGCAAA
This sequence comes from Ibycter americanus, assembly GCA_035590275.1. Lineage (NCBI taxonomy): Eukaryota > Metazoa > Chordata > Aves > Falconiformes > Falconidae > Ibycter > Ibycter americanus. The sequence goes on along the minus strand of JAVJGI010000057.1, from coordinate 30,510,581 downwards.
GTCTGGAAACGTGGGCTGTGCTGTGAACAGATACGTAACATAAACCAGTGCTGGTGTTTGATGCCTGTGATCAAAGATCCAAAGGCAAGGCAGGGCTATGTTATCTATGATGTGGAATGTATGCAGGAAACTGGGACACATCACCCAATCTACATTTTTGCCATGGAGTTAGCACCAGATGCCCCTTAGGATGAAGAAGAAGAGGTAGAAAGGAACACTAAAGGAGAATGTGAGGACACATGTATTATGGAGTTTATTCAGTTGTTTGTGGACATAAAGTTTTTGGGGCTACACTTCTCTAGCATGTGCCAAAGGCTGAGATGGCTACCTTGTTGTTAGTCAGCTTCTGAATGTAAGAGTGGATGTGCAGTTTATCACCCAAGGTGGTGAATTCCTAAGCATAGTACTCAGCCTCAGTATATGTTTCATTGACTCTTTAAATTTTCTGCCCATGAAATTAAGCAGCCCTGCCCAGGCTTTGGGTATCAGGGGCTGCAAAAGTTATTTACCCCACTTTTTTCAACACCGCTGAAGACCAAATTTTTATATTATGTTTCTTCCACCACTGGAATGTTACGGGGTGGACAGTGTCATGCTTGCAGTTCACACACAGCTAGTCAGGAGATTTTTGACTTGCAGAAACAACTGAATTACTATTGTCAGCAAGATGTGGAAACGTTTGAAATCACACAGGAATGACATTATATTGATAACCCATCACACATTTGATGAGAAAGAAGACAGTGAAAAGGTGGAGGTAAAGATCCCTTACAGTGTACTACACTGGCCCCTACTTGCATGTCCGTATGCTACTTGATGTTTCCTACACCTAACATGGTAGCACTCTTCCTTCAGATGGCTGTCACTTGAAGAAAAAGAGATATAAAATGCCCTTCAATGGCACATGTATGTGGCTGAAAAGAAAAATTTAAAAATCTGTCAGTCATTACAAGGTGACAAACACGTATGTGGCTGAAAAGAAAAATTTAAAAATCTGTCAGTCATTACAAAGTGGCAAACATTAAATAGGATCCTACTTTTTGAATGTCTATGCATTTATTGATGGGGTGCCAACACCTTTTGAATTTAATGGGTGCTTTTTCCATGGCTTTATCAAATACTACCATGAAAATGAGAACCCTCTGGAAGGGAGCACCATTGGATGTATGTATTACTCAACACAATAAAAGAGGGACTACCTAAAGAGAGGCAATTTTCACATCAGATCTGTATGGGAAGATGAGTAGGCTGCTATGACAAAACCACATGGGAAGCTTGCACAGTTCTTAGCCAGGACCAAACTGCCCACACTGCTGGTCCCCAGAGATGTGCTTGCTGGTGGCAGGACAAACAGCATTTGTCCATATAACAAAGCAGCTCACAATGAAAAGGTCAATTTCTGTGATTTTACTAGCCCTTCTCCCTTCATCAACAAACTAAAACAACAGTCTTTCAGACTCTCCAGAGTTATTTTTGAGAATTTTGACAACCTGCTTTGGGACTGTCAAAGAAAAGGTGCACTTGACTTGTGGGCTGTTTCTTCCCTGTACTTCCTATGCAGACAGAAGTGGAAAAGCCCTTTGAGGCTCCTGAGGCCTCTGACCCTGTAGTTCAGGAGGTGTTAGATTATGTACAAACACGGTATCAGAAGAAAGCACAAGTACATTATGGCAACAGGACCATATTTCTTCCTGGGACAACCAGGGAAGCTGTGCTATTCATAACCATGTTTGCTGGTCCTGGAGAAACACAGTCCCCAGGGAGCCAGTTGCTCAGGTAAACCCCTAAAAATGTTTCTTTGGCATAGGGGTCTGCGGGAAAAACCCAAGGAAGCTGTTCAGTGTCCATCCTCACATGCAGACAAGGAGCATGTGTCTCCACTGGTTTATCTCTATCATGACAAATACCCTGTACACAACCATATTAAGAGTGGTGATCAAGGCCCCTGCAAAGTGTACTTCTGCTCTCAGGTTTCCTGTTTTCATCCAGCAATAGTGATCAGCACACAGTTTGCCTGGAGACAGGTAAAAGGCAAACTGGGTATAGCCACTGGTGAACTCTCCCCTGTCAGCCAGCAGGGAATGGCCTTTCATATGGCTGTCAATCGTCTGAATGAGCTGTATGTACTCTCACACAGCAGACATACTGCAGCACTGGCATTGGGTTTCACTGGCAGTAGTTCACCGTCCACATACAGGGACACAAAACTTACATCATAATACTTGAATCTGAAAGGGTTCTTAACATAATAGCTGCTAAAATCATTATCTATGAACCCAATAACAAGAAGCTTGTGCAGCTGTTCGAGAAATGAATTTTCTTGGTGACTGATAGGACTGCTGGCTCGTACGCCGGACACTTTCATGCCCATCTGGGGCACTAGCTGTTTTGCATTAGCCACAAGTAATGCCCCAATGTGCCCCAAACACACTCCAGGTGCCTCTCACACTTCCTTCACGATGTGGAGGAACTCTTCCCTGCTGCTGGGGAGCTGATCAGACAAAAGCTGTCTTTGATGCACGTCAGCTCAATTTTTACATTCACACCATTCAATGAAAGCTTGCCTTGAAAGAATAGATCACCACAGAGCAGTTCAAATAGTTCAGCCTTACTCTGGGCCATCAGAGCTGACTGTTGCCTAAACTGCTGGTTGCAGGTGCGATCCAGCATGCCCCCTTCCCACTGCCCGGCTGTGTCACTGTAGAACAACCCATGGAGAAATGCGCAGACAATGTGCCAGATGGCTGTAATCGAGAGGCAACTCAATGAGAGTATGGCATTTGCTCCCCCAGTGTCATGTCTAGCTAGCTGCAAACAAGAGTCCAGTGGGTAACTCACGAGGCCCACAGCATCACCAGCATGTAGGTTGAACCTGTCAGCTTTTACAGTCTTGCAGACGAGGTACAGCAGGGTGTTTTCAGACCTATGTAATCTTCCCCATTCTGTTATGAAAAAGTCCAGACGTACCAACTTTCTGCAACAGTAAAAAGTGAAGGCACATCAATAAAAAGGCTTTTCTCAAAGCAAGTCTCTGTTGCAGACACTTCAAAAAACCCAGCTTGGATTTGGTACACTCTTCTGAGCCACCATGACTGAAAGTCATTCCTCTTAAACCATATAACTTTTCTATAGGTAGAATAGGACCTCTTGCTCTGGATTTTGTTCATTTTGCACTGTTCAGCCTGGCTTCTTGTTCTTTTTCTTCTTCTTGCCTTGATCAGACTGTTGTCTGATGTGCTCCTTCCTTTTTCTTTTAAAGGGCTGGATGGACCTTCCTTCTGGGGGTGTGGCATGCATGCATTTATTTTACGTTTTTTCATTTGAATACAAACATGTCCCAAGCCTTCCTGATCTGCTGGCATTTCCAACTTGTTTGGGACAACCTTGGAAGCATGTCCCAACATGCGTTTTGCAGTATCCTGAGCAGTGCTGTTAATGTGTAGCTTAACCATTTCCAGACCCCTTTTCAGCTGCAGAGTGGTCTTTCTAAACAGGCTACAGAATATACCTTCAACACCCACACCATGCTTCACACAAAACAGCTTGACAACCAGGAAGGCTGTTGCCAGCCTGGGCTCTGTAATAATTCACATGCAAGGATGGATCCCCGTAATTTTTTACCACTACCATTTCAGTATGATTTCTTAAAATACTAAATACTTCCAGGGCTGAAGATATAGTCCACAATCACTTACCCAAAGCAAAATGAGATGTGCTTATGCTGGTCAGCATTTATTTCAGTGCTGATTGTGTTGAGGCTGGTGGTCTCCCTTTGTGGCCTGCTGGGAGGGGTCCATTGCCCTCGGGCACATTCCAACATGCCTGTGCCCCCACACCCCCTTTTGCTGTCCCTCTTCCCTTTTCAAATCCTCCCACCTCAGGCATGTAGCGCTTGTTCTGCAGCTTGCAGGACCCCAACCTGGACTACTCATTCCATTAGCTGTTACTGAAGAATGCTTTACTAATTGTATACCTTTGCTTTTAGGGCTATATACATTTCTGTATATTGATAAATGTGTGTATGTTATATAGTGTAGGATAGCAGTAGTACCTGTATCATGTGGTATGGTGTATAGTGTATCTCTGTATAACTAAATAAAATATGTATTTACAAAAATGTACACGCTCCTTTATAATTCTACATATGTATACATTGTATATATCATAGTGGTAGGTTAGCCTTTGTCAGCTGTCAGCTGCCCACCCACCCACTCTCTCACACCTCTTCAATGGGACAGGAGTGAAAAACAAGATGGGAAAGGCCATGGGTTGAAGTAAGGACATGGGGATACTGACCAATTACTGTCACAGACAAAACAGACTTGACTTGGGGAAAATTAATTTAATTGTTGCAAACTAAAAATAGAATTGGATGGTAAGAAACAAAATCTAACCACCTTCCTACCCAGTCCTCCTTCTTCGCATGTTCAACTTCACTTTTTCATTCCTGAGTCCTCTACCTCTACCTCCATCCCACTCTGAGCAGTGCAGGCGGATGGCGAATGGGCATTAGGGTTAGTCTGTAACAGCTCCTCTGTGCTGCTCCTTCTTCCTCATGCATTTCTCTGAAAGGTGGTGATGATGCAGGGTTTTTTTGGTCAATATATATTAGACATATAAATTTATAATATATATCTCTCTCCATAAATTCAACTGTTTTTTGGGGGCTAATTGAGACTGTCAAGAACAGTGCAAGAGATTTTGCCTTTGCCAACAGCCAACGGAGATACTGGCTTTCAGAAAGAGTATTTATAAACAGGTCATGGCCTTTCCCTATTACACTTTCTGCACTTTCAACATGCAATACTGGTTTGGTGGTCACAGCGCTGGGACTTTGTTGCTGCTCCTTGCCTGGTCTGCCTCCTATGCACCGGTAACCCTGCCTGCCTTGTGCTCTGCAGTCCCCGAGTGCTGCCACATGTTGCGCAAGGAAAAGCTGCATGTAGAAAACATGGAAAAAGGAAAAACAGGAAAACTCTGCCTGGCTGTAGCTCTGCACAGCTGTACATGCTCCGTTGTCTGGCATCACACTTGCTGGGTGACAGGAGATGCTCCAAGGTACATTGTAGGTAGTCATATGGGGCCTGAAACTGTAACTTACAAGAGGAACCTAACCATGAGTTTGGGGGAGTGGTTGGTTGTGTCTTTGAAGATCTCAAACTGCACAGTTTCTGTTCTTGACAGGGAAGATTAAAGAACAAGTGAACTGCATGTATCATGACTTTTTAATGCAGTTTAAACTCTTGTGGAGAGGATACAGCTGACCCATGCATGCTGACAGATCTATGTACGTTTATGTCCTGGTGCTTTCTTTTCTCAGTGTTGAGAGTGGAAAAATCCCTGAGTATTTCAGCAGGAATGTGAGTGGGTAACCTTGTCTTCCATAATTTAAAGACACACATGCTATTTAAAATGCAGGGTCCAGTCCCGTGATAACTTCTGCAGCCGCAAAGACTGTACAGGAACATAACATGGTTTAAAGGACCAAAACCTGCAGGTGTTTCTCTGATGGGAGTCTCTCCTCCACTCTCCAAAGCTTCCAGACCAGGAGACTATGGAAAAGAGGATGCATTGCCCATGCAGAGGATGTTTCCACATATATAGAAGGTACATACCCAGAATACGGTGTCAGGAGAAGCATCCTTGGACTTAACAGTATCTGGTTTAGTCTCTTGGTCGTGAATAAGTAGCAAAACACCACCATCAACCCCTGCCTAGTTGAATCTGATCCACATAAATAAATAATCCCGCGTGTAGTGTGTGTTTAATAGTATACTCCCAACCCAAATCATCTGTAGTTAGAGGGCCTTCTTGCAATCTCAGCATTGTGCTCTAAAGCGTTTATTTTATTGGAAGAAGATTAATTCTTGCCAAAGCTACAGCCAAGTCACTAGTGAAGATATCATAAATCCTAAATTCAACCAGTTTTGTTTTTCTTGCTATAGCTAAAGGAACTTGATATTCTACAGTGAGGAGAGGATGATAGGCTAAAACAAAAGTTAAAGAGAAATTATTTATTTAGAACACATTAGGAACACTGTTCACAGTACATCATAACAGAGTGACTGTATAATGAAGTGATCATAAAAGGGTGACTTAAAACAGCAAAGACAATGCATAGATTATAGGCTAATTGTGGAAACTGGTGGGTTTTTTTCCTCTCACAAGCAAAGCTGTACAAGGCTGTCTCACACTATTCCTGCACAGGTAAAACACGGATTTACTCAATCTGTACATTTTCTTTATTTTTTATAAATGTACCAATACTTAGATTAACACTTCCATATAGTTTACAATGTTTAATTTAAATACAGTATTATGTCTCATCGAATTGTTGATTTAAGGTGCAATTTATCAAAATCTACAGTAAATATTTCTTGTTTTCTTAATCAGTTCTCTTTGGCACGCTTCTATTTAAATACAAAAGTGTAGGACTGAATTGAGTATATAACACTGCAAGGACTTGAAGATTTTTTTGTTAGCGTATGAGTGCAATTTTAGGTTTACCACAAGCTTATTTACAAACAAAGAACTGTATATGAATTTCAGTTTACATATAAAATGGCTAATGACTTTAATATGCAAGGCAAAAAAATTTATTACAGCAACTCCTACCTTGAGAGAGTGTTTTGCACCACGGAAATCTTGTATAAAATGTTTTAGAAAATGGAGATCTCTTACGAGGAAGTTCTTGGTGCTTCTTATTCTACAGCAAGCCACCTGAAGACATGACTTTCTGGGTCCGGGATCATAAGATACAGTTTAACTGACATGTTCGCACTGTAGTAGTGCTGCAGCTAAAAACTTGCATGTTCAACTGGCAAACTAAACCAAGGAGTGAAGAACAAACCAGACTGTGTAAAAGGTTTAACAATAGGGGCTTCTTTCTAGAAAAAGGTATGTCTCCTATATTCTTGATATTATATCTGGTTTTATTCCAAGGAGGAAAGGTTTAGAATTTGCACTATGTGTTACTATATAGTCTATTTTCATCTTCATGACTTCTACCTACTTCTGGGCTGATTAATGTTTGGTTAGAGTCAAAGGTGAACAACAGTAAACAGACTTATTTCCGCTTCTGATGGAAATGTACTAGGAGGCCATCAAAGTGGACCTAAATCAGTGAAGTATCACTTTTCAAAAACTCTTCAAATGCCAGAGAAGCAAATCCACAGCAATTTATTTCACACCTGAAGGCCAATCCCAGCAGCTGGCATGCACATGAACGGCATGGGGAAACCTAGCTACATAAACACTTGAAATTATTCCACGCCCAGTTATTTCACAATTAAAGAAAAACAAAAGCCCATTCACAGTAAAATACTTATTACAAGGCCTTTCTGGTCTGTTCCTTCCTGAATCACCCAAGTGGTATCCTCTCAGCTGCAGAAATGAGTATTTTGGCACATGATCAAGTTACAGTAGGTATCAAGTACAGTGCAATCTGTTTAGAAGGCAAGGATGTTAAAAGGGATTTCATACAGGTGCTTTGTAATGTGGGTAAACATGAAATGCTGTGCTACTCCTGAGTAAAACATGTTTGGCTGTCCCAGCTAAGATACCCATTTATGAGCATGCTGATTCCGAAGAGGCATTTCATACCCTCAGCAGTAGTGTATATTCTTTAAAAAAAAACACAAACAAAAGAACTATTTTACAATTGTCTTTTTCTTCAACCTATCAGCAAGGACTAAAAGTGGTGAGTTCAAATTGTTGGGAGAGGTGATGAGAAGGGGGCAGAACTGGTAAGGAAGATCACAGTCTGTGTAGTAAATCAAATGCATGTGAGATGTAATTCATTCTTAATTACCCTTTAAGATTTTTGAGATATTGCATATGGCCATGTCCTTTAGTGCTCCTGTTTTACCTGAAAGCTACTGGCTTTAGAACTGAGATGTCTGCGTGAAGGATATGGTGTCAGACTTATCTACAGCAAAGCCTCCGTTGACGTATGATTTCTTGGTCTCTGTTTCATCATTATCAAGTATTGTTGTTTCCAAGGCAAAAGGGTTGACTATGTTGACCTCAGAGGTGACATCCATCTGCTCCAACTCCTTTTTAGAGAGCTTCTCCACTATCCCTGTACCAAAGGCATCTCCTAAGACATTCACCATTGTTCTGAATCGATCCCTATGGAACAAAAATGTTGTCAGACAAACCATTCTGTATGTTACTTAGAAAATCCTTTCACTGAAAGTAAGCTACTCTAGCATATGCAGATCTGTTTTTTTCCCAGTGCAGATTCCAAGCAATTCTGCAATTAAAAGAAAAAAAATGTAGAACAAGAAACAGAATTTTCCCCACATGTATTTGAACAAACCGGGAGCCATTTTCATGACAAATTACTTTGTAAAGAGTTGTAAAACTGCAAGTCACATTGCTAGTCTGTTACAGCAGTAATCACACTGCTGCGCACAGCCTTACAAAATGCTGTAGGGATCATATCTCAGGTCCTGAAGCATGCTACACAACTAGTTCTCTTTGCGATCAGACTGCTTTTGTCAGGAAGAGAGACTGTGGGGTGCAGCAAAAGAGTCTGTGTTGTGCATTTTGTCTTTTTAACAGTTATTTCCCAGTCAGAGGAGCACCTAGCCCAGTATTTTCAGTATTCTGGCCCAAATGCTGGAAATGGGAAAGGCTATCTTCTGTTACCTTAACGATCTAAGGCTATCTTAACAATCTTCTCACTGTTAAAGTGTTGAAGTACAAAGTTGTATTAAAGAAGTCACTTACAGGAATATGACACTTCTGTACTGTTGATTTTTCTCCCCAAAAGAAATGTGACTTGCAGGCCTTAAAAATCTGCCACTACTTGGCAGAGGAGCAACAAAACCATGCAATGTATTAAAGTTTGAAAATTGGCGTGGAAGTAAGGCAAGGACAGTGGAAGGTCATGCTTCCCTGTTTGTCTTGTCAGCTACACACCACTTCAAGGAGTTTGTGGCAGAACAAGT
>JAVJGI010000057.1:30478943-30493545 GCA_035590275.1 Ibycter americanus | reverse complement strand
TCTCCTCCCCATCCCTTGGGGTGAGGGGGGAGTAAGCAAGCAGCTGCGCGGTGCTTAATGAGCAGCTGGGGCTAAACCATGACACAGATTAATGTAAAAAAACCAAAGACGTCCTTCTTCACTATTTATGGAGATACAGATGGTCTATATATTTATAGAGTGTATATACATATAGACTAATACATTACCTTTCTGCTTGATTGTCAGAAAGCGTATGAGTGACAACAGAAGAATAGCATGCGTATGCATAAAGTGGGGGGAAAGAAGCTCTTGAACAACTTTTTATCTAGCCTCTAGACAAAACATGAATAAATCCTTAGTATACTGAAGGACTTACAGAAGTGGTTGCTAAGGCAATGAACCAAGACAACCTAGAAGTTACGCTTCACTGAACTGGAACCAGAAATTTAAATGCATTTAACTTATTGGGACTCTAATATCCATTTATCTATCAAAAGGGTTCTTTGTAGGATAGTCTTCAGAGATATATAATGATCTAGTATTATAACCTGCATCACTTGAAGCAGCTAAATTGCCTGTTGTAAGGCTCCACATCTGCAAGATTCCACATAGTGCAGGTGTAACCTCCTCCACCCGAGACTGTTCTACACAGCCATGGGTCTAGAAAAAGATCAGAAAAAAACATTTTGTTTCTTGACTAAATTATTTAGATAGCAACTGCTGCTTTTGCAGCTTCACCAGCTACCTTTGCCTTGAGGGAGTAACAGAGCAACCCCCGGCACTTCTCTTGATGTCAGCTGCCTGCTCTGCTCTGAGGTGGGAAGGGATCAGTTTCCTCTTTGACATCATTTATTGTGCCCTGCACTTAATATGCATTTGTATTGGGCAGTGGTGCTGTGCTTATGCTGGTACACTTTGCCCCACAGGTCCCATGGAGGCTACCAACTTAGTCCAGATACCAGTGTATATTCAATAGGCTGGCAACCCCAAATATGCCATAATTCACAACCTCACCCTTTTCCAACTTCTAGTATCTAACAGAAGCATTACTACTCTCAAAAATACAATGGTATTATCTGTTTCAGCACCAAGCTGAGAAAACTAAACAATGAATACAAGAACAGCCTTTACTTCCCCCCCCGCCCCCGGCCAGAATGCAAGGCACTGACTTTTTTAAAAAAATGATACATTCAGCAAATCGTGCATTCAGAATATTCTCACACAATTTTTACTGACAAGGATTTTTACCTCTGATGTAGAAGAGGCTGGATGTTATGGTTAATTGAGTTGTAATCAACTGAGCTCTAAAAACTGCACACATTTAATTTCATCATTAACAAACAACATACCCACTTAGTACTGTAGCCATATAAAGACCCAGTTTACGGAAGATTTCCCAGTCCTCAACTTCTATTATCTTCCCAGCAATTAAAAACACGATACCAACTGGCATATACCTAAAAAGCAAAAATAATGCATTTAAAAATGCATTCTCAGACATACTGAGTGCTCAACACAGAATGATTTCTCATACAGTATAACTTTTTACAAGATATGTAGATTTTTTTAATATTCTATTACACAACTGAATATTTTTATATAATCTATTATACAACCGATTTTATTCACTTGCAGCAAAACTACAATAGAGGTGACGAAAAAAAGATTAGAAAATCAGAGTAAATTTGCATAGTTGAAGAACTACTGTATGACCTGGTATCACAGAATACACAAAAGTTGGGAAGGCGTGTGGGCTTTGCCCTACTGTAGCAAATGTTTATGCATAACCATAAGCTTACTTGGAGGTGGAAGTCTGCAGGGCTGAGACCAATATCTGTGCATTCAGTGATCACACACAGATAGGGAAGGTCTCTTGTGCTTACAGCTGCTGCCCTGCAGCACTAGGGGCTATATATGTGTCACCTGCACAAAATAAGAGTGATTTTAGTATGCTGGAATAATACAGCCATCAGTGTGTTGCTTGATGGAGAGGTCCCCATCCCCCAGTAAACTTACACAAGACCATGCCTTACAGACATGAATAGTTGCATGGGCTACTGCCTACAGAAAATTCAAGGCAAAAATCAGGACTTATACCAGCATCAGCTGCACTGCGTTCCTTTTGGTACCAGAGAGCAGCCTGTCACAGAGACAAGCTGTCACTTCAGAGCTTTGAGTAATATAAATTAATTTATAAATTTGTGAATATGTAAAATGTATCTATTTAAAAGTATAAATTAATAAAATGCATGTGTGCTATCTCACAAATAAAACAGTACCTTGTTCCTGTGCAAAGTAGGGACTCCTAGTTCCTCTGGAACCCCGGACTTGGCAAAAGCAGAACTAATTCCTAACACTACACTACCAGCATCAAATTTTAACTTATTCAAGACAATGGATCCCACACCTGTAGAAAACCAGGGAGCCTGTAGCCACAGCTTCAGGTACACACAAGACAAAAGTCAGCCAGCTTATGAGTTGGATCCTGTATTTATAGCATGTGCTGACTCTTGGGCCTCATTAGCGGTAATTTGCTGCAGAGGGAGGCAGCCTGTTTCATGGGGCTGTAACTCAGCTGGGGACTGAACCAGCTGCCTAGCACGAAACAAGTTTTAGAACTGATTCACCCTTCTTTAAAGGCAGCAAGAAGTATGCAACTAAACCCTGGACAGGTTTACTGTCTTACAGGCATCTGAGTGTGCTGGGAAAGAAGAAAAATCCATGGGAGGGCCAGATCTGACAAGCTACTCTTTATGTGAAACATATGGATATGAGCAGAGTACTGTTGTAAATGGTAAAAGACACACCACATGTAGGATCAAACTCTGGAAAGGATTGTGTGTGTTTATAGTTCTGATCCTGTAATTGTGATCTTCATGAACAAAAGCTCTGTGAATAGCTGTGAAGTCCAACTAATATCAGGTGAGTTGTTACACTTTAAATTGTTTTTCCTGTCTGAGACTATTGTGAGAGAATATTGTATCACAAAACCTATTAGCAGAAGGTAAATGATGTTAAGTTGTATTTCGCATACCGTTTTGGATTTTGCTCTGTGCTGTGGCTTGTGTGTTAGTTTATATCTCTAAAGGAACTCAGCTCCTAGGACTGCTATCCTGTGAACATAACGGTTATCAAGGAATAGCGTTCCACATTGAGAAAAGCATGTGGGTGGTTATGCTTCTACAGTCCTGAAATCACTAGTGCAGTTGTACTGGTTTGATATAAACCTCTAGCAAGAATATCTGAAAAACCTGGGTTTCTTGTATACCAATAGGACTGTTTCTTTAGTATATAGTAAGTGGAAGCTTTATCTCCGGTTTCCTCAAAAGGATCAAATTCTGTCCAAAGGAAACTTTTTACCAGCCTTTCTTCTAAAGTTGTTTGCTGTAAAGCACTATAGAAAAGCAAACATGAAGTGATAGTCTGCTCCTAACTCTTCAATGACAAAACCCACTTAAGTAAGTTGTTAGAAAATGCCAGTGTGTCCTTGGACTTACCACATAATTATCTGAACTATTCTCATTGTAGCTTCGTTCAATGCATTGAAAAAATCCACCAGCACTTGTCCTTTCTCTCCCATTTTCCCAATAACCATTCCAAAAACAAGACAGAAGACGATCAATCCCAGCACGTTGATGCCATCAGAATACATGCCCACGATTTTGTATTCTTGGGTTTTGTTCTATAGATTAGATTCAAGAGAAAAAAGTTACTATCTGAAAACATCGAATTAAATTTAAAGAGTTCTAAAATTAAAACACATTTAGATCTTTCTTTGAAAAGACACAAAACTCTTCTGCAGTAACTCTATTCCCTTTCTGGCAGTGCCAAATGGGCAAGTTCAGTAATGAAGGTAGAACTAAATTGTCTTCCGAAGCTTTGTATTTTAAAGTTATGCAACAACATGACCAAACCCTAGCAGTTGATAAAGCACCCCTTAATTTATGTTGCCCTTTCTGTAGACTTCTGACACAAAGTATGGCAAAGTCTAGGTATCCACAGCCATACCTTCAACACACTCAAGACTTAATCCCTACCATGAGGAAAAAAACACAGCTGATATAGAATCCTTGTGGTTATTTCTGAGGAACTTGAGGGTTTGTGTCTGTATTTAAGAGAAATAGTCCATCGCATAAGAACTGAGACAATGGTGTCCAGTTTTGCCCCAAGTTTAACAATCTATTGATCAGCTGAAATCAGTGAAATTGCACAATCTATAGCAGAATTGGATACATATAACATGAAAGTCCTGCTAAATAGGTAGGTATTCATGCATTCCTCTGTGTTCGTGTAGTAGGAACATATGAAGGAAAGAGTGCAATTCTTCAAAATTACATCCTGCTTCAGAATTTAATTATTGTCTTTTCATATAGCTCATGTTCCCATGCTCTCATTACTATGAGAAGAAATTTGTAAAGAGTATAATAAAATGCATATTGATTTGGTACTGTTCATAGCCTGTGTTTGTATTCTATTTAAATCCTTTCTCCATCTCCTCCAGTGTAAGTCTAGGCTTTATAAACCATCAACACCCATAAGGTTTCCACACCTCTAATCAGATGTTTCTTAAACCTCTTCTTCGCTTTTGTCTCTTCACATTTTTTCTTGCAGAGTAACAAACTATGAATTTAAAAATGCCTTCCATTGTCTTGCTTTCCATTAAAGAAGATCCTCATACTAACCTCTAGCATTTACTTATTTTGTGCCTTGCTAAAATCTAAGTACCATTTTCTTCCTTTTCTCAATCGCTAACCACACCAACTAAACCAAATTTATTCTGTGTTCTTTCTCCCTACTTCATACATTATGAAGGAATTAACAATAAAGGTCACACCTCTGAAGCTTCTGCTGTCGTAGCAGTTGTTACAGGTTCTTCTGTAAATGTGGTGCTATTTTTATCCACGCCAGTTGTAGCTTCAACCTTTTCACGTTTGGTTTTATACTGGAAAAGTTTTTTAAAAAATAGAAGAACTTACTTAGAAACATGAGGAAAGTAAAGAATGGACAAAGGCACTGCCTTTGCCCAGTAAAAATAATGGAAGAAGGAATCAATCTGACTTGAAGGTAGCTAACATAGATAAACAGATTATTTCCCAATTCATGTGAGCCATCACAGTTCTGTACTTCAGATGCTGTAGATCAAACAAGTGATTCACAGATAACATGCTATGAATTCTGCTCCCCAGGCTCTCGGGTGCCCTGTGGACCTAGTGCAGGCTTCTGGGGGATGAGATACAGCTCCTGACAATGGCAAGGGGACTTTCTGCAGGGACAAACAGTCTGGAGAAAATTGCTGACAGCCAACCCAGGAGAGGTCTGTAGAGCAGATGCACCTGATACAACCAGATCCCTAGTAATGTGGTTAGCACAACTAATGCCATTATATAAGGCAAACAGCCATTCTCTGTGGCCGAGCTGGTCATTTATTAGTCCCCTTTCCCCTTATTATCAGGCCTTGAAGGTCCTGTGCTCCAAGCAGATGAACCAGTTTTCTTCTTTCCCTTCCCACCAGCCTCAAGATTGGTCCTCTCCTTACCAGCCTTGAAGGTCCCAGGCACCCACCACTGAACAGAGAAGCAAAACAGCACCCAGAGCACTGTCTATAAAATCAAGCAGTTACGAGTCCTAAGGGGGAACTCGGACTGGAGCTGCTGCTGGACAGTGAGTCCCAAGACCCCCCCAGTGGCCAGGGATGCCTCTGCTGTCATCTGCTTCCTCTGCAGAATGATTGATTTGTATTCTTTTACATGTCTTTTGAGTCTATATTATGATTGTTATGTTGATATAGCAAACAAAGTATTAAGATTTGACCCAGTTTGCAGAGGGTCCAGGTGATTAGAAACCATAAGCTAAGTGGCGCTGTTACAAAATTGTACTACACTGATGCTGTTTATAGAAATCCTGTGCTACTCTGGTTATAAATTCTGTGTTATACTAATCATAATATCCTGTTAAGAAAATAAAGCTTTAATTCTAACTACAATTTAGTGCCATCATCGTTCTGCAAAGGAACCCTAAAAAAACCTGTCGCCTTAGTGTCAGGTGACAGCAACTAACATATAAGAACAACTACATGAAGAAGTTTTATAAACTGGAAATGCATTCAGTGCTGTGCACAGCAGGACAGTTACCATAATCTCCTGGGAAAGGTTAACTACCTCACATACAATTCTCAGATAAACTGATAGGCAGCTGCTGGGAAAGACTACAAAGGGAAGCAGAGAGCATTACAAAAAATGGTTGATATATTTACAGATAAAGATGACAGAATGTGAAGTAATCTGATACATAGACAGCAGTTTCCTCCTTCATCTTGCAAACCTCACTTTCTCCGAAAGATGTCTCAAATAGACTCAATTGCCTGCCTTTTCCTTAAGATGGATCATCATCAGGTCTGGCAATGGACATCAGATGTGAGACACATTAGAGTGAGAGCTAAGTTACGCAGACTTCATTAGACACTGAGGGTTTTCAAGAACAAGGAAACTGACTCTCATGACATGGTTCTTCTAACTCTGCCCGTCCCAGAAGAAAAAATCCTCTCTTATATGCATCTTGGGTTCTGCACCCAGCTCCTAACAGTGTCTTTTTGCAAAGGATGATCAAGGACTTAACAGAGCATTTATCATAAAGGAAATGAAACCAAGATGCCTTGAAAATAAGTCTTTTTATGGGACATTAAGATACTCCTGGACTTCTCAGAAATAATTTTTACCAGACATAGTTTTTGGGGACATAAAACAAGAATAGTTTGTAGTGAGCAATAAAAACTACAGTAGGAAAGAGGAACGTTCAAACTTACCTGTTGAAAACAGGCCTGGACAAGGTTTTCCGGGAACATATTCCTGTTAAAAAAGTATAAGCATTTCAACATTATAGCACAGTAAAACAAGTTGTTTATATAAACAAAATTATAAAGTCTACTGCTTGAAAAGCAGTAGACTGCTTTTCAAGTCTTTTTCAAGTCAAAGAAACTGCATTCCTTTAACCAGAAAGCACTGTATTTAGCATCATTATATATAAAGTCCAAAGAAATTAAGAGTTCAGGACTCCCAATGACCAGTTCACTGTTTTCCTACTGTTTAATTTTTTGGCTTATTTTCAGTATTCAACATTTCTGTTGGTAAACTGCTAAACCCAGTGGTTTTTTTCTCTACTGCATCATCCTCATCATTTGCATGAGGAATACAGGACACACTATTTTTATAGGATTTGTCAAATAGAGGCAGAAAATAAAAAAATCCTCTTATAAATGCTGTGCTGGAAGAATCAGATATTTGGTGTGCTCTATTGTAATTTTGAATCCAGAAATTAATCTTGGCTGATGGAAGATTTCCATGTGTCATTCCAGGGTCAAGAACCATTTTTGCACACTGAAAAATTAGGAAATTAGATCAGAATCAGTGCAATCCAGTTGTGTGCCTCCTTTCCAACTGCCAATTTCATATTCAAACAATTGCAGAAAAAAGCATTGATCAGGTATTTCTTGATTACCCAGTCTAGTGCAGAAAAAGGCAGTTTGTATATTGAAGCAGGACTCTTTATCTCCCTTCCAGATCTTTCACAAACTCCTGCCTTTATTTTTCAAGTTTTTACAGCAAAATTCCTTCAAAGGCAAGAGTAGTTTGTACAAGCCTGGGAATTTCCTTAATCTTTACAAGACTTCCTGGATCTGGATCTTAAATCTGATGAATATAAAAAAGTAATTATAATTCCTTTAAAACAGAATTTCAGATCTCAAACTCCTAATTTACAGTCTTAAACTTGTTTACAAGAAGTTGAGCTGTAACTGTAGCAAAACCCCAGACCACTCTGAATTACAGTTCACACCACTTCTTACGATAGGACGACGTTTTAATGCATGGAACTACCTCAGCCCTGTTGAATATGTGTGGAAATGTTTACGTGCAAGTTACTGGTAACAGACTGCATTAGGTTTTATAATGCTGCTGACGCCAGTTCCTCTCATTGATTCCTGGGCAACTGACCATAATGAATGAGATGAGCCATCCAAGGTGCTGCCATCCTGGTCGTGCACAGGCAGGAGGGGACAGAGGCTGGGAAGAGCTGTGGATTGTTTAACATGGGGCTTTGGGGTTGAGGAGTGTTAACTACCTTGCATACAAACCTCAGAGAAACTGAGTCATTCTTAAAGAGGTCTGCCGTGATCTGTGCTGGGGCAGAGAAGCCCCAGATGACAGCAGACATTTGCTATTAAATAGGGCAGTAACTTTTTTCAAGGCAGATATATACCTATATGTATATGTATACACATGTGTCTATTTTACCAATGTCAAAGACTGTATCTGGAGTTGTGTCTACAAATGCCAGCCACATTTCCTGAAACTGAAAACGCTGGGAAAGCCAAATGAATGGCAATTGATTCTACCATGATAGGTTAAGTAAAAATTCTACCAAAAAAAAAAATAGTGGGCAGGAATAGTGATATGGAACAGAGACAAACTGCAGCTGGAGAAGAAAAATAATCCACAGAAAACATTTTTGAGGGAACTACTTAGCAACTATTGGAAATTCAGCTCTTTTTTGTGAATTTTTTCTTATTCCTTAATCACATTGACTATGGAAACCTGCTCAAGTCTTCTGCAGACTTTTCTAGGGGTTTTCTTCTTGCAGCTGTTTTAAGTGTCTATCAATTTCCAGGTTGCCTTAGATACTGGTGATGCAGCAAACTTGTTGACTGGGCAGCCCTAAGAAACCTTTGCTTACTGCATCTTGTTACTCTGCATCCTGCCTTGAGAAAGGGAAACATAAAACTGCACTTTCAGCTGGCTGTCAGTGCTGGATGACACAGAAGCTGCCAGTCAGTAACCTGCCAACCATTCAATCCTCTCTGGATATTTTCTTCATAATGGGTAAATCTTGCATATCAACTTCTTCAAAGGAGGGAATTTTTGTTGTCATTGGTTTATTAACCAAAGTCTATGATGTAAAGAGAAATTTTATGAACAAACTGCTTTGAATAGACTCTAAAATGCCTAACCTGTTGGAATACCTGTTATTCTCTCCTTATTCATCCAAACAACATTAGAAAGCATTTTTATTGTATTACACATCACAACTTTATTTGTATTTCTTTGAACTTCTGCAACAAGGGTATGGAAACTAAAAAATAAAAACTCACCTGATCAGATCCAGCATGGCATCAACAGTACTGACTTCTGGGGTACTGCCCACCCTGTCAATCTCATTTGCTGTTTGAGGCACTCCAGGTTTAATGGTCACAACTAAGACAATCCCTGCAGAAGGAGAACCAGAAGAAGAGCTTACAGTGCAAGCAGAGGCATTGGTGCACCCTGCCTTAGCTATCCCATGTAGCTAAATTCTTCGTGAGCTAAAATGACCAAATGTTTTCCCTGCGTGCTCATGCAGAGCTGTTCAGAAAAGAGAAGTCTACAGATGGTGTCCTTAAATGTGCCGGTTCCCCCAACACAGGAGCTATTAGTGGTCTTGCCACTGGACTTGGGCACTCTAGCTTTGTTTTTGCATGTATGGTACTTTAAATCGCTACTGCTCACCAAGAGGGTAAATTACTTCAGCTGGGTTTCAGCTGAAGCATTCTGCAACTTTTGCATGACAATAATTTGAATTGCTATTTACCTTTTCCTTTATGCAGCTCTTCTTGTTAACAGCTTTCATATAGGAATACAAGTGCATTGTCCTGTGACCCCAAAGTACAACAGGATGTTTTGGTAATGTTAGTTAGCAATCAAGTTACATAAGAGAAGGGCTTCAGAAATAGACAAAAAATTATGGGCAAGAAACACTAGCTTTAACCTCGTGAATACTGAAATCAGTGACAAAATTTCCATTTCACTTAGTGGCTTCGTTTCAGGCATTTTTGCTATTCTATGAAATACCAGACCTTTCCAAATGTACATTCTTTTATTTATTTATTTATTTATTTATTTTATTTTACTTAACCTCCAAAGTCCAAACAAACCTAAAGCAAATGAAACTACCAGATCTCAGTGTGGGGAAAAAGAGGCATTTGGATGATCCTTCAACCAGCCAGGAACAAGGCTTTCTAATGACAGCTGTGAATAAAAGCAGCAATGAATTTGTGTAACCCTGTACTATGAAGCAAGTAATATCATAGTATCATAGAATAACTTAGAATAGCAAGGACCTCTGGAGATTGTCTTGTTAAATCCCTCACTTGGGGTAGGGACAATTTCTAAGTTAGATACATATTAATGTCAGGCTTTATTAATTTTTCTCTCTCTATTCACAGAAAATTTGCAGACAGATGGGCTAGCCTGAACGGTATAACTGCAGTGATACATCATTCTCTATGATACAGCTTCTAGAAATTAATCTGGCCTTATATGTCTGTACGTGATTCTTTTTCTATTCTTAAATACTGCTTTGCTTTCCAAGTAGGCCACATACGATGTACATTTTGTCCTTCAAATAAATACATATTTCTAGCATTCACTTAGTCTCAACAAAATACAAAGACAGGCCACAAAATATGTGACCACTGACAGAAGAGGGTTTAATTTTATTTCTTATTTAAGAAGGCAGGCTAAATATGTTTGTTTAAGCAAATATGGAAGATTTCAAGGCTGCTTGTAGGGAATGAACTTTATGCAAGAGGAGATGTGGACTTCAGAGGGGCAGGAGTGGAGCCTGGCAGTGACAGAGAGGACAAAAACCTTTTAGGAAGGAAATGAGATGACAAGGAAAGCAGTATTTTCTGTCATTCTTTCAGGTGAGACACATACATTCTCACATCTGAGAAGAAGTAACAATCTGTCAATTTGCTGTTGAGGAGATTCACTTTATAGTTAAGGCTGGCCTTTGATTTCATTCAGCTTTTCCACTGCTGGTCACTGTCTACACAAGCAGACAGCTCCTAACCTTCCCTGAGCTGGAATGTGTGGTGGAATTGCCTGTGGCTTCATACTGGATATGAATACAGTTTAACTTGTGAACAGAGAGACTAACTTCTCCCTGTATTTGGGTAGAAGTATGTCAAGAGGTTTGGTATGATTCCTGTCTCTTCTCTCCATCCTGTCTTGGGAAATTAGTAACGTCACAGTGCTGTACACTTGTGATTAAGTGATGCTGAGGGTTTCAAAAGTTACAGTATCACAGAGTACCTAGTATTACAGCAATGACTGTAGTGCAGAAATAATATATGACTGCTCGCAAACCAATCTTCCCAGAAACGCTGGAATCCAAAGCAGCAACACCTGCAAAAAGAACCACAAAAACAAACTACTACAAACAGTCTTAGAATAAACTTGTTATTTTTGTAGACAATTACTTATTGTCTTTAATGTCTATTCAGGAATTTTTTCCTTATTCAAGGTATTTTTAAATACTTAATTGCCAGTTGCACTTCTGAAAGCTGTCTGTAGCAGACCAACATGTTTGCTTCTGCTTCTTTGAAACAATCTGGTTTCTGTGGATTTTTCTAGGAAAAAGAAAATTGAACTTTTCTGATTCCCTGGTGTTTGTGATGAATTAGACTTCTTTGGTTTATGAAAGTATATTAGAATTTATTTCCATATTCACTTAAATAATAGCTTCACTTTCTTCAGATCTGTAACACTTTGGTTTTAAAACTAAAAGCCACGGGAAGGGAGTTGCTCAGGGTTGTTACCCCAGGTTGCTCAAAGGCACATACAGACACGTAAGGCTCATTCCTGGGGGCTTTGCCTTCATTAACAGGTGTTTTGGGGTTTTTTTTTTTGACCAAAGCTTGTCTGAAGTCTGGGCTGTTCCCACTCCTGCCTGTATCTGCCGTCGCTAGGAATTGAGGGCAGTTTTTGTTAATGAATGTGGGGAAAGTGCTGAGGTAGGTGTTATACTGAGGTCAACTTAACTTGTGGCAACAATATTATATCAAACTGCTCATGAAGTATTTTTTAATTGTTTAAAAGATTTACAGTTACATCTGTACACATACAATTCAGTAACCAGGGTAAAATGAACATTGTAATTGTAAAACTGGTCTGCCTATAACCACACTAGTTAATAATTCACCGCTATCTCTTTAGTATACATTTGTAATCCATTTATATTTTTATGTTTATTGAGTCAAATTATCAAAGACTGGCCAGATTCCCTTGCACAGAAAAGCAAAAATACCAGGAGGATATTTAACCTCAGATAAGCATAATTAATGTGTAAAAAATTTAAGTTTCTAAAGCTAAGGAAGAAAAATCAAGATTTTTCTGACACAATAGTAACTTACTGATCTTTGAGCTCGAAAAGGATCTTAGCCAGCATACTTCAACCGTGAGTTGATGTCTCTTTCAGAAGGTATATTAACAACAGTAACAACTTGTGCCTAGAGCGTTCATATAATGCCTTACTTGTTCTGTTAATTGTTATTCAAAATGCAAACAGTACTGGGAGGGGAAAATGAAGGTTATTTTATTTCACCATCTATTTGATTATTTGGTGGTCTTTCACGGGATAGCGTATCATCAGACTGAGCACAGAAGAACCACATATACATGCAGAAATCATGATGTAAAGACTATCTCAGTTTTACAGCAAATAAGGATAATAAAAGAGCTGTTCACACGGCAAGGGAATACAGAGAAAAGCAATGCCACAGCTATTACAGGAGGCTGTCAGCACTAAGGATATTGTTTGAGGCACAAACAACAGAATGGACACAGAATCTGGGCTGTTATTTTTACTTCTGACCTTGGGAACTGGGAAAAAACAGGTAGAAAAGAGGTCTTTTGCATTGCTGTAGGCTCAGCTGTGGGAATTATGGTAGTGATAACTCTTGAGAATGAATAGTAATAAATAATGGGTTCTGTGAACAATAGAACAACTGGTTTCAAAGGCTGTCAATGTTGAAACTTTTACACCTGATATATTAACTTAGAAGACTTTACATTATGTTTTAGCAAACTGGTATTGCCACAGTTCCATTTTAATGAAAAGTTCATAAAAACTAGAAAACATGGGATTTTATTCTAAAACTTGTTGTATTGAGTGTTGATAGTGGTTAGATAGACAGTGGAGGTAGGATAATAATCTTTTCATGGGATGGAGTACTTCACAAAGCTTGCCTTAAGATTTTTTTTGCTGACAGTCTTGCTGACTCAGCCAAGAGCCTAATAATCATCCAAGGTGATTTCTCTGGAGTACTGTTATAAAGATTCCACAATTAGTATGACACTGTGATAGCACTATTCTGGCTACAAATGAAATCCCTTTGCAAACTCTTATGCTCACAGGTTACAGATGTATAATTAGGGGACAAATTTGCCCCTGCCTTTTTAAACTGTATAACGATCCTGCTAGTGAGTGAGCTGTGCTAGAATCCAGCTTGTGCTTCCACTATCATGTTCGTGCTACTTTGCTAGTAGCCATAAAAACACACAAATCAGTCAGACATGGCTGAATAAGTACTAGCATGCTCTGAGGATGACAGGTGTAGGGGTTTTTTGTTTTGAAAACTGTTGTACTCTGAAACAAAACTATGTTCAGGATTATGCTTCTGTTTAGAGAACGAAGTAGCATTCACTACAACTGCCACAGACACAGCTTTGTACTGGGTGCGTTATGCTGCTAAGCTGCTTTTGGTCATGTTAGCTTGCTACATGTAGGAAAACACAATATATAAAAACAAATTTCCCTCCAGATATATCTAACTGTCATCAGTGAGCAACTGATAATCTAATGTAATTGATAGCTACTGGCTGCCTTCTCAAGCCAACTGAAAATTAAATTGCCTTTGAAATAATATCATGGCTTTGTAACTTCTTTGGGCATAACTGCAAGAGTTAATGCAAGATGTATTAAACAAAGCATACAACTAACACTGATTTCAGTTCATAAGAAAACTTATTTCTCAAACTAAGATGACACACATGCTACTCAAAATGGAAAGCTTGAAATGTTGCAAGTAAAGATAAGATCACAAAACCAGTGTAATTAAACTTGGGTGTCTATTGTAGATTATCACTAAACTTTTATAACTATTTTATTTGCTCTTCCCTGCCGCAGCCTATGCCCACATTTTAAATTGTTTAAACAGGTTTGAACAGATAAAACTGTAAATGTAGTCTACTGTACAGAATTTAAACAGGCATGATGAGTTCTCCTCCATACCTGGGCATTTCAAACCTGAAGTATTTCAGATTAGTTCCATAGATTTTCCTACAAGACACGTTCTAATTTAGCTGCAGCCACTGAAGCATGGAATGCAGTTCTGTGGCTGTGATACAAAAGACTTAAGGGACGTGATCACAAAAGAAATCCACTGGTGGTAAAATCTGTTTATCTATCTACTTCTTTGCCCATATTATTTTAGCAGAACAGAGTTAAGGTTTTAACCTTAACCTTAACCTTCAGTTTTAACAGCTGAAGCCAAATTTGGGATTCACTTGTCCAGTCTTCTGCAATTTAGCTTCTGTGTTTTCTATGTTACAGTCTCCAACTCAAAGCTCTTTTTAATGTTTTTCTCTTTTTGCCCAATTTTCTCTAATTTGCAACACATACACTTGTAAAAGAATAAAAAAGGAAACAATCAGTGAAATCAAGTCTCTCACATCTTTTTCTTGTCCCAGGACCTTAAAATCCTATCAAAATGAAATGCTGCATATACACCTTTTTTTTTTTTTTTTTTTTTTTTTTTGGAAAGGGTTGG
>JAVJGI010000057.1:30449732-30465211 GCA_035590275.1 Ibycter americanus | reverse complement strand
TCCTGCTCTAATTGAAGAAGTCAGTGAGAGTTTTTTCACTATGACAGGACTTCCCCCAACTAAATCAAAATTACTAATAGTTTACATTTTGCAGAAACTCCTGGAATCTCAAGTAGTGATTCCCACCATCACTCTCTTTGCTGTATGCTTGATTTACATCTTTATGTCCAAATGGACATGGATCTGGTCATGGGACATGCATTTGTGCATCGCTCACTGTCTCAAAAGCATATGTAGAAGTTGATGCTTTTCAGGATGTAACATTACCTTTTAAGACATTCTAAACCTAAAAACCAAAACTACAGATTGTATTTTCAACGTCTTGGTGATTCTTGTGCAAAAATGTTAGTAGTCACCAAAATTCAGTATTTTGACATCACATATGTTCACAAAATAGTGTCCTGTAGGCATCAAAACTTCCTAGATGCCTTTGGACCCAGCAGGATGGTCTAGTTACAATTATGCACCAAATAAGCCATTGCAACTGCCTCTGCATGCACTTTCAGCCTGCAGCAAAGGCACAACAACATGACTTAATGTTTAACTTTCTCTCATGGTAAGCTAAGTAGGATCCCCTTAGCTTGTGAACTAAAGATAGTCATTCAGGACCAGCTGATGTGTTGTCACTAGTTTTACTGCAGTAACTTTGTACGTATTGGGGCCCTAAATGTCTGCCACTGAGCATGTGTGCATGTACACAGGTCTGACAGCTCTGATCACTGGATATAAGCCCTGTATGGGACTGCATAATATGCAGATCCTCAGGAGGTGGGCATATTCAGAACACATCTAGTACCACCAAAGGCAGCCTGCATGCAGGTTCTGGTGCTATCCTTATATGTCCTGCATTTAGTCAATCAGGATGAGGTTACTTTTGAGCAAAATACTTTTCTGTCTCATTTCAGGGAAGGTTCACAGACAAATGCAGAGATGTGCCCTTGCCACTAACAGTGAGGTGCCTGCCTTGTTTACAGACATAGCTGAAGACACACCCTGGATCCTCCTTAGATCTTTCATTCACCTCTTTGTACTATTCTTTACAGTATTTTTTTAAAGTGTGAATTTTGCTTTGGCGCTAAAATTCAGAATTCCAAAGAGGTCACGTTGTCTACCTTGACTTTAGTAAGGCTTTTGACACTGTCTTGCATAACATTCCCACAGAAAAACTTACAAAGTACAGGTTAGATAATTGCACAGTGAGGTGAAGTGAAAACTTGCTCAGTAGCCAGACTCAGAAGGTTCTGATGACCAGCACAAGTCTGGCTGGAGGCAAGTCACGACTGGTGTACCCCAGAGGTCAATACTGGGGCTAATACTGTTTAACATCTTCATACTGACCCAAGTGATGGGGCAGAGTGCTCCCTCAGCAAGTTCACAGATGATTCAAAACTGGGAGGAGTGGCTGATACGTGAGATGGTTATACTGCCATTCAGAGGTACCTGGATGGGCTAGAGAATTCATCTGAGAGGAAGATCAACAAGGACAAATGCAAAGCTCTACACCTGGGAAAGAATAAAGGCACCAGTACATGCTGGATGCTGACTGGCTGCAGAATGGCTCTGAAGAGAAGGACCTGAGGTCCTGATGGACAACATGCTGACCACGACAGTAACATCTCATAGCAAAAGCAGCCAACAGCCTCCTGGACAGCATTATGAAAAGCACTGCCAGCACGTTGAGGGAGGTGATCTTTTCCCTGAACACAGCACTGATGAGGCCACACCCAGAGTACTGTGTCAGTTCTGGGTTCCCCAGTACCAGCAAGAGATGGACTTACTGGGCCAAGTCCAGTGAAGGGCCACGAAGATGATTAGGGGACTGGAGCATCTTTCACATGAGGAAAGGCTGAAAGTGTTAGGACTGTTCAGTCTGGAGAAGAGAAGGCTCAGGGAGACCTTATTCATGTGTATAAATACCTGATAGATGGCAATGAAGAAGACAGAGCCAGACTCTTCTCAGCGGTGCCCAGAGACAAGACAAGAGGCAATGGGCAAAAATTAAAATTCATGAAATTTCATCTGAACAGGAAAACACTGTTTTACTGTAAGGCCGGTCAAACATGTTGCCCTGAGAGGTTGTGGAATCTCCATGCTTGAAAGGTATTAAAAATCTGACTGGACATAGTCCAGGGCAACATGTTCTAGCTGACCCTGCTTGAGCAGGGGAGGTTGGACTAGATGTTCTAAAGAGGTCCATTCCAACCTCAACCATTCTGTATGACTCTTTGAAAGAGGAAACATGTCTAGCATGCATTATGATTACACGCAGGCCTACTCATTCAATTTAAATGTGCATTTCTCATGCTTGGAAGGTTACCACATTCCTTTTACAAGAGGCAAAATATCTCAAACATCCTGAAGAAAGTTCACAGGTGAACAGTGAAAACCATCACAGACAGACATGCCTGGTCCATTTGCTTGCCACACATTTCAGCATTACTTGCATAGATACAGCCAGTGCTTCTGTCTTCAAGAGCAGAGAAGCTCTACATATTCTATTGAAGTAACTTCTGCTCTTTATCAGTCTTGTTTCTTTTTTCTTGCCTAAAACCCTAACATAAAAGTGCAGAAAAAATCAGCTCATCTTTTCTATATAAATTGGATATGTCAAGGACAGAATCAGAGCCTCTTCTTCTCATCTCTGTATATGAATTTAACTCCTGTGAGAAGCGATCTTTAAAATCCAAGCTTGTGTTAGCAGTTACAAATGCAGTTTATTCATACTGGAATGTTAAACAATAAAAAGCAGCACAGTATTTTTAACAGCATGATTCTTGTTCCCCACGCAAGTGCTGGACAGGGATACATTTATGCTAACGACATAATTTATTTTAATAATGATATAATTTATATACATGTTATTTATTTCTGAAGACACAGGCCCAAATACAATCACAAATAAAGGCCTGCTTGAAAAAGAAATACATTAGTGTTATCTTGGTAGCTTCTCCTGGATCTCCTGTCACAGACTCAAGTTCAACATGATAAGAATTCAGTTTTCCTTTGCTTTCTGTCTCATTTCCTCCTCTATAAAAATGCTGCTGTCCTTTCTAGTAATTAAAACACCAAGCCCTTTTTATTCCTGTCTTTGTTCTTCTCTCCTTTACATACTAAAAACTGTTTCATCTCCCTTCATTCCTTCGGACACAGCCCTTGATTATTTTCTGCTGCCACTTCTCGCTCTGCCTCTTGCAACTTTCATTTCTGGATGTCTCCATCTTGCAGCTGTTGACATTCTCCATTTCCGTTCTAACACTGGGTGCCTGTCTCCCTGCATTGCAGGTACGCCCCAAGGGCCCTGGCAGCTCCCCTTAGACTCTTCCTGTCACAGGCCCACTTTGGTGTGCGCTGCTGAAATTAGTGATATTTTTGGCCATGAACTTTGAGGAGCTTGGGAGTTTGTATGCAATATCCTATTCTTGAAAGCACTTTCATAGCATGATCTAAATTCCCCTTTCATTTTCTGATGACAATACGCTCTCCTTTTCTGAAGTCAAATGTCTGATGTATTTCCATGACCATCCAACCAAACAACAAACACCTGGACATGAATATGTTCCCAAAATAGAGGCTTTGTGGAGATGAAAGGCGACAGTATAGTGACAAATGTGTCCTGATGAATTGTAGGAAGCTAAACCAAAATAGTCATAACCCTTGTTCCCTCAGCAAAGGCTTAAAGAATAAAGACAAGTTTGTTTGGCCTTTTTTACCTTTTTATTTTATTTTTTTTTTTTAAAGGCTATTTGACATTCCTTTGCTTTGGGCTTGCTCTGGCAAATCTTTCCAAATCTTTCCCTACTGTGTGAGCTGTTAGCAAATTCTGGCATCCCATGGTGGGGTTCCAGCCAGCGGTTTGCTTGTTCCTTCCAGAAGAGGGAAGCTTTGCTCTTCTTTCCATAACCCCTTCCTGGCCACACAATTTGCCTCCCCACTCTCTTGCACTTCCCCACAACTCCTTTGCATGAAGCATACTGGACAGATATTAATTTTTTTCCCTCATTAATAATTTTCTGTCAGGTCAGTGAATTGAATGGATTCACAGAAGGATCCAGAAAATGCCAGAGCTCATGCAAGGTACCCCGTGGGAGTTTGTTGAGACCAGGGAAGTGTAAGTGAGGAATCTCCCCTTTTACGACAGTAAGCTATGAGATCAGCTCTCCCTTTTTTGTGAAATGGCAGCATGAGACTACTTACAGTAGGTAACTCTGTACCTGAGAATATGCAGTTGCACCTTTGGGCTTGCAATTTGCAACTGTTTAAACCACTCCTGAAAACAGGGAGAAAAGAGATACAAGGATCTATAAACATGTAAGTTATTCTCTCACAGCTCTTTATAACTTAATTACCAGATAATGGTGCTAAGCCTTCCAAATCCATTCTCATTATACACAGAACAGCTTAATCTACATGTATGCAATCTATACTTTTCGTTGTAGAGTTCCATCTACTTGTTTTTAAAGGTTATTTCTTTTAGAAAGAAAGCTAAACCACAATGATAATCTCATCAGCTAACAGTACATTTCCAGTCATACCTGTAATCATACTTGATATGATTAATGGCAGAATGATGAGTTTGAGCATTCTCATCAGCACTTCCCCAGGAAAGGAAAAGTAGAATTTATCCAGGTTAGACAGTTTGCCATATTCCCGTACCAGCATGCCAACTCCAATACCTAAAAGGCACATAAAAAATGTGACATAAATTAGCAGTAATTTAGAGACATAGGGAAAAGGAGGAAAAATAGGATAAGAACAGTAAAACACAAAGAGCAAGCAACAGACACTTTTTTACAGCCATCGTGGAACTTCTAAAGCAAATTAGAGATGCTTCCTTTTCTGTTCTATATATTGATAACCGGCATAGTAATAACACATATAATTCTGAACTTGAAGGATGTCTTCAGGTATGTCTTTGGAGAAATCTGATTATCAGTCCAGTGTAGCAGTGACTTTTCACCTGCTTTCACTAACTCTAGAAGACCCATAGCTGGCATTAAAAAAAAAATCAATGTAATATATAGAGACTACCAAAATTAAAGAAAGCAAGTAAATGGTATAAATATTTTAGATAATTTGTATTGGCAAAAATATATCTACCCAGCAGCAATAAAAGGAGTATGATTACAATCACTAAATTAATTTCCAGGAAGCTGATCAACAAAAACACACTCAGCATATTTCACACACATTCTACTACCTGACCAATCTACAAAATACCATACTATAAGGTTAACCAGTGACTGAGCCATGGCACAAGGCACCTTGGTACTTCCTCTTATCTCTGGATTAAATGAATTATCAGACAGTTTAGCTTCTGAGACATGTCACAGGTAAGAGTTCTACCAAAAGAAAATGAATTATAGACCTAAAGACAAGTATCTTCAGTCTGACAGGCAATACTTTTATTTTCCATTTCAACATGATTTTCAAATGAAAATCACTGGTATAGGAAATGTATTGATCAGTGTTGAGAAAGCATTATGACTGTTATTCCACATATGAACTTCGTAATGTTTCAGTCCTGGCTAAACTGAATATCAACAGATCCAATTTCTAACTGCATTCAGTGAGAGACACAGCAACTCTGAACCCTTCATTGGAAGGCTGAAAGGTCTCATTCATATGAATAGCCTCACTGAAATTAAGAATTATTTACACCCTTTCATATTTTAATGACATCAATGGTGTGTATTTTGCAGCACAATTGTTACAACAGCACAAGAAGGTGCTACCAGTCTACCTTTACCAGCCTCAGTGGCTCATGTAAAGTTGCAGCATCCCAGGAAAGCTGCTATTGCCCAAGCCAAATACACCCCTTACCCCAGTTTTATTTTTGATGGCATGCAAGGCATTTAAGTTAGATGCTGCTCAAGAAGCTGGTGTAAAGTTTGACCACACAGGCTTATAGGATACATTCCTTATTTTAAGTGATGGAAGTTGTGGAGGTAGACAATACCAGCAGGTTCAAAACCACATTTTAGGCAAATCCACAGACAACTGGTCTGTACTGTTGATACTGAAGGAAATACACAGGGATCTCATGCCCAATTTTCTACTAAAAAGAGAAACTCATCATTCACTTCTAGGAAGTAAGGATTTTCACAAAAATTCTCCCTAAAGATTTACCATGTTTGTGGTTTGTACTAATTCACACAGTATCTGCATGTTAGTTGATGCAGAAATGTAAACTAATAGTTAGCTTCACAGAATTTGCCTCTGAGAGCACAGAAAGATAATGAACCATTTTTTCTGTGCTCTATCTGCATCTGCAAAAACAAGCTGAAAGAAAACAGAGGCAGATTATAAACTCCTACCAAGTCTTTCCTGATATTAAAGAGATGAAAAAAGAACAAGTTGACCTTTCAGGCAAATAGGCTGCTCTAAGTAACTACTAAAATTTCTGATTTAGATGTCATCTATGCCTGTGGTGGTTTGATTCTGGCTGAATGCCAGGTGCCCACCAAAACCACTCTACCACTTCACTCCTCAGCCAGACAGTGGAGAGAAAACAAAATGGAAGGCTCTTGGGTCGAGATAAGGACAGGGAGATGACTCAGCAATTACCGTCATGGGCAAAACAGACTCGACTTGGGAAAATTAGTTTATTACCATTCAAATCACAAAAACTCATCTTCCCCCAGCCCCTCCCTTCTTCCTGAGCTTAACTTAATTCCTGGTTTCTCTACCTCCTTCCCCCGAGTGGTGCAGGAGAATGGGAGCTGTGGTCAGCTCATCACATGCTGTTTCTGCCACTTCCTCCTCACACTCATCCCCTGCTCCAGCGTGGGGTGCCCTCCCACAGCAGACAGTTCTCCATGAATTTCTCCAACATGAGTCCTTCCCACTGGCTGCAATTCACATGCTGCTCCAGTATGGGTCTTTTCCATGGGGTGCAGTCCTTCAGGAATGGTCTGCTCTAGCATGGGTCCCCCACGAGCTCACAAGTCCTGCCAGCAAACTTGCTTCAGTGCAGACTTCCCACAGGTCACAGACTCCTTCAGGCACCCATCTGCTCTGGCATGGGGTCCTCCATGGGCTGCAGGTGGATATCTGCTCCACCATGGACTTCCATGGGCTGCAGGGGAGTCTCTGCTCTGGTACCTGGAGCATCTCCTGTCCCTCCTTCTTCACTGACCTTGGTGTCTGCAGAGTTGTTGCTCTCACATAGTCTTTCTTACTCCTCTCTTCTGCTGGTGCAGATACTGCTCCCCGACACCACCACCACCACCACCACCCTCCCCGCTTCTTAATATGCGGTCCCAGAGGCATTACCACCATTGCTGATTAGCTTGGCCTTGGCCCATGGCAGGTCTGTCTTGGAGCTGGCTGGCATTGGCTCCATTGGACATGGGGGAACCTTCTGGCATCTTCTCACAGAAGCCACACCTGTAGCCCACCCCCGAAATACCTTGCCATGCAAACCCACTACAGTGCCAGTGAGCACGGGATAGTTTAAATTCCTTGCGTCAATCTTGAATCCTGATAGCCTTGAAGGTATTTGCAGTATTATGCAAATGTATTTGATCAGTGAGTGATAAGACACAATGATGTCTATTACCAATCTAGTGACTGAACTAAAAGTGTTGAAAGTAATTTGTCTGCACTTTAAGACAAGCCCAACGAAGATACAGCTCTGTTTGTAAAATGGTTACATGTACTGAAGTATGTTGCCAAGGCTTTGATCCTGAAAACAGCAGTGCAAACAGCTGAATCCAAGCATACAGGTAATCTCCATGTCTCAGACTATTCACACAGTTTACAGTAGGCATATGCTTAAGTTACAACAAGACTACACTGTATGATTATTAAAAGCTGTGTAATACCACTTTACTGTGCAAAGGTGTGACTAGGACATGTCCTAACCATGTGCCTTTCATTCTAGGTGGTGACTGTTGTGGGAAGCTGGGAACTTTGATCATTGTACATTTACCAGGATTACTAACCAGGTAGGACGATTCACCCTCATTTTCATTCTTCAAGAGTTCTCTTTTCCACTTCTTTAGATTTCACTACAAAAACTTTCCACGTGCTCTCAAAATTTTAGCAGGGTTTCCTTAATTTTTTCACTTATATATTTATATTCCTTTAATGTCGGGTGGGTTTTTTTTGTAAGGATATTAATTATCTAGTGGCAGTATCTGAGAACAGACTTCCTTATTCCAACAATCTCTTGAAAATACATTATTTCTCTCACTTCCTTGTTCATACTATTCCTTTACTGGACAGAGCACTTGTATCTATATTAACTTGTGTAGTATGCCAAAATACAGTAAAATGCAGCTACCTTTTAACTGGAGCTACCATCTAGCACATGCTGCTTGAATTTACCATGTGAATGTAAGAAAAAATTTCATTTTGTAACAAGAGAAGGTTAGAAAGTTAGCAGAATAAATTTGCTTATGTACTGGAAATAGATGTATATAGAACTTTTTGATCCTGGTCTCAATAACCCAAGTTCAACTGGAATTTTCCTCCTGGGAATTAAAATGCACAGGAAGAAGTGTGGCCCAGCATAAATATATTTCTCATGGTCACCAGTGCTTTTAACATCACATTGATTACAGCAGCCATAAGCAAGCATAGATGAATGTCTTATAAAATGTTAATTTTTCTACAGGAACGCTACTGATACTCCACCATTTCTGGAACTAATTCTTATATGTGCAATTAATTCTAACAACCACAAAACACCCTATAGTAGGCAAGGACTCTACTATATATTAGGATTTTTCCTTTTCATTTGTCTCTTTCATTTATGGAATAACTTAATTCTGCTTTTCTTTAAAGAGCAAAACCTCACTTTTCCTGCGTGCCCTCTTCCTCCTTCCTCAGCTTCAACTACTCCACCTTTCTTCTCGTCCACGCTGAACTGTTTTTGTTTCTTTTCCATCTCCTCTCCTTGCTTTTCCTTCTTGCCCACATTGCTAAGTTAGGTTATGATTTTCACCACAAAAGCCATCCTTTACTTACAGCTCAATGGTATGTACCGCTCAAGGTCCAGATTTCTGCATGCTGGGCAGAAGGGAAGAATTAAGGTGGATAAACAGTACAGTCATGTGTCTTTATTTTCTAAGGCAAATAACCCTTTGCAACTGCACATAGTACAGCACATGCTGGACAGCTTGGTGTCTACATTTCCTCTCCCAGCAGCCAGACACAGAAAGTGAAAGGTGCCATCTGGGTCCCTGGGATTGCAATGGATGAAGAGGCCACAGGACAATTCTCTTGTCTGAACCCATATGAAACAACACATGCCTTGACTCCTTGGCACTACTTTCCCAGGCAGCACACAGTCTTTTTACAAGCTTGGTAACAGAAGGGAAATCCTTCAAACAAAGGCTGTAAATGCAAACTAAGAGAATTGAGGGGTGAGGGTGAGAAGAACAAGAGAAGAAAATCAGAACTCAAGAAAATCACTCAAAATGAGTACACAAGAGAAATCTGTTGGCACCCATCTTTCAGGCAGTCCTAGCATGAAAAGTCAGAGGGAATACAAGCTTCCTTTGTATGGGATGACCCATTCTTTGTTGTGTTACCCAGGGAAAGAGTGAGAAGCACCGCGAGGGGATAGCACCTGCAACTGGCTGCACTGCAGGTAGCCAGCACTCGATCCATCACATCTGCCAAGCCTTAGGCTTTCCAAGGCCCAGGAGATGATGGCTGTGTGTAGTAATGTGGCAGAACCAGTCTGGCCTGTGTATGTGCATAAGGTGAGTGAACCACCGAAATTAAGTAAAATGTGTCTTGGGAGACCATTATGGTGCAGGTTCTGCATTCTGCAAAGCTAACTGTGACATTTGGATATCTGGTGAACACTCATTTATCACAATCTGCCCTACATCTAGAGTATGTATTTTTGCATATTGCTGTTGTTTCTGAAGTGTTTTTTATGGAAAAAGGTAAATTATTTGCATGGGAACAACTACAGGACTACTACAGTTTTCTTCAAGTACTGTGCTGGAGTTCATGACACAGATTTGGAAATGAGTAAGAAAAGAAACACACAACCTGTTCAAACAAGTTCCATAATCTCTGGGCTCATCTGTAGTAGCACACATGAGGAGTGTCACAGATTGTCCCACAGCATTGCAAACTCATAAAAATGTGCTGCCCTCTCAGAAGCCTCCTGAGCAACCAAACGCGGAGACTATTCACAATTTTTCAGGGAGTGATGGCTAAATCCTGAAGCCTTTTTTTGTATAATTATGTGGGGTCAACATAATTCAGATCCTGAATTTGAAAACTCAGAACACCTGGGTAGCTGAATCTGTTCAGGACATGCAGTAAGACACGTCTGTGATTACTTGTTTTACATCATTACCACTGTGGGTTAGATGCTTTTCAGAACCTGGTCACATCTTTGATAACAAGATGGCATGATACGACGCACCTTTACTTTCTTTACCTTCATTCACAGGTAAAACAACTCACGATTTAGAAACCAGTAACTGAAGTCCACATATAGGCAGGCACACCTGGTCCTATTTCTCACTGAAAGAGAATATAAACCAGGTAAAATTGGTATCTAACAGGTAGGACTCCCTAACATGTTGTTTTCAGTCATGGATGATAACGCTGGTATGGAATGCACAGTGTTAACTGGCAGGGAATTCTCACTCCATCAGTGTGCATGACACCACAGAAACAGCACATCAGCCTTCAACTCCCACTGATTTTATTCTGGGAAAGATCCTTAGGAATGAACCTATAGGAAGACAACGAGAAAAAAAATCCTGCATATATTTCTGGACAACAATTAACCTGCTTCGTAAAATGGTCTGTTCTGAATTACACCATGTCCCTCTCTGTAAACAGCTGTGGTATTTATTTTTCCTGTTTTCGTGTAATTCCAGCATGTAGAAACTCTCTTTCTCTGGAGCAAAGGTTGTGATTCTGGCTGATACTGATAGACCCTGGGGGAATTATAGAAATTTTGCTTTGATACAGCATTGAAAGCAGAAAAAATGTGGGCATGTCTCATGGTTCAAACCTGATATTGTTTAATTGTACTGCAGCAACATGGCTTGTGCTATTAACAAAGTGATTAAGCTCTTCATAATTTCACAAAATATGCTGTTCATGTGACAAACTAAAATACAATGACTTCTATCATACTGGATTACCATTACAGCAGATGATTCATAGGACTCAAAAGGCTAGCAAACAAAGTTCACCGACTTGATCTGAAACACAATACAAAACATTCAATACAAACATGTCCAATTGCAGCACAAGCAGGCAAGATTTTTGCAGTCTGTGATACAGTCTGAGTCCTTTAATAATACTTGATAAAACCCATTTTGTTCTCTGAAGTTTCTGTAATATCACTGGCTATCTCTTACCTACAAAGAAATACACAGTGCCAACTACAGAACACTAAAATAGAGGATGCAGAAGAAATTATTACTTATAATAACACTTATAAACTTATTATTTCAGCTTATTAATTCAGGTCTCTGCATTAATTTTAGTATTTTCTAGTACTATGCATTTTACTGGGTTACACTCTACTTGACAATTAATACTCCTTCTGATAAACATACTGATGTTACTGGGAAAAACAAGATTCTTAGAAAACTGCAGGCAACTATTGAGGTAGGATTTAGACTCTCTGAGGTATAATTGCATGGCAACTGATCTTAACTCTCTGGATGCTGGTGGTGTCCAGACTACCAGCTTGCTTTCAAAGATACATGAAGAAAAGTTCCCTCAGAAATCTTCCAGAAGAAAGTTCCCAAGTCAGATCTTGGTGTATTGAAAAATATGTAGTAGGAATGTGTTATAGGAAGGTGTGCTCATTCCTCCGCTGAGGTGAGACCCCCCTGTGTCCTCTCTGATTAACCTGTTGAGGGTGCAGTAGTTGTAAATTCCTTCACACAAAAGACACACTGTCATCTGACTGCAGTGTGAGGAAAGTTCGGGTGGACAGTGACTCCCTGTGATGGACCTTCAGGAATGAAGGGAAGGCACGAATGGCATTGGCCAGAGGGGGAAAAACAGCTTCTCCGGTGTAGGGTACTCGCCTTACTCACAGCATGTGTGAAGCCTGCTGCAGCCGGCAAAGTCATGTAACTCCTGCTACTTTCTGTGCTGCAGTAGCCTGTAGCAGGGCTGGTAACACAGAGCAGGGCAGCATGTAGCAGTCACTGATAACACAGAGTGGCCTCTCTCCAATGCAGCCCTGCACAGGACCCACCCTACCCTTACTCAAACCAAGGGCAGTTACTTCATTCAGCCAGGAAAAAGGAAATGGCCATTCTCCTGTCACTATGAGTGACCACAGTTCTGCCAGGTGCTGAAGCAGCGCTCCCCCAGAACACCAATGCGCTAAGCTGTTTGATAATTTAACAGTGTCTCCTATTTGTAAGTGACTCTTACTTTCATTTATCTAAATATGCTGTAGATAAATTTCACGTGTATGCATCTTCCAAATATTTACAGTATGCAGATGTAACTTCTATCTGAGAAAGCCAGTATAAAAAGAATACAGTTGAAGGAAAGAAAAAAACTTTACAATCGTGCTTCATCTATATATGTATCTCAATACACTAACAAAAACTGCCATACAGAACCTACCCATAGGGACAGCCCATTAACACGCAGAAAAAATACA
Source organism: Ibycter americanus (assembly GCA_035590275.1). Taxonomy (NCBI): domain Eukaryota; kingdom Metazoa; phylum Chordata; class Aves; order Falconiformes; family Falconidae; genus Ibycter; species Ibycter americanus. Next base: position 30,452,598 of record JAVJGI010000057.1, on the reverse strand, counting down.
GACAGGTGTTGCAAAAAATTAATTCCTTTGTTAGTCCTTAATTCTGTGAAGATAAGTTGTATCAGAGATACAAGTTGCCTCTTTCACAGCTTTTCAACAAACTTGGTGACTCATTAGATTTGTGCAGTACAGTGCTTACTATCTTGAGATACCAAAGGCCGTATTACCAAGATTACGTCATAAATTAAGTAATCTGGGGAAAAAGACAGTTCTTTCCCAGCAGCTAAACAACCTACATTTCCTCACAAATTTGGATGTGTCCTGGTGAAAGCCCTTGTTCTGCTGGGGAATACCATGTGAACCTCCTTAAGGCTTCAGCAAAAGTGAACTCAAACTGAAACACACAAAGACGGACTGTGGAGTAATGGAAAGAATGAGGAGACTACCTTCTGAAAGGAGATTAAAGAGCTTGGTTTGTCCAACAGGGATGAGTGAGCTAGAAATCCAGAAAATGGTTCAATAGCAGAGAAAGAGCAATGTTTTAACAAACAGATACATATTGAACCTGAATATATTTAGACTGGAAATTGTAGGGCTTTCAACAATCAGACGGATTAATATAGCTTCCTAGGAGGATGTGCAGCACAAAGAAGCCTATCCAACTTTAAGGCGGAGCATGACGTGTTACAGAAGTTTATCTAAAATGGTGTAACCTGAAGCAGCAGTAGACTAGACGTGATCACCCAGGAGGTATCTTTCTATCCCATATTCCTCTGTTTTACAGTAAAATTGAAATGTAATGTGACAACGGTAACTTGCCCTTCTTCTTTTGAAGACCTTCCCCATGACCCCTTTCAGCTGCTACTTCTGAAACCACTACCATTCTCCTTCACCTCACCCATCTGTAACTTCGGAGCCTCCCATAACTACGACCTCTCTGCAGTCACACAGACACATACAGGTCTTGTTTGTATAAAACAGTGCTTTCATTTGGACACCTTCTGTCACTCATTTCAGATACTGTCATGTGCCCAGTTCCAGTGTCTAACACTTCGCTTACCTGGCCTAACTTATTACACCACCAATGACACCATTCTGATGCCACCCAAAAAATTAGAGCTTCTCACTCTTTCTTGTAAAAGTCCACTGGTCTTCTGTTCTCTTTCCACAACAATTGTCTGGTATCCCAAAGCTATATGAGTACCTTTGTGCATTGTACATAGCCCAAGAGATACTAGCTCAATACAGCACATCAGGAAAAATACATTCTCATTTAAGACCCCTAAAACCATGAGAAACTATATGGTTGGTAAAGGTATAAGAAACGTGAAAGGCTAGTAACTGGGAATATCTGCCAGATTCTGACCCTTGTTACAGCCTCCATTTTAAACTGTGATGAGAGGAAAGGACAGTAAACAGCACATACTGTTCTAGCTGCCCCCTTGGTGGAAGGATGATGAGAGGGAAGAACAACAGACAGGACATACTGTTCTAGCTATCCCCTTGCTGGAAGGTTGATGAGACGAAAGGACAGGACACACCGTTCTAGCTATATCCTTGCTGAAAGGGCAGTGGAATGATTCTGACTGTAACAAATTGAGATAAGCAGCTGAAAAGGCAATTTAGTGGAAACTAAAGAGAGACAGACAGTGACATGCAGAAATATCATTATTCTGAAACTAACGAATATGTCAAAGTGTTGAGCCACTCTGCATTTTACTTTCTGTCTTTAAAATTAAATTTAGACATTCTTTCAGAATTGCTGGGTTTCACACACTTCTGAACAGACCCCATCCTGTACCAAACTGTATGCAGTGTAACAGAAAAGAACACACAGACAAGCATCACAACTGTCTAAAGAGGCATAAAAGGCCACTAGTATCATTTATGCAGCTCTAAATCACAACACGAAGAAACCAGAGTCTTCTGTTAAATTTCCATGATACCACAGTTGATTCAGGATGTCTGGTCTTCACATGTTATAAATTCCAAACTAATAAAACGTTATGCTTCAGAATTCAAGAAAGGAATCAGATGTTTGCTTTACAACTATACTTGTCAGAAACTGACAGGGCAATAATTCCTTTGCTTTAGTATATACCCTTTAATTTTTTTCCTGCTGTGAAGAAAAGAGCTCTGTTTTATTTCAAGAGGCAGTAAATCTGCTTCATTGTTTGTAACCTTCAAACTGTATTGTGCAAGCAAAGAGAAATGGTACCCAAGAAAGCCTAAACTAAGCTAATAGGCCACTTCTTGGTAAAGGTACAAGGAAGTGGAAATGAAGAACAGTGAAGCTTTACACCATATCCAGAATGGGCTTTTTATTTTAAATTACACTTGTCAGAGACAGAAACAATTTGCTGCAAGAAACTGGAAGACTTTATATGTTTATGGGGTTTAGAGGCTGCAGGCCGCATTTGCAAAAGAAACTTCCTATCCTCAGGAGTATGGTGAGCTCCCTGGATTCAGGGTGGCCTTCCATGTGGTGAGAGGCTGTCAACAGAGTGACAGGTTACTAATTTTTCTGTTGTTATCTTTGCCCTGCAAGCCATTCATTCCTGTAAGAATGCACTGCTGAGCTTCCACTAATGCTAGCATGTGTTGACACTGCTCACATGGATGAATTTTAGAAGGAACTAATGCTTATAAAAGCAGCTGTCAAATCCCCTGTGTCTGATTACAGAGTCCAGCCTTTCAGTTAGCAGGTGTGAATGCACTGGACAATTTTATTTTTTTTAAAATCACAAGCCTGTGAACAAAAAGTGTTCTTATAGGGAGATATTACTAGTTAATACTATAATGTAAAATAATAATTTTCATTAAAACTAAAGAGAATCAATTTTTCACATATGGACTACTGGGGTGATATCATAAAGCACAAAATAGAAGCTCCAGTGGCTGCTCATCACTCATCAAATCCTGGCAA
>JAVJGI010000057.1:30402440-30415623 GCA_035590275.1 Ibycter americanus | reverse complement strand
TAAATTGTAGTTCTGACTTCTAAACTCTTTTTGAGTCGAGTTCATTTCTCCTGCCGGTTTACTTTTAAACCAGCACAAATGAAGAGAACTGGAAGGGCTTTCCCATGCATGACTATCAATTCTGGGAACAGAAAACAGCATGGAGGCTGATTATTTTTCCAAACTTTTGTACTAAAGCTATGCATGGGTCTGGAGACTTAGCAACTTTCTAACGCTAGGTTGTTTCATGTGCTGTCCAGTGTGAAAGAAGGCAATTAAACAGTGAGTCCACAAAATTCACCCAAAACTAAAATTTTTCTCCATGAGGACCCACAATGCCAATTGTATATTGTGATTTTAAACACTGAGTAACTGCTGATATGTGACAGTGACAACTGTCAGAATATCTACAAAGCTGTTGAAAAAATAAGAGAGAGGTGATGCTGTCAAGGTTTGCTTATTTGTGGGAGTGGTTCATTGTGGATCATTGCACACAATGAATGGAAAAATGCACAACATACTTATCGTGCTGGGCCAGTTCCACACCCACATTCTTGGACATGTGGGGTTTGAAAAGAGTCTGCAGCCAGGGGTGAAGGGCTAGGTATTTTTGTGCTTTCAGTCACGATGTAGATGTGGTGCTTTTTGTTGGTGCGGACACCCACAGCGAAGGGAAGCAGTCCATACAGGTGACTATAATCACTTTACTGACTTCTGAGTGCTTGAGATTTACATCTCAAAACCCTTTTTGATGTAGGGTTTAGTTTTGTTTTCTGTATTGTGCCATTCTGTTCAGTGGCTGAACTGGTCCATAATGTCACATCGGTACTACGAAAAGACATGCTGGAACCATCTTTAGAAAGGAAACAGAACAGAATAGCAACACACTGCACTGTGCCACTGCTAACACTGCTTTTAGATATTTGTATCCATGACTTTGAAGTTACATCTTTATCATGGATTGTAGTACAAAACTGTCTGGAACATGACAGTTTAATTCTTTATCTTTGTGCTAATTAGCACAAAAGCAGGGCAATAGCAAAGCCCTAAGTCATGCATTCTGTACCCCAGAACTGTTTATCCACAATATTCATGCTACTTCATGTTGCAACATATAACCTTCCAAATTACAACACTGCCATGTTTTCTCATGTATTATAAAAAAAATCTGTAAGATTTAACTCTGCATATGACAAGTGTATGATAGGAAAGACAGTCAGAGTGGGTGAGAAGTCTGGCTCAATGCAAAATTACTTGTCGCTGTGGGAGGCTGCATACAAGCAGCCTACTGTCAACTAAGCACCTGGTCTCAAACTTATCATCACTGTTTTCCAGAAATGGTTGCCAATGTTACTAGCCTGATTTTAGTTATTTCCTGTCTTTTGAAGGCTGGACTCAATGACCTGACATACTTTTTTTTTTTTTTTCCTGGTGTGTTTAGCTCTGTGTATAATGTCGCGCCAATACAAAACAAGGTACCTGAAGGCTCGGAAAAGCCAGTTCTTGTTTAGACAGAGCTGTTTCTTTGAAAAGGTTCATTATATGACTGGTCTCTATTTAAGCAGAATTTCATAAAAACTTGATGCACGTAAGAAAAATGTGCTTTATCTCATGCTTACAATAAAATGCTGTACAGCCTCAACTAGTGTGCTCTCTCCCTTTCATTTCCTCGGGAAGTCCTCATTTTATAGATTCTTCATCTAACCTGAAATAAGTTGGGTGTAATTTCTGAAATGAAAGGAGTGGGGTGAAAGATCAGAGAGGACCTAGGAACTCACTTGTGGACTGTAAATGCCTGTTTCTGGTGAGTCTGCCTGCATTGCAGAGCTTATTGTGTCCCAGCAGCATGTGCCTGCCTTTCCTGCCCTGCTGTTGGAACGCAGAAGTAAAATGTTGTTATAAGACACTGAGATGTACTGCTACCACTTGAGACCCTCAGAGTGTGGAGATTATTTGCACCTTGCCTAGGGCTCAGTCCTATTACTTTGTCCTTTAAGTGTGACTGCAAAGCCACTTGCCTAGTTGCAGAGTTTGTGACAAAACTGCAACTCAGCCTGCACCAAACCTGTGTTGTGATGCCTCTGAAGGCAATGTAGCCCTTCTTACTGCAATGAAGTTTAAGGTGACCTTTACGAGCATGAACACCTTCCATGTTGTACAGAATAAATAAGAGGATAAAAAGAGGCGAACAGTGATCTTCACAAAGAAACTAACATCTTAAGCTCTCTCAAAACAGACAGCAGGTTTTGATACCAGTATTACTACATGCATAGTAAATCACTGTGGCTGGTGGGGTGTTGCCCAGATGGTAGTGCTGTTTCCTGCCTCAATACACAGTTAAACCTGTAATGTGGAAACAGCCTCTTTAGGAAAAACTGATCACTGACTAGGAAATGTTTGCTGCAGGGATGACTAAGATATTTTTCAAGCACTTGCTTGCACTCTTAACCCAGAATAAGGGCATGAAAAGATTGATCCAGTCTTGGTACTGGATCACCAGACCACTGGTCTCAGGTCATGGCCCTAGAAGGGATCACCATGCAGTTCACCCCATGCTTCTGTTCAGACAGGTGTACACAGTACTGCATTGCTGAACAGGGAAGGTGACAATGTTATTCAGTGTTTTTGTTTGTTCATTTTTGTTTCATCAGCTTCTGACAATATGGGTCTCCTTTCCTGTTTCTCCTGTACTGAATAACGTGACATACTCTGAAAGTAGATCACAACAGGAGTACCTGAAACAAACTGTTCATAATGTAAATGTATAGAAGGAATTTTTGGCCTTTTGGTATCATGTTGTTGCACATCCTTTATTGCTCAGAAATCTAATATTACATTTGGGAATACAGGAAATATTTCAGACTGAACTATTTTAGTTTGCTTCAAATCTCTGGGTGTGGTATGATCTGATTTAGCCATCTGAGGCAGGGACTGACCTCTGCAAATGACTAGTTTTAAAATGCTGTTGCCACAGACATGTACAGGCAGTATGATTAGATGAATGTCTTAATTCCCTTTCTTAGGATGCAACTGATGAAGAAACATTGTGGGTTTTTTCAAGGGTTCTGGATGGAGGCAGCTTTGGAAGAGGACAGGCTATCCTATTAGAACATTTGTCCTCCCTGTCACAAGTATTTATTATAGACTACAGCTTTGAAGCAGAATTGGATATTGGTGTCAGGTGGGGGGGATTGCTGCAGGTGACTTTTACCCTCTCGTTTAAGGACACGTGTATTACCAATTAAAATGTCCCCATACAGAAGTCACCCAGACTCAAAACCCCTGATTCCTCCCAACTTGGGAAATTGACTGGGAGATGCAAGAGGAAGGGGCCTTTATGCTTGTGCTGCCATGTTGTCGCAACAGGAGTTGAAGTAAGTATTTTGCACTTACAAAGTACTTTTCACTCACTGCATTTGCGCTTTGCAGGAGCCCTGATGTCATGACTACCCCCATTTCATTTGTGAATCCTCTAACAGATAGTCAGCACAATGTCCACGACTGGGTCCTGCAGCCAGCCACTGGACCTAGTTTTATGGCTGCTGCAAACTGGGGCAGAGCTGCGTGCACCTCATCTCTCCCACTCTCACACATCTTTTCTCCAGAAAGCAAGGGAAGCGGTCCACAGCAACAGTGGTATCACGGCTGTTGGATGTCCTTTGGCACTGCTGCAAAGAGCAACTGGCACTGCTAGTCTGCCTCCCTACTTGTGCTTCTCTCACATACTGAAACACAGCAGGTTCCCTCAGAACATGAGGAAATGGTCCTAATGTGAGGATGACTGAGCCCTCAGACACTCTCTGATTCTAAGCTTACAGCTGTCCTTGTGCAGACAGCTGAGCAGTTGCTTTTCTTCCAAGCATTTCCAACAGTCTTTCCATGGAAAATGAAGATTGCACCACGGGGGTCCCTTTTCCCTGCCAACAGAGGACAGTGGCAGTGAAACTCTTGGGCAGCACCCCACCAACCTCCGCGACCCTGACCCATGAAGCAGCTTGACCAGAATGAAACTGCACCTGACCTTGCTTGCTCCCACATTACATTCAAAGGCAAATGAGGAAAGCAAGGTGGAAGGACAACAGAGGTGCCCAAGCTTTCCCGCAAAGCTGCACCTGCAGAGTCAGCTCTGGGGCTGGGTGGGATCTGTGTGTAGCAAGCATCTTGGGAGCTCCCTGAGCCCCAGAAGTGGGAGGCGGGAAGGGCCCCACAGGTGCTCCAACTCCACTCCTTCATGCTGAAGCGCGCACCCTGTGCCTCCATGCCTCTGCTGTCAGTGTGCGAATAGTCACCAAGAGCACCTAAGCTCTTCAAAAAGAGGATCGTGAAGAGCCTTTCCTTTTTCAGGGTGCTGATCTTTCCTGAAAAAGAGTAAGACCTGATGTTAGCAATGCTCAAAGGCAGAGCACAGGGAGATTTTATCTTACAAGCTGAAAAGCAGCAAATCTGGAGGAGTCAGGGTCTCTTGGTGGGGACCACTACCAGTCTCCCCCTGCTCACCCTTATCTACTCCATGGAGAACCCCTGTCTTCTCGTTCACTCCAGACACATGTTGTACTCACAAGGTGGAGATGCCTGTGCTGAGGCATCTCTGGAGGCAGAGCGTGGGCACTGCCAGACTGTAAGCAATGTGGAAGACCAACCCTGGGCAAAGAAACCGGAGAAAACCCTGAGGACCCTTCTTAAGGATGCCTGTCAGGGTGTGTGCCAGGCCCCTGCAGTCAAGCGAGCACTGGTCCCACACACTCCCTCCCTGTGGGGCAGAGCCAGGGTTATGCTCTGGAGAGGGCAGGTGCTGACTGTACCCTGGGAGCCAGGGCTGGAGCGCCAGGCAGCAACCCCTCACAGGCAGGGCACTGATGGCATGGCTGGGGAGGGAGGGTGGATGAATCTTTGGCCTCTCAGCCTCTACTGTTCTGGGGCATCCTGAGGTTACTGCAGTAGACATGGACATGGTAGCCAGCTTCGTCATGGTCACATAGGCTAGGTGGCCCTAGGGCTCCCTTGGGCAGGATGACACTGGTTCTGCAGGGCCATCGGTCCCAGGTGAGCCAGGCAGGCTTGGTGCAAATGTGAGGTGAAAGGCAGGGTTGAACTTATTCTCATTTTCTCAGGCTGAGCTCAGACAGAGCTGAGCCTCTTCTGCACCTACAATTGGTTTCCCAAGCCTCGTGTCTCTTGCTTTGCCCAGCTTCCCTGTCATGTTCCCCCAGCCCTGCATTAGGGTGTATGTGCCCTATAAGCCTGCTCATATTCCCAGGAGGAGTAAATGCACATACCTGTTCTCTAGGAGCTCTGTGGGCCCCGCTGCACATCTGGCTGGGGTGCTGCTGGCTTCTCTCTTTCCAAGGGCTGTTGATGCCCCTTTTGCTCTTGGAGGAGCCTTTCTCCTCTCATCTTGGAGAGACACAAAGCTCTTCTGCAGGCTTATGATGTCCCTTCCTTCTGCTGCAGGTGCGTTGTCTGCCCAGGGGAGGCCACTCAGGGAAGAGCTCCAACAGTATTACTGCGGGGCATGAGCATCTGCCATGAGCACACAGCCGCTGTGTGCTCCTTCCAGCCTGGAGGTGGTGGTTCACAGTGCCATGTGGCTGGGCGAGGCCACCACTCTCATTTTCTCCAGCACAACAGTGTGATGGCCCCTTTGACTAGTGTCCTTGGCCTCCTGAGATGGGCTGCACCTATGGGAGGAAAAAGATGGGAGCCCTGTTTTGCACTGCCTCCATGCCATATGAGCCAAGGCCCTGGCCAGAAGACAGGCTTTGGGAAGCTACCCAGGAGACATCCCCGCCATGGTGAGACAGGGCAGAAGAAGCAGCAGAGTAGGGTGGCACAGCCACTTCTTACCCCAGCTCTCCCCACCCCTGGCCCCATAGCACCAACCTGTCCCTGGGCAGGTATCTCAGAGGCCTGGTGCTCTTTGGGGATAGGGGAGCAACAGCCCTTCAAATTTGCCACTCCAGAGCCCTCTCCAAAACATCCCCCTGAGGCTTCTCTCCCACAGCCGAGACTCACCAGGACCCTGCAGCCACAGCAGCCTGGGGCTGAAGATGCCCAGCGGAACAAGGGCAGAGCTCTCCTGTGGCTGAGTGTGCGAGACCTCTGCTTCAGAGGGCTGTCAGTGCCCCGTGTGCTCTTGAAGGAGACCTTCTTCTCATCTTGGGGAGAAACAAATCTCTCCTCCAAGCTTATGTCCCATCTTTCTGCCGCAGGAGTGTTACATGCCCAGGCAGGCAACCAGATGTAATTCATGTCACTGAAAAAGTTACTTGACTAAGATTTCTAATGATCCCCATAGTCACACAGTCTCTTCCCACACCAAATTGTCAAAAGGTTTGCTGAGGACATTGAGAATGGGCAGAGAGATGACATGGCTCCAAATGGGAACCTTTTCCCTAGTTTCCTGGTTTCTGGGCATGCTTAGTGCCCCACAACTATGCCCCATGTTCCCCCCCCCCCCTTCTGTGCTGAGCACCAATGCCAGCTTCACTTCAGCTCAGCTTTTCTTCCCAAGCCATCTGGGAAGAAGACATGTCTGGCCCTGTCCGTCTGTCGCTGTCACTGCATTCCCCAACAGACCTCCAAGCAAGGGGCTACTGGAGCAGTCATTGCAAATCAGCCCAAGAGCTGGGCTGTCCCTGCATGGGCTTACAACCTGGCACTTGTTTCCAGGAGAGAGAAGGACCTTCTCCAGCCTACCCTTACAGCTGCACGGGCTGTTTGTTCTTGCTGTCTCTGCCTGTCTGTCTCTCTCACACATGTTCTGATCATGCTAGCTGAGTTGGGCAGACATACAGCCTCCCCTCACAGGCCTGAAGACCAGGCAAGCAGTTTTGGGCAGGCACAGAAGGACAAGCACGACTGGGAGACCACCAGTTCTGTACTGACTTGGACATCATCAGGAAGCCCATGGGTTACAGGAGCTTCTGCAACAGCCTGTCCAAAACAGAAGGGACCTGTGTCTGAAAGAATCCTCCTGGCTGCGCTTCCTACATCTGTGTGTGTTCATGTCGGCTCTGGGGCCAGTGGTACATAAGATACAGACAACAGCTCCAATGTAAAGATGGTTGGAAGGCATGTGCGAGAGAATTTGATGGAGAGTGACCTTGCCTATACAAGTGGGTTTGCTGCTAGAAGAAACTAGACCAAACCAACTGAAAGCGGCAAAGTTGCAACAAAATCATGCAACCTCAGCTAATATATGTGCATTAAGCATGCTTGCACAGGGAGTTCACATGTAGAAACACTCAAAAATGAATGGTAACTCATGGTGGTATCATGGCCAAAGCCAGTTGATTATGTAAATTGTAAAAATGAATATGTAAATAGTCTTAAAACTGCATAAAAAGAATCAAGAGTTGTAACATGGGGTCCTTGTGTCCCAGCTGAGAGGCACCTTTATTGCAATAAAAAGGAGGTTTAGCTAGTGCATACTTCTGCTGCCTGTTTTTTTTTCCCAGTACTCATGCACGACCTAGAAGAAAAGAAAAATGCAAGCAAACCCATTTTGGTAACAGTTTGGTGACCCAGGGGAGACTCTGCAGGTTTCCGACCTGGTGAGCATGGCTACCGCATATGACACAGCTGGTACGGGGTGAGTTCACCTTAATGTCTTTGCAGGATTCACAATCATCAGAAAGGCACTAAAACTAGGCACAGAATAAGTTGTGGGGGGGTTTAATAGGTAAGGTAAAATGGATTTAGTGGCTGGTGGAGATTCTGAAAAACTGGGAGAAAATTGTTTGTACTCCAGGATGCAGCAAAATTTGAGCCGTAGTTCTCTGTCAGGATGAGTGGCTAGTTGGGACTCAGGAGGGGACACCCTCTAAGCAGTGGCCCCTGGAAGGTTCATGTGATATGAGTAAGTTGACCTTCCTGTGTCAATGCTTGGAGCATTGGAAACGTCAGCAAATGGACTACTGATTTGTCTGGGATAACTGGGCTTTTAAATGATCAAGAGAATGCTGGGATTCAGCTAAGATAAGACAGATGCTAGCACAGCAAATGCTGGGAGCTTCGAGTCTAAGCTCTGCCCCTGGTCTGCTTCACTCTGCCCCTGTGCATGCTCCTCCTGCTCTTCAGTTGCCTATGCTGTACTCACTGTTTACTCCTGAAAATCACACTCTGCTTTGCAAGCTCCCATGATGGTGATGGCTAATCTGGCTGCAGGAATACTTGTGGCAGCAGGACAGCAACCACCTGCTCCATAACATGCCTATGTTTATTGGCCATGGGCTCCAGGAGATTTGGCTCAATGGGCACAACAGATGCCCCTAGTATGAGAAGACCTGGAAAAGGCTGACCAACTATTGTCTGCAATAATAGAGGGACATCACTTCTGTCGGAGGGATGATTGAGTGCTGTACCAGCAAATATTTTGGTTGGAGACAGAGATTAGATACTGGAAAAAGATGAAGAATTAGCAAGTCGTGATGGAAACAGACAGACTTGGCCAAGAGCAAAACCTAACTGGGATTATAACTATGCAAATAACCAAGCTGTATGCAAAACAGCTTGCCATAATCTGGTCCTGGCAATAAAGGTTGCTGGACAAACTGGTGTTAACTGGGAAGGAGTTCAGGAAGAGAGGTAAAGATCAGATGAACACCCAAATGACTTTGGAATCACTTATGGCAAGCATGGTTGCAATATGAAGGAATGAATGAGGATGATTGTAAGGACAAATTGGCAGTGAGTGTATTCATTCAATAGGCAGCCCTAGACATTCCTAAATACTTTTTAAAGCATACTCTGGGATGGCAGGGGGGACAATCTACAGAAGATACTGTATCTGGCAGTGTATGTGTATGGCAGAGCGTCAAAAAAAGAAAAGAAAGAAAAGAAGAAAGTAAGAAGAAGTGAATATGTTGATGGTAGCATTGGGAAGTACTCCAGTAAGGGGAGAAAGAGGAATGAGTATGAGAGGACGGGACCAAGGAGGGGTGCGGGAACAGCAAATTCATTACTGTAAGTAACCAGGCCACTGGAAGAGAGATGTCCAGTTCAGCCACAACCAACCAGAGGACTTGGAATCCCCCTGTTTGGAAACCAACAAGCAGCGAAAATGCTGAGTAATTGGCAGAATTCCCTCAGTATGACTCTCAGCAATGACTGGAGGTAGGAGAGCCTGTAACCCTTGCAGCATGCAAACCAGTGTGTAGGAGATTGTGTTCAAATCATGGCAAAAGTCAGTAATTACACTTTAGAATTTCTGATAGACATGGGTGCAACCTACTCTATGCTAAATCAGCACTTGGATGAATTAAGTCAAGAGAAATCACAAGTGCAGGGAATTGAGGGCCCCCTTGTGACACTGGGGATGACAATCTCTTTACTAGTAGAAGTAGGTCCACATTTACTATACCATCAGTTTGTGATAATGGAAGGCAGTCCAATTAATTTATTGGGAAGGGATTTACTGGAAAAATTACAGACAGGAGTTATCTTTAAAAACCAGGGCATAGTGCTGGAACTGTCAGAAGTAATTGGTCAGATAATCATGGCTAAGAAGTTCCAAGCAATATCTGAAGAACTGAAAGGTGTCCCTAAGTGAGAATGAGCTACAGCTGGAATTGAGGTTGGACTATCAAAATCAGCTATGCCTGTAAAAGCCTTGGTAAAACATTATGATTGGCCATCGATATAACAATACCCCTTCCTTGAGAAGCTGAACAAGGGATTGGACCTGTAATTAATGACCTAATGAAAAACGGAATTTTAGTTAGATGCATATCCCCATGCAACACTCCGGTATTAGCTGTTAAAAGGCCAAAGCTAAGTCCAGATGGAAAATCTGTGTACTGGTTTGTACAGGATCCAGGAACACTAAACAGAGTAGCAGATCTCCTGTGCCCTGTGGTACCATATCCAATCCAGGTACTCACCAAAATACCTTCTGAAGCAAATTGTTTTACAGTTTTAGATTTGACTGCTGCATTTTTTAGTATACCTCTTCATGAAGAATCACAGATCCTTTTTGCCTTCACCTGGAAAGGACAACAATATACCTGGACAAGACTGCTGCAGGGATTCACTGGTTCTCCCACACTCTTTTCACGGATATTGAAACAGGACTTACAGGCAATAATGCTGTTGGATGATGCTGTATTAATACAGTATGTAGATGATTTGTTAATTACAAGCAAAGACTGTAATGTTTGTTTACAGGACACCAAGACGATATTTGCCTTAGCAGAAAAGGGTCATGAAGTCTCCCTTGCCAAGATGGAGCTGTAGCAGTAACAAGTAAATCACTTAGGGATGATAATTCGGCCTGGGGAAAGGATATCATCAGAATGAATACAGGCAATACAAAACATACCTTTGCCTCAAATAAAGAGACAGATCAGAGCATTCTGAGGTGCAGGTGAATTTAATGGATTAGGGTAGGTACCTGGGTTTGGGGAAAAAGCAAACCCCCCCACAACTTAACCTAAAGATGAAGAGGCAGACCAAACTGTACGGACTCCAGAAACCCAAAAAGCATGTAAAGATATAAAATAAGCAGTCATGGAAGCTGCCTCATTAGCCCTGCCAGATTTCAAAAAATACTTTCGATTATATTTATATGAACAGAAAGGAGTAGCCAATGGCGTGTTGACCCAGAAAGCAGCGTAACATCTCCAAGTCATAGTATTCTACTCAGCACAACTAGACCCTGTAATTCAAGACAGGATTTCGTGCACTCTGGCTGTTGCTGCAGCAGCTTTGGTGATTAAGAAAGCATGAAAACCTGTCCTGGAGCACCCTGTAACAACTGATGGCACCCCATGCAGCAAAAGCTGATCAGAGCTTTTAAATCAGACAGATCACTAATTTACCTGTCAGTGTCTGCATCATTATGAATTGATACTACTAACTGAAACAAATACTACCTTCGAACAGTGTGACGTGTTAAATCTGACAACTCTACTGCCAGAAATACTACAGCCAGGACAGGGATCTCTTCATGACTGCCTAGAAATTAAATTGAGATTTTGGAATTGAAAGCAACACTGCTGCCAAATGTAAAGGAACAGTCCCTAGATAACCCAGACTTGGTGTTATTCTGCAATGGATCATTCTACTATGGAAAGGGATGACAAGTTACAGAATATGCTGTTGCCATGCAATTTATGGTGCCAGAAGGAAGAGCTCTTCCAGGACACCTCATGGCACAAGCTGCGGAATTAATAGCATTAACTCAAGCACTTGTTTTGGCAGAAAATCAAACCACTGATATCTACGTAGATCTCCAAATATACTCTAGCAATGGTGTTTGCAACAGGACTGATCTGGAAAGAAAGAGGGTTTCTAGTGTAAGCAGGATAGAAAACAGCACAACAAGAACAAATTTTGGACCTTCTGCATGCTCTAGAAAACTCAAAAAAAGTAGCACTGTTATACCACAAAGCCCACCAGCGAGATACTTCTGATCTGGCGGAAGAAAACAGTCTCAACAATGGTGGGGCTAAGACTACAGCCTTATAAACCTTACAAGTCCAACTAAAAATACAAGAAGAAATGACAGTGACCATAACTGACGAAGAATCAAAAAGAGAACATGAAACCTTAGCCACAGAAGAAATTGAAGGATGGAAGCATTTGGGAGCAAAGCGAGTAAATGGAATCTGGACCTGAGAGGGAAAACTTTTTCTCCCCAGGCCTATGTTGATACCTTTGGTCAGAGAGCTTCACTGTCAGACACACGGAGGACCTTCTTATCTAGAAAATCAGGTCTCAATCATAGGTGGCACATGGATCAACCCAAGCAATATTACAAGTCTCAAAAGGATGTTAGATATGTCCAGAATATAAAGCAAAGTCCAAAATACAGGCAGAAAAAAAAAAAAAGGTCGGGGTTGGGTGGGGAGGGTACCCTTGGCTTTGGATGTCATTCCAGCAACTATAAACTGACTTCACAGATACACATCCAAAGACAGACAAAAGCACCTACTGGTTATAACTGATCAATTATCCCATTGGGTAGAGGCATTCCCTACCTGAAAAGTAATTGCTCAAGTGGTTGTTAAAGCTTTAATGAAAGGTATCATACCACGTTTTTGAGTGCCTGAAAAAATAAACTGGGATAAAGGATCATATTTTACAGCCGAAATATAAGAAAACCTGTAAAAAGATTAAGGAATTTGAGAAAAACTGCATACACCTTACCACCCCCAATCCTTGGTACAGGTAGACAGAATTAACTGTAATCCAAAGAGTAAATTTGCAAGCATTTGTAGAAATCTCAACTGAAATGGACAGAAGCTTTGCCGTTAGCACTGTGGAAATTAAGGCGATGCCCAAACCTAGGTCATAAATTAACTCCTTTTGAGGTTCTGTTCAGAAGACCAAATAGAATTCAGGAACCATGTCACCAAAATTCAGGAGCCAATTTCATGCCGTTATCAGGAATCATGAGAATGAAGAGATGCCCTGGCCAGAAGACACGCCTTGGAAGGCCTCTTGCAGATGTTCCTGTCGTGGCTCCTCCGCCCGCTGCGGTCCCTCCACTGAGGCTGCTGCCTGCCCTTGCCCAGCAGCTGCACCCCTCCAGACACCCTTGCCTGGTGTATTGGGTGTCCATGTCCAGGTGCTGGCAGTGGGGGGACTGCCGAGGGACCCTCTGTGAGCTGAGGCCAGGGCTGCCCCCTGCCAGACACAGCCAGTCCCGCCAGCTCCAGCGGACTCACCACAGAACACAGCTGAGCACATCCACACCAGAGGCATGTGTTACTCACATGGTGGCGATGCCTGGGCTGAGGCATCGCTAGACGATAAAGCAGGGGCGTGGCCAGACCATAAGCAATGCTGAAGAGCAGCCTTGGGAACGATACTGGGAGAAAAGCCTGAGGACCGTTCTCTAGACTGCCCTTCAGGGTGTGTGCCAGATCACTGCTGGGAGGTGATCACTGCTCCCGTGCACCCCCTCCGCAGGGCAGGGGCAGGCCAGGGCCATGGTTATGCCCTATGGAGCCGGGAAGCTGGTTGCACCCTGGGAGCAGAGGGCCGGGCAGGAGCCCCTCGCAGGCAGGGCACTGATGGTATGGCATCAGTGTATGAAAGGAGGGTAGTATAAGGCTTTGGCCTCTGGGCCTCCACCACGTCTACTCCATGGGTAATGCAGAGCATCAAGAATCTCTTTTTCTCTTTGTGTAGAGGAACTGTAGAGGGTTAATTAACATTGATTATATACAGTTGTGGGCTTGCTTCTGGGGTGGTGGGTTGG
>JAVJGI010000057.1:30383781-30394414 GCA_035590275.1 Ibycter americanus | reverse complement strand
GCCCAAGGAACTGAAAAGTCCTTGATTTAGTA
Organism: Ibycter americanus; assembly: GCA_035590275.1. Classification (NCBI taxonomy): domain Eukaryota; kingdom Metazoa; phylum Chordata; class Aves; order Falconiformes; family Falconidae; genus Ibycter; species Ibycter americanus. The sequence continues at coordinate 30,394,382 of JAVJGI010000057.1, read as the reverse complement.
TAAACATCACCCAGCAACAACTAAAAACATCAGCACTTTATCAACGTTGCTCTCACATCACAGCCAAAACAGAGCACAGCACCAACCACTAAGAAGAAAATTAACTCCATCCCAGCTGAAACCACGACAACCATCTTAAACCAAAATACATTATCCTGATTACTAACAAGGAAGGAGTGTCACTATAAGGTAAGTGAGAGAGCAGGCCAAATTGTCGAGTGAAATAACTTTCTGGCTGCCTACAATGGTCATAGTGACATGCATAGCTTTATCAGGTCCTTGCAGGAAATGTGGTTGAGTTTTTTTTATTGTTGTTCCAGCCAATTTCCACTGGTATTCTATATGCTTTGAGTGGCATGTGGCAAGGCTAGGAATGGCAATGGGTAGTAAGGTAACAGCTCCCAGGAATACCGACCAAGGAAACCTACCCTGTGAGTTGCTTAATACAAGGGCAAACAATGTATTTTTGTGAAGTGTTTTTAAGAGCTCCCCAGAGGCATTATGCTTAGCGATACATGAACTGTAATGCCTGCAACATCAGTGTAGTCTTGGATTTCAGTTAGGTGCTGAAATTTTAATGAGGAGGACCTCTGGAGGCTCCCCTACCAAGTCACAGCCCAAGGACTCAGGGCAGAGCCAATATAAGTGGTCAGTGTTGGTGGGAATAGCAGTCTGTGCTGATACCAGTAGCATCATAACATTAAAGAAAGCATCAGTGCATATAGGGCTGAAATACTCTAGGCTTACTAGTGAGAGAACATAAAATATACAGAAACAATATGATGAGTGAGCACTTGACCTTACTCTGGGAACACCAGAAGGACTAAGATACACATTTGCACAAAAGCTTTTGCACGACCACAAGGAAAAAAGTGTTAGAAAAGTCAGGGATTCCATATCTTAGAGTTTGCGCACAGAATACTACATGTCTGAACTGCCCATGTTTTGAACAATCTGATCTAGGTCTGATAGCAGAAGTAAATTACAAAATAGGCTCTCAGAGATGTTTATCTAAGATAGTAGCCCTGTTTTAAGCAACGGCAAAATCACCTAATAAGGATTACTCACTGGCCTAATTCTGCTCCCTCTTATGGCACTTTAAACTGGTTAAAAAGCTTTACCTTAGTTACTACTGGTACTTCACCAGACTAGAGACATTTTCAGCAGGAGCATTAGGCAGTTTATCACCATGTGAGGCCTAAGTTTGAAAAAGAAATGGAAGTTATTTGTAATTTCTGTTAGAAAGACATGTAACTGATTGGCCCTATGAATCACACAGAATCACAGTATGACTGAGGTTGGATCGGACCTCTGCAGGTCATCTGGTCCAACGCCCCTGATCCAGCAAGGCCACCTATAGCCAATTGCCCAGGACTGTGTCCAGATGGGTTTTGCATATGCTCAATGTGGGAGACTCTACAACCTCTCTGGGCAACACGTGTCAGGGCTCAGTCACCCTCATAGTAAAAAAATGTTTCCTGATGTTCAGAGGGCACCTTGGGTGTTTCAGCTTGTGCCTGTTGCCTCTGGTCCTGTCACTGGGGACCACTGAGAAGAGCCTGGCTGTGCCTTCTTTGCACCCTCCTTTGGGTATTTATATATATGGATAAGGTCCTCCCTGAGCTTTCTCTTCCCTAGTCTGAGCCATACCAGCTCTCCCAGCCTTTCCTCACAGGAGAGATGCTCCAGTCCCTTCAACACCTTCCTGGCCCTTCACTGGCATATGTCCATGTCTCTCTTGTACTGGGGAGCCCAGAACTGGACACATCAATCCAGGTGTGGCCTCAAGAGTGCTGAGGAGAGAACAAGGATCACCTCCCTCGACCTGCTGGCAGCATTCCTATCACAGTGCAGGATACCATTTGCTGCCTTTGCTGTAAGGGCACATTGCTGGCTCATGTTCAGCTTGGTGTTGAACATGAACATGAACACCAGCATGTGCTGGTGCCTGGGGTTGTTCCCCCCTGAGGTGTAGGACTTTGCCCTTCACTCCTTGATGAACTTTATAAGGCTTCTGTCAGCCCATTTCCCCCACCTGTTGAGGTGCCTCAGGAGGACAGCACAATCTCTGGTGCATCAGTTCTGTGTCATCAGCAAACTTGCTGAGGGTACACTCTGCCCTATCACCAGAACATTAATGAAGATGTTAAACAGAAGTGGACCCACTACTGACACCACTAGTTACTGGCCTTCAACTAGATTTTGGTCCACTAGTAACCACCCTCTGACACCAGCCATTCAGCCAGTTTTCAATCTACCCATCCATACCACACATCAACAGCTTCTCTGTTAGGATCTTGTAGCAGACAGTGTTAAATGCCTTTTCTAAAGTCCAGGTAGGCAATACCCACTGCTCTCACCTCCCAGGCCAGTCGTTACATTATAGAAGTTTATCAGGTTGGTAAAGCATGACTTTCCTTTGATGAAGCTGTGCTGACTACTCCTGATGATTTTCTCATCATTCATGTGCCTGGAAATAGTTTCGAGGATTAGCTGTTCCATCACCATCCCAGTGATCAAGGTTAGGGTGACCAGCCTTAGTTCCCCTGGTCCTTCTTCTTGCCCTTCAGAAGAAAGGAGTAACATTTGCTTTCCTCCAGTCTTTGGGTGTTTCTCCCAATCCCTATGATCTATCAATGATAATTGAGAATGGCCTCACAATGACATCTGCTAGCTACCTCAGTACTCAGGGGTGCATCAAATCAGGGCTTATGGACTTAGGTATGTTCAGGTTGCTTAAGTATTGCTTGACCTGATCCTCTTCCACCATGGGTACATCTTTGCTCCACACTTTTCCCCTGGTCTCTGGGATTCCTGAAGGATGGTCTTGCTAGTAAAGACTGAGGCAAAGAAGGCATTCAGTACCTCAGCCTTTTCCATGTCCTATGTAACCAGATCCTCTGTCTCATTCAGCAATGAGCCCATATTTTCCCTAGTCTTCCTTTTGTCACCTATATACTTATGGAAGCTCTTCTTACTCTCTTTCACATTCCCAGCCAGATTCAATTTCATTGGACTTTAGCTTTTCTAACGTTCATTCCTGCGTGCTCAGAGAATGTGTCCACATTGCTCCCAGGCTACCTGTCCTTGCTTCCACCCTCTGTATGCTTCATTTTTGTGCCTGAGTTTGGTCATGAGCTCCTTGTTCATCCATAGAGACCTCCCGGTATTTTTGCCTGACTTTCTGTTCATTGGGATGGACCACTCTTGAGCTTGGAGGAGGTGATACTCAAGTATTAACCAACTTTCTTGGACACCTTCTCCCTCCGGGACCTTATCCCATGGGACTCTTCCAAGAAGATCTTTGAGGAAGCCAAAGTCTTCTCTTCTAAGGCCAGGGTTGTGAGCTTGATTTTTACCCTCCTTCCTCCCCTCAGGTTTCTGAACTCCACCATCTCATGGTCACTGCAGCCAAAGCTGCCTTTGATCTTCACATTCCCAACAAGCTGTCAGTGGGTATGAGGTTCAGCAGAGCACCCCTCCTTGTTGGCTTCTCTGTCACATGGAAGAGGAAGTTATCGTCAATGCACTCCAGGAACCTCTTGGATTGCTTATGTACTGCTGTGTTGTCCTTCCAGCAGATATCAGGGTGGTAAAAGTCTTCCATGAGGACCAGAGCCTGCAGATGTGAAGCTGCTCCCATCTCTCTGTAGAAGGCCTCACCCACTTGGTCTTCCTAGTCAGGTGGTGGGCAGCAGACACACAGTGTATCATCACCTTTACTTTTACTCTCTTTAATCCTTACCCATAAGCTCTCATTTGGCTCCGTATCTATCCCCCAGGTAGAGTTCCATGCACTCCAGCTGCTCTCCCATGTAAAGGGCAACTCCCCCTCATCTTTTCTTCCCGTGCTTCCTAAAGACTCTATATCCCTTCATTGCAACACTCCAGTCATGGAAGCCATCCTGCCATGTCTCCGTCATCCGAACAAGATCATAGCCCTGCAACTGCACACAGATCTCTAACTCATTGTGTTTATTCCCCATGCTGCGTGCATTAGTATGCACTTCAAATAGGCATCCCAGCACGTTCACTTCCTAGAAGGGGTTTGGGGGATTACTCCATAATTGTGCCTTGTCCGCACTTACTTGCTGATATGCAGATGCTGGAAGTGACCCCACTTATGCTCCATTTTGTTGATTTTAAAGCTTTCCTTATGAGATCAGTCACCCTATTGGCAAAAATAGCTTTGCCCTGTTTAGTGATGTGGATCCTGTCTATCCCAAGCAGAGACTCATCTGCAAACAGGGTCCCATGGTTGCAGAGCCCCAAATCCTGTCACCAACACCAGTTCCGCAACCAATTATTGACATTAGTGCCTTCCTCCTCTTTTTCTTTTACCAGCAGGACTAAGAACACCACTTGGGACCCCAGAGCTCTGTAGTCATTTTTGATACTGTCCAAGTTTCCCCTAGAAGTATCATTTGTACTCCCATGGAAGATCAGCAGGGAGCATTAGTCAAAGAGCCAGACAAGCTTTAGCTGTCCCTACACAAGATCCTGGGTCCTAGCAGGTAGCAAACCTTTCTAGTTGACAGGTCATGTCAACAGATGGGTGCCTCTGTCCCCTGCAGCAAGGAGTCACCCAATACAAATACCTGGTGGTAGTGCGTGGTTTAGGGTCCGGCGGGCCAGATCTTTTGCTTGAAGGCACTTGAGGCTCCTCTTCAACTTTGAGAGTGGTGAACATGTTTTGTAGTTGCAAGCTCTTAGGTGAGGTAGGAGCCTTCCTTTTTGTGCCAGAAGTCACCAACTTCCATCCTTTCCATTCTCCAGAGATTGCACTTACTTTAATATTAGGGATGCAGACTGCCAGCTTCTCTACTGCAGCTAGGGGTTGTGGTTTCTCAAGCTGTTGAGTCTCAGAGAAGATTCTATCTCCCTTTCCTCTTCCCTGATGCTGTGCAGCCTGCTCACTTCCGACCGTAACTCCTCCTGCTGCCAGCACAGATCTTCCAAGACAGCATTCCTCCTGCAGGAAGAGAACCATCTCACCTGGCATCAGAGAGGTGCACTCCCTACAGCCTTGGAGGGCTGCATCCGCCATCCAGAGCTCAGCCTGTGTCAAAGCTTCTACCCTAGCAGGGACAACTACTCCGAGACCTGCTGGGGAAAGCGCTCTGTGGCATGTCACTACCATGTCTGAGGCTGTTGCTGTGGTACTAATTCAGTGGAGGCCTTCTTCTTTACAAACTGCTGTGCCTGTTGGTTGTACTCTGGGACTTGTGGTCTAGGTGTCAACTAAGCACTAGCTAAAAGGGTGCATAGCCCTGCCTAATTAACAGGCCATTGCAACCAAAGCTTGAGGCACATAGGTCAAGAGATCATGCTCATTAGAAGCTGCTGGGGCTTCCATGGGACCACACCACACCCTTGTGGCTCCCTTCAGCTCCTCCTTGCCTGACAGCAGCTCTCCAAAGCTGTAGAGCTGAAGGTCTACAAAGATGTAGCACTGAGAACAATAAATAGTATATGTTACCCCACATACAGATTTAGGCACTTCTCTTACACTGACTGCTTACGCCAATTGATACCACCGCTGTGTCACACTGTGCCATTCGTAAGGGAAGAAATGCCGGTAACCCAGTCACCTGCACCACGTACGAAGGATTTTTGGATTTACCTCAGAATGTTTCCAGTGTCAGAGCAGCTGAAAACTAACAGATTGATTTCCAAATCTGTTTAGTCAGTGAGGCCTGCTGACAACTTCACAGCTGCAAAAGCAGCTGCTGCAGTGGTTAGCCGCTCTTTGCCCCTCTGAAGAGGCAGGGCTGGGAAAACTGCCTGGCAGGCAGTGGAACAACGCCAGGTACCAGGTGTGTCCTTTTGGACTGAGAGAGCTAGGAGCTAGCAATAAGTCAGGAATACCTGGGTTCCTGTTACTTTTTACATAACTAAAGGTGCATCTCTGAGGGTTTTCCTGAGAAATCTCTAGCTAAATGGTAGATTCTGGTGCCCTCTCCCATTACTCTCCTCCTCTAGATTGACCAGGAAACACCTTCTTCCCCAACTGTTCAACACTTGGTTTATATAAAGTTTTGTCTTCTTTTCTTCCTTTTTTTTTTTTTTTTGTTTGTTTCTTTAATCTATGAAGGGAAGAGTGGAACAGCAACACTTTAAAATTAAACAAAAGAATTCTGACAGAGGCATAACGAGTACCAGGTTAGCTGCTGCAGTACAGATGAGTCTTCAGGCTGGGCATCTTCCCCATCCTACTCTATCAGAGGGAGTGTCTTTCCCACCTCAGATATCTCAAACTCTGCCACTGCATGTTATCACTATTTGTCCATGCAGGGATCATCATTCATACCGCATCTAAGATGTAACTCAGTTTCTGAGTAAAGAAAATTTAACATCATCTCCAACCTGTTCACACAAAGACAGCTTAGCCTTAAAGCCATTAAATCAGTGCAGAGCTTTCATACAAAGTAGAAACAAGAATAAAGCCTAAAACAGATAATAGAAACTTTTTATATTAAATGTTTGACAAGTAACAAAGGTTTTTATACAGATCTACTGTGAAAATGAACATTAAGTGTAATGGGAACAATGATGCTCAAGAAAAGTTAACAGCATTTAGGGAAGGCTTTACTGCTGTCTCACAGGTAGCTTGAAGCAGCAGGGAAGTGAAAACACTGTTTTGAAACATATAGAGGTCCACCATATAAATATGATTAGGGCATGGCTAGAGTGGGCAGACCTCACATACTTGACCAGGTAGGGCTTCTGGTCTTCTCCAGGGTAGCAGGCAACCACTCAGAAGAGAGGATATGAACCAAATGCGAAAAATTCTTGCAGGATCAGCTGAGTGATTTTTCCACAGTGGGAACTTTGAGTAAGGCATTGCCCAGTCTCAGATATGATGGTCGCCATGAGCTGTTTGTGAAGCACTCCTACTTGCAGGCTATTTGAATGTCAAAGGAACTAAAACTAGAAACTTAATATTTTTGTTTATCAGCTATGGTAGAATAATGTATTAGTGGATCTGTTGTTCTAATGTGGAAAATTATGCTCAGAGATCCAAATTGTTTTCCCAATCTGCTGAGTAACTTCATCTTATTGATAAGAGAACATTTTGCTTCCACCAAAAAAAACCCTCGGGAGCTCTGAAAGGAATAACTTTTAAAAATCAGTAGTGTGCAAACAAACTAAAAGAGTACTTGTGAAAGTGATTGGATTTCTGAATTCCATCTCTTGCACTATTAAGTGAATTGTGCTAACAGGTTATGGCCTTGGACAGATAAGCATTTCTCTGTCCACACTTTTTTCCCCCAGTCATACTTGCAGCCCAGTGAGTATGCTTTATGTTGAAATTGGTGTTCACTTTTGAAGTCCCTGAAGTCTTCCATGTCACCCTAGTCATGTCAACACCATGTACCATACAGGGCATCTTTTGTTGTGGCACATTGTCCTGCCTCTATTTCACTAGCCCTTGTGGCATCCCTGCCAATGTCTTCTAGAGTCTGGCTGTTCCTGAGTCACTTCTTTCACATACAACCTGGGACATCCCTCCCACCAGTAAGCCCTTGTATGTGGAGCCCTGACTAACTTGTGAGAAAGTATGGGAGGTATGGACCTATATTTTATTCAGATAAAAAGCCCCACTATTCAGCTGACCTGTAGGTGTCGATGTATGTGAGCAACAGCTGTGTGAAGAGCTTATTGCCTGTTCAGCAGTGGTGCAGCTGGGTGCAGCACCTTCTGCTGCCAGTGGGAGAATTGATAAGGATGTGCTTGGGCAGGGACAAGATAGTGTCCTATACAGGAGCTGGAAAGGAACAAAATGCCATGAAGCAACTCTGTTCATGTACAAGACATGCAAGTGGGCTATGTTCAGCAGATGTCATTGTGGGCTTCTGCCTTGATGGCTGATGAGGAGATTGGAGTTGTTTGATTATGCAGGTCTTTGGGATGTGTTGGTAATGCCCGGTTGGGACTGGGCAGAAAGGAAGACATGGTAGGCTGTGAAATCCAGATTGTTGGTTGGACAGTGCTGGTGTTGCTGTGGTTGTCCGTGGAGGTGGAGAAACAGGGTTTGATTCAAGAACAGATACATGGTCTTCTCCGGCAAGATTCAGGCACTAGTTTCCTGTGTTAGGGCTACGAAGATGATGAGGGGACTGGAGCATCTCCCTTATGAGGAAAGGCTGAGAGACCTGGGCCTGTGTAGCCTGGAGCAGAGAAGACTGAGAGGGGATCTTACCAATGTCTACAGATATCTTAAGAGCAAGTGCCAAGAGGATGGGGCCAGGCTCTTTTCAGTGGGGCCAAGGAACAGGACAAAGGGCAACGGGCACAAACTGAAACACAGGAAGTTCCATGTGAATATGAGGCAGAACTTGTTTACTTTGAGGGTGACCAAGCACTGGAACACGCTGCCCGGAGCGGTTGTGGAGTCTCCTCTGGAGGCATTCAAAAGCCACCTGGACACAACTCTGTGCAGCCTGCTCTAGATGAACCTGCTTTAGCAGGGGATTGGACTAGAAGACATCCCAGATGTCCCTTCCAACCCTGGCCATTCTGTGATTCTATGATTCTATGTGCTGCAGAAGCCCTTCTTCCTTGTGTGCTCCCTGTTCCTATGTTGGCAAAATGATCACCCAAATGGCTGTGGGAATAGCAATTTATTTTGTGAAGCATGATGATGTGAAATTGCAAGATAAGTGATGATGCAAGAAAACAGCTTTTTCTGTTCCTGCTGATGTTATAGGTGACTGCTAAAGAGCTGCTTCTTGGTAGCTTTCAAGGCAAAGACTGCAGTACTGACCTTAAGGTTGCTGAGAGAGGCTGTAAATATAGCCAGGCTCAGCCAGGCTTTTATTCTGTAAATAAAGATCATCCTTTCACCACCTGTATTGCCATTAATTGATGTGATCTCAACACAAAAAGCACTGAAATACACCTAATAACTCTAGGGGTTTCAGCACTGATATGACTTATCTTTTAAGACACATAGTTGGAAGTAAAGGCAAGATTGATATAGATGTCTCAGTTCAACATGCGTTTCTCAATTCAGTGTATCTTGAGAATATCTTCATGGAAATTGAGTGCCTGCTCATGGTAATTACAACTGGAAAAAGTACGCAACATTTTTTCTTTTAGTTATTTATAGCCTTTGAACTCTCAGTGCTGCCTGAAGTTTTTTTCATTTCACAACCATGAGGCACACTGTACTGGCCAGTGCAGCACTTCTGTTCTTGGAATCTAGAGTTAGAAATGGCATAGGTATTTCTTTTTGTTGGTTTGTGCTAAAGAGCAGCAAATTAAAAAAATCAGTGTTGATTTCCCGGCATGATTTTGTGTAGAAGCCATTTCAAAGAACCACAGTGGCTGAAGCTGGTCAGCATCTCTGGAGATCACCCTGTCTACCCTCCATGGTCAAGTACACCAAGTTATTCACAACCTTGTACAAGCAGACAGACTCCACAACTTCTCTGTTCCTGAGAGTCTGACCACACTCATGGTGAAAAACTTTTCATTTATTTCTAGTCTGAACTTTCCATGCTCCAGCTCGTGTCTCTTGCTTTTCATCTTCTAATGTGCACTTTTGAAAATGCTTTGGCTCTGCCTTCTCTGTATCCTCCCATGAGGGAGCTGAATGTCAAAGAAAGTATAGCCCCCAATGAACACGACTGGCAAACCGGCAACAACAGACAAGGAAAAGGCTAGGGTACTCAATAGGTTCTTTGCCTCAGTCCTCACTGGAAATCTCTCTTCTCACACCTCTCAAGTGGATGGACTGCAAGACAGGAACTGGGAGAGCAAAGTCTCTCCCAGTGTAAGAGAAGATCAGGTTCAAGACCACCAGAGGAACCTGAACATACCAAAGTCCATGGGACCCAACGAGAGTCCTGAGGGAATTGACTGATGTAGTTACCAAGCCACTCTCCATTATATTGGAAGAGTCATGGCAGTCAGATGAAGTCCCTGGTAGCTGGAAAAAGGGAAACATTGCACTCATTTTTAATATGCGTAGAAAGGAAGACCCTGGGAACTACCGATCTGTCAGCCTCATCCCTGTGCCTGGGAAGACCATGGAACAGATCTTCCTAGAAGCTAGTTAAGGCACATGGAGGACAGACAGGTGATTTGAGACAGCCAGCATGGCTTCACCAAGGGCAAGCCTTCCCTGACCAGCCTAATGGCCTTCAATGATGGAGTGACTACATCAGTGTACAAGGGAAGAGCTATGATGTCATCTGTCTTGACTTCTGTAAGGCCTTTGACATGATTCCCGACAATGTCCTTCTCTCTAAATTGGAGAGATGGATTTGATGGGTGAATTGTTCGGTGGATGAGGAATTGGTTGGATGATTGCATCCAGAAGGTAGTAGTCAATGGCTAAATGTCCAGATGGAGATCAGTGACAAGTGGTGTCCCTCAGGGGTCTGTACTGGGACCAGTACTGCTTAGTATCTTCATCAATGACATAGGCAGTGGGATCAAGTGCACCCTCAGCAAGCTGGCAGTTGACACCAAGCTAAGTGGTGTGGTTGACACGCGTGAGGGAAGGGATGCCATCCAGAGGAACCTTGACAGGTTTGAGAAGTGGGCTCATGTGAACCTCATGAGGTTCAACAAGGCCAAGTGCAAGGTCCTGC
>JAVJGI010000057.1:30357084-30372317 GCA_035590275.1 Ibycter americanus | reverse complement strand
GGCTTGCAGTCATCCAGGCAGTGTCCCCGCGGGCACAAAACCCGGACATGTGCCCGGGGGGTGACAGCTCTGCCTCATCCACGGGCCTGTGTGTTTTGCTGGTAACTCCAGCCTCTTAAACGCAACAGACTTGAAGTTCATGGCTCTTAGCGGTGCCCACCTCTGCTGAGACCCTGCTAGCTCTTAGTCATGGTGGAAGCTGCTGGTGCTTCAGCTGCGAGGTGTGTGGCACAAGCCACGGGTGCAATCAAGGGTGGCGGTGGGCTGCCAGGCTGCCGGCCCCGCAGCGCGTGGTGGGTGCCCGCACTGCCCCACAAGCAGCGGTCACAGCAAGGGCACCAGGGCAGGGCAGGGCAGGGCGGGTGCCCGTCGTGGCCCTCTGCCTCTGTGTTGCCCCCAGCTTGCGTGGGGACGCTGTTGGAGGTTTCGCGTGTTCTGCTTGCACTGAAGCTCTCCCTGTTGCTGATGCTGCAGTGTTAGCAATTGTGGCTGAGCTCCTGGAAAGACCAAAGTCATTACAAGCAAAGCTAGCAGGGCAACAGTGTGAGTAAAAGGTGCACGAGGCAGGGTTTGCAGGAGCTTTTGGTTACTGGGTAAGGATGCTGTGGCTGTTGACAGCACATCAGAAAGCATGACTCTGACTGTTACTCTGTGCTGCCAGATTGGTACTGGGTTTTTCAAGCAGCTTGTCTGAAGTTTGTAGCTAGGCCTAACGACAATAACATTGCACTTGGAAAGCTCATGCTGTTCCGTTACAGCAATTGCTTGCAGTAGCAGAGCTTTGACACTTACAGTCCTGATACAGAAAAAGCTTAGGAGATCTTAATTACCATAATAAAAAGCTGAGAAGGTTCTTCTGGCAGAATGGTAAAAATGCTTGGTCCCACCTGTACTAGGATATACATCATCCTGTCCACTGATAACAGCTGCTCTTTTGATGGCAGTTGCGGCAGTATCAGTGATTGTGCTCTGCTCTGTGTTTGTACAGTCCCTCACACAAAGGCATTCCTTTCTGTGACTAATCTTCCTAGGAATTATAGTGATGCAAGTAATAAGTAATTAGTATACTTCGTTATGCTAGCTCTGAGAAACTCAGTCATGTTTGGGGACTGATTGTCTCCCAGTGCTGTAGAGGACCTCCTTTAGCTTTCATTTGCCTTGCTTGTTGATGTTGCATTAACAAGGCATTCTGCTGGTGTTTGAGAACTAGAAACTCTCAGATTGTGTGACCCTTTTCTAGTTTTCCTTGGCTGACCACCTGGGCCTAAGAAAAATGTGATATTATCAGAGTACTGCAGTTTGGAATGAAGCCCCCTGTGGTAGTCCAAGAGTACTGTTGTCAAGAAATGGATACAAATGACCAAAGCAGTGGATGCTAATGCAAGGTATTTATTATTCTCAGTAGTGCATGACTTCTGAGATGCTGGCTGTGGGGAAGAGATTCTCTATAAAGTGAGTGGAAAGCTTATTTTGTAGTTTTGGTTTTGAAGCCACATTGTCTTCCTTTATTGCACCAGTGATTCTTAATGTACATATTGTTCCAAGCCTAGCTTCAGGCTCTCGGCTATCATTTTCTTTTCCCCTAGTTAAATCTCTGTGTCCTTTTCCTTTCCAGAGAAGAGTTTATTACCATGCTTTGGTCTGTGAGCTATAGCCAGATAACTGTACAAAAGCTGTAATACCAGCACTTCCTATGTATGTGTGTGTGCTTTTTAGAAAATGAGTTGTTGAGTTGGTGGCTTACACCTGTGTTAGGGTGTGTCCTTGTCACAAGCAGCTGTGAGACACAAAAACCTCCGGAGCCTCCAATGCCCCATTTCTGTAGACAGTGAGTGGTCAGTGAGGCTAAGGTGAGGCATCCCTGTGGCTCTTGCTGGCTGTCTTTTCTCCCTCTCCATAGAAGTCCTTGTGTCCACTCAGATTGACTCATCAGGGGTGTGATAGCGGAGAGAGTGACTTCTGAGTATTTCACCATGGTGCCACTGACAGGTGATGTTCCAAATACCATGGCCACAAAAGGAGGGAAGGGCTGGCAGGGAAGAGCAGAACTTAAAGGGGAGATAGCCTATTTGGGTGGCCTTGTGGTAGCTCAGCCCTGGTAGGAAGTAAATGCTTTCCTGGACTTGTGCCAAGGAGATCATGGAGGGGGACATGGAGAGAGGCTTGGCTGTCCCTGGTTGTGGTGGACATGAGGGAAGGCACTCATAGTCTTGACCACACAAGTCCCAAGATGGTTCATGTTGGCTTTCTGTGGTGTGTGGTAGTTGTTGTAGAGGTGAGGTGTCTGCAGTGGAAGAATAGAAAGGAGGGACTGTTCACTGCATTGTCTTTCAGTCTTCTCCTTTGGTTTGGGAGAGTGCTTGCTACCCTATGTTCAAAGTGCCAGTGTCTGATAGCTACTTTTGTGAAAGTGTCTCCTGTGCTGGATTTATTAGAATTCCTTAAACTGATCTCTGCAGTGGAGTAATTCAGGTTTTATTGAAGATGAAATGTATCTTACCACTTAATTCAGTGGGTGAAGCAGTAAGCCAACTCTGATTACTTTTCAAATCTGGACTGTAAAAGTAGACTATATGGCATATTGTGCTGCAGGCACAGATTTGTGAATTCTTCTTTTGTTTTGCTTTCTGAAGGATTAATGTGTGGTTTTTCCAGGGCTTCAGACCCTTGAATTTTAGTTTTACTACATGACTTTCTGAAAGTGAATTTATGAATCATTGTTGTGGATTTTGACTAATTATGTTGTCATGCTGTTGTTGATAAATGCAGATTTGTAGAGCTTTGAGTAATGGTAGCTTACAAAAAAGAGACTTTAGAAGCAGTGGACATAATTGTATTTCCTTTAACATCCATGGGAGCATGAAAAGGTCACTACAGTATCTCACTGATGAACAGAAATATTTTATCAAAAGGTGGCAAGTGCTTGTATTTCTTTGGCAGAACCAAGTAATTTGTCAGCAAACCATTCATATCTCAGGTTAGTATCCTTTTCTGCGTTATTTTTGTGTTTTTACTTAGTACATTAAGCTTCAATCCTGTTCAGGATTTCTAAGCTTATTTCTAAATAAGCTGTTGTATTTAGTGCTGTGTTCCTACAGTTTCCAAGATCACTTTGGTTAGAAGTTTATCATGTGTTTTTACTATTACAGGTAGCTATAATCTGGAGCTATGTATGGACTGATGAGAAAGTCAGTTAGACTCTTAGAATATAGTACATGTCCAGTTGGCATTTAGGTAGTTATATATACTTTAATGCACCTCTAGGTAATCCATTGTTTTGGTTTGAATCAGTTTGGCCACTCTGACTTTGATATGAGAAGGTCACAGAACCATAGAGTTGTCTAGGTTGAAAAAGACCTTTAAGATCATCAAGCCCAACTGTTAACCTAGCACTGCCAAGTCCACCACTAAACCATGTGCCTAAGTGCTGCATCCACATGTCTTTCAAATACCTCCAGGGATGATGACTCAACCACTTCCCTGGGCAGCCTGTTCCAATGCTTGACAACCCCTGACATCATGATGGAAGTTGTCACTAAACAAATCTAATTAATGAAAAGCTGCTCATGAAAAGTAAGTAATATTGAAAATACCACAAAATAATGTTTTTTTAAAAATGGGAAAAGTTACGCTCTCCAAGGTGCTTTGATACTTTAAAGAAAGAAAGCACTGATTTGCATATTAGCATTATACATTTTCATGATAGAATCAGGAAGGAGACTATAGGAAGAAATCGTAGAAAAATTACTTAACTTGTTTCTGCTTTCATAAAAAAGGTTGTTTTGTTTGGACTTTCAGGTCATTCTGTTGAAAATACAGTTTACTAGCATGAGGAAAGAAATTATAGACCCAGAGGCCTGCCTTCAAGTGTAAAAAACCCCAGCAGTAGCTAATGATAAAATTGAGACAATGATAACTGAGAACACTGTTACTTACTATAAGATATAATATTACTCGAAGAGAATAGAAAAGCACACCAACCTACTAACAACACAAGTTGTATATTGACCTGGATTTTATAGGGCTGGTAGGTCTGTGTAAGCTATGTAGAAATACTCTTCTGTTGATTAAACTAAAGGTGCTTTTGTTGAGTAAAGCTAATGCATTTGTCATGTATAGTCTTTTCTTGATTATATTAATACTTTTCTAATGTAGTTAAAATTGCAGGCAAGAATTACAGGCAATAATGATTTCTATTTGTAACCAATTTATAGTGACATGGTGTATAGGCTGGCCAGCAAAACAACTGCCTTTGATTACATGCCCTTTTCTAAGGATCTAGTCACCTGTGTTAGGTCAAGGTACATTCTGCTTTTAAAACAAACTCTTGAGAATTTAAGAACATTCAGCTCTCCCTGTCCTTGGTTGAATTGCAGAGGGTGATTTATGCTTCAGCCAGGCATGAAAATAAATAATACTGCTTTTAATTGGTGTGCTTTACAATTTTTATTCCCATTAAAAAAATGTAACAATGAAAAATAGTATGTAGAACAAACCTTTTATGACCATTTAAGTGTGGTTAGGGCATATCTGTCTTATTAATGTCAGTAGGGATTTTGCTCTTGCCTTTGAAGATAATGTGCTTAGGCCTTTCATTATTAGTAATTTTTAACTGGAGGGTGTGTGTGGATATCTATGCATATGTGTCTATACAGGCACTTAGATGACTTTAATCTGGAGGTGTGCTATGAATGCAGTTTTGCAAAATAAACAGGGATGTTTTTGTCTGGGTTTTTTTGACAGGTCACGTGGAAAATTGAGACATTGCAGAATCATATTATGGGAAGGGTTAAATATAAAGGTTTCACATGAAATTCAATTGTGAAAGTACTGATTATAATCTTATTGGCTTCAGTGTTGAAAATCTTGTGTGCTGAAGGTAGAAGTTATGGTTCTGTGTTTTGCTTCAGCAAGATCATAATACTTAATTAAAACCTTAATGTATATACATGAACAAAAACCGTAATTGAAACCGTACTTCAGTTTTATTTCTGTCAACTTATTTTGTTTGTCTGAACAAGTTAATTAGGCACTGAGTCTATGATTGAACAAACTACTTAAACATGTGCTTAATTTTAAACATATGAACCTGGTGATGAAAGTTGGGCATGTGCTGTTCAGCTGAGTTGGGGCTGAAATTACCCAATCTGTGTGATATCTTAGCCCAGTGATTTACACTGACAAGTGCAGCTTTTGCCTACAAATCTTTTTTATGTCAGGAAATGTTTAGATCTAGTTGTTTCTGCCTTTGGCTAGATTGTGCCTGAGATGATCTCTCAAAGCCTTACCAGTCTTGTCTTCTAAGATTTAAATTACAGGAAAACTTAAGTCACGAAAAGTCAGAGTTCAAAAATTATCGGTATAATTTGAAAGGTGTCCTTGAAGATTTGCTACTGTATGATTACATTTAAATTATGGCATATCTATAGGCTTACAATAAGCACCCACTTTTGAAGTGATTGCAATTACGTTTATGAATACTTCTGTGCTGTGCTTTCTTGCAATACTTTTCTACTGTGAAGTGCCACAAAGTTTGAAGGACTGTAGAGGCCTTTCTATGGTTTTGCTGTTCCCTCTTCATTTTGTTGTATGCACATGCTTTAGAATATGAACTGGTATCTCTCTCCTGTTTTGTCTGTGTCTGCATAGTGCTGGCCTACTGTGTGTGCTTTTCACACCATTTTAATTAATAGACTGAGGAGATGATAGGAAAAGGGGCGATAGCTGTGTTCATCCTAATGACTCTCAGGGTCATCCTGACTCCTTACCAGAGGGTCTTTTCACTCCTAGCTGCCTTCTTGCACTTGGTCAGCATTCACTTCATTTCATGGCTGGTTTAGCTAATGTGAAGGCAGCTGACCTTATTGCAAACTTCAGCTTTTGAAGAGCCAGGTTTTCTCCGTGTAAGAGCTCTAAGTCATTGCTTGGCTTTGCTCTTTCTCCCTGACAGACCATACAGTGCTTGTACTCTGTTTCTTGTAACCAGTAATGTCACAAAGTTAACAGTCATATGCAGTCCTTTTTCATGCATTATTTACTACAATATCAATTATTTTTATTTATGTATTTTTTTAAACAGGCGTAATACACAGTGGATTACTTACAGACTTTGGATTGATATCAGTCATAGCTGTGGGTCTGTAAAAACACACTTTGATTGCATTAACTTCTTAAAAATGAATGGGAGGTCTTGCAGTATGAGCCATCGGACAACAGGTATTCCTCATGGACGTAGGATGATCCGTGGACAGCAGATCCCACGTAGCAGAGTTCATGCAGGAACATCCTGCCCATCTTCAAATAGCAACATCCCAGGCCCAGCTATTGGAAACTTGTCTGCCAGCCTACACTTAAAGATGCCCCTTGGAGGATGGGTAGCTCATCAGAGCAGCATCATTGACAGTACTATTCACCTCCCTGCTCTAAGTCCCAGGAAACATGTGGTTACAAATGGAAAGCCTTTATTACAAGTCCCACAGCCCCCAGGAATGTCAGCCCCATGGTCTTTAAAACCAAACCAGCAAGAATTTGGAAATACTTTCTCCCCATGCACAGGTGAAGGTAAGACTCCTTTTTCTATTGCTATTAGTAATAGCATTTCTTCTCCAGTATCACATACCGAGATGGTATTGGTTTTAGTGGACAGAATCCAGTCACTTTACTACTCTTTTACTACAAAGAAAGAGATACTGAAACAAAATGTTTTGCTGTTTTCCACAAAAGTAATTCATCGTTTGATTATTTGCAGGGGCTTTGTATTACACAGCAGTTGCTCAGAATCCCTGAGTTGTCCTTAGATTCTTTACAAATAGTGTAGTTTGACTTTGCTTAGCTAACCTAACCTCTTGACTCAACAAATCCAGATAGTAATTTTGTGTTCTGTGGCACCAGAATTTTGTGAGTGCTGTCAGAAATACTCCTTGAATGCATGAACACAGCTTTCCACTGGTGACTAACAGCTGCTTACTGACAAAAGCAGCAACGTAGTCATGCTTTTTTAGAGTGCTTAGGCTGGACAAGCTGTAAAGCACTTTGGAGCATGCCCTGACCATAGATTTGGAATCCATTTTTTGGAACCACTCTTTATGCTGTAGAAAATAATGATGCATAGCCCTCACAAAATAGAGTTAGTCCTCTGTGAGTAAGTGCTTGTGCATCAGATGAGATGTCTGCTCTTGGGTCTTTGAAGTCAAAACAGAACTTTTAAGTTTGCAGTTCTACTTGATTCTGGTCATGCTAGAGATGGGGATACTCTTTAGGAGGAGTTTTGGTATCATACTTTAGAAACTGAATATACATAGAGATGAGAATTTAATCTATAGAAAAGAATTAAATGGTGTAAAATACCAAGAAAAGCTTGGGTTGATATCAGAGTGAAAGTGTTGAAAAGGAGACAGAGATTTCCGATTTTATTCTAAGGTGTTGCTTCTCTCCATTTTCTGTTTTCCTTCACTGCTTCCCTTTGAAAACTTAGGAAGTTCATCCCCCTTTAGCAAGGCTTGCAGGCTTCAAACCAGTATCATTTCAGAACAAGTTGAAAGTTAACTGCATGCTTTAGTGCTCTGGTGAGTCAGACCAGTGGCAATGTATATACATATTCATTGGGTGACCTCTGAGATCACCCATCTGGTGCTGGCTTTGGTGGTGGTGGTGGGTGTAATTCACAGCATATAGCTTTAAGCTTCTGCTGCAGCAGAGACGTGGACTCCTCAAGTGGTGAGCTTTGCAGGAACTTTTCTGTCTCTCTTTCACTACAGGTAGAACCTGATTCTTTCCATCTTCAAAATTACATGCCTAAAACTAGGGAATCCCTGTGGGAATAGCCCAACATAATAGCTAATCCACCTGCAATACGTGTTGCAAAGCAGCATCACAGGGTGAAGAGAGCATCACCTAGTTTAATGTCCTTGGTTTGGGGATTTTGATCTGCTGTGCCTGACTGCTCTGTTCCTAGCTGCTGTCATTTTCATCTTTCCTTCTTGGCCTGATTAGGTCTCACATATGTAAAGGAGTCTGCTGTTTTGTGGGATAGTGAGTAGAAAATTCAGCTGAAGGGCTGGTATTAGGAAAGGTTATGTATAAACAGTGCTGGTTAGACAACATACTGTGGACTTCTGATACGATGGACTTCAGATTCTGTGTTTCTGTGGACTGGGGTATCTTCCTTATGCTTTGAAGTTCTTATTATTAGCAGGACCACTTACAGGGTTGAAGATCATGCAGGCTGGGAATGTACCCACTATAGAAGAGCTAAGACTCATTCACTTGGTCATGCCCAGATAATTTGCTAAGACTTTGAACCTTGCTATGCTGTATAATGCATGGCATGTATATAAATAAGACTGTAAACCTTATAAAACTATTCATGTCGTTTATGCTTGTGCAGCTCTTGCATATTTTGTCCTTTTCTAGTGGTGGGTACATGGAGGGAAACATCTTTTGGTAGGTACTTACTTTAATTTAACCTACAGCTCAAGAAGACAACAGTTTTCCTTTTGCAGTTGTCTCAGCATCAGTTATGGAGGTTTGCACTATTCAAAGGTGGTTTTGTTGTTTTTTGTTTTTTTTTACTTTAAAACACATGGGATAGTAAAAGCAGCAAGATACACAACTAAATGACTTGGTGGTGGTTTTGGAATGGTTTCCCTGCATTCTTTCAATAATGGATGAAACAGTTTAAAGAAAAACCCAGGAGCTTCAGTTTGGGATGGAGGAAAGAACAGAATAGTTTTGAGCAATCCCATTGTGTGCCTTCTTTTTATACAGAGGTGTTGGGGTTTTTTTGACAGAAGGTGGTGCTGAATGCATAAAAAGAGAACAGTAGTAATCTACAGTAACCACAACATGCAGAGTCTTCACTTTGCATGAAAATTCTCTGTATCTTATATAATGTTACAAAGCTTTGAAAGGAGATGCTTTTTAGAAAGGATGCTGTGTATGTCACACTAAGAGAAACTGTTACGCTTTTGTGCATGATGAGAACCTGAAGCACATTGTGCTGCGTTACTGTGTCGAGGAAAAAAAAGCAAATCAGAACGTGTACTGTTGTACATCTCTGACTTCTGTTACTTTACCTCCTGTGTGGTACTGATGGTATAATATGCTTTCTAGTATTATGTTGTACATATGAAAAATAAAACAGTATCATGATGGATTTTTTTTTCAGTACAGAAAAATGTGCTAGTGCAGTGGTTTTGTTTTGTTTTGTTTTGGTTTTTTTTATTGCTAGGAGTGTACACTTCTATGTACCCGTATTAGATATTTTCATATAGAAATCAGGTGCAAAATGCAGGCATAAGTGCATATATTTGGCATTGGAAATCTACAGTCTTTCTCTTTGTTTGGTATGTGTATTTGACCACTTTTTGTGAATAATTGGTTTTACACCTTTTAGATTTACTCAGGCCTAGAAAGAGATCTTTACTGACAGTATCTGCTGAGGTAGAAGTGGGCTAGAGAGACATCAGGCAGGAATGAGCAAAAAGGGGAAGAGGGTGAGAACAGTAAAGGCAGGCACAAGACACAAGGCCAGTACTGGTCTTCAACTTTTCTCAGCAATGCAGATCTTTTGACAGGAGTTTTGTAATGAACAATAATATAATTTTAAAAATCCATCTTTCTAGTGAGTGTTAAGTTAAGGAGGTAACTATGATCTAAATGTGGTGATATCCAAAAGTTATGTATTTAAGGATTTATTACCAGCATATCTGCACTTTATACACATCTGAATAGTATTTTGTTTTCTAGAAAACCTAGTCACTGTTCTTATTACTTGACTTACTCCTCTGTGCAGACGATGGACTTGTGTGAGCTGGTCTATGTTCAGGCATATCCTGAGTGTTGGTCATGTCTCATGTAGTAATAAAAATCCCAAACCTTTCTGAAAACAACATATTTTCTGAAAGGACCAATATGTTCAGCTCCTATGTTTCTTACTCTGTTAGTGAATGAAAACGTGTTTCTGAAGTCCATCAAGAGGTATTAAAAGATAAACATATCCCTGCCGCTGTAGGTAGTTGCAGAAGGTGATGGTGGGAGTAGTGCAGGAGGACACCTTGTATTTTCCCCTCAGTATTATTTGTTAGCACCGCTGAGGGGAGGGTCCTGCTGATGGAGTTGGATCCTTGGTCTGAATCACTGTGAATCATACTTAGCATGCTTATGGCAGTTCATTCAGAGTTTAAGAGTGGATTTGCCTGTCCTGTAAGACAATATATTGTAGTCCTAAAGCAGCTTGGATTTGGCTGATGGAGAATTTCCATGGCAACCAAAATTCTGTGCTGAGGTGCTGTTGGTGGAGGTGGTGCAGCTGCTGCACCTGCAGTCACTGTACTCATGACCTGGTGGAGTGGCAGAGAGGTCTATCATGGACGTGGAGAGGCAGCCTGTCAGCCTGGCTTTTGGTCTTTCTTATGGGGAGTGTGGTTTGAGCTGGTGTGACTGGCAAGACTTTCACGAAGTTGGGAGCAGCTCTCGGTCGTGAGAGCTGTAGCCATCTCCTGGCATCCCCATTCTCCCTGGCAGCAGATGACACTGCACGCATGGGGAGTTTAAGCCTTGGAGACCAGTCTAGCCTTTTGTGCCACCATGGCTGCTCTGCTA
Source organism: Ibycter americanus (assembly GCA_035590275.1). Classification (NCBI taxonomy): domain Eukaryota; kingdom Metazoa; phylum Chordata; class Aves; order Falconiformes; family Falconidae; genus Ibycter; species Ibycter americanus. Next base: position 30,361,715 of record JAVJGI010000057.1, on the reverse strand, counting down.
AAACCAGTGTGGTCGACCTGTGGGTATGTGACTGAGTTGCAGTTGTGAAATCCTGACATGAAAATAATTCAGCTGGGACTTGAAGAAGCAAATCTGGACATTTGTTAATAACAAATGCAGAAACTTGTGCAGATAGGCATGGACCCCTTTTTTCTCCTTTCTGGGGCCATTGAAAAGACAGCTGTCATTTTCCATTTCTGTGGTTCCCTGCAGTGGTGTTTGTTCCCTGACATGAAAAATCATTGTGTATTTTATTTCCTATTTTATTGCAAATGTGACTGTAATTTTTTTTCTGGTAATATCAGTCAGTTAGCTAATGTTCATGTGTAAGATGAGAATGTTTCCTGTTGGAGATCATTAAGGCTCTCCCTCATCCTGGAAATAGTTGACAGGCATTAAATTTTGGGATTGGGATTTTTATTTTTATTTTTCCCCCCAGAGGCTCTGGAAGAAGAAGCAGCTCCAACAGTGCTAAGCTGTGTGAGAACTGTGAACTTGGTCAGAGTGGATCATTTGTCTCCGGTTGCCAAAAGAGCCTTACTACACTTTTGAACAATAACTGCACAGGTCTGTGAAGAGTGTTATATGCAGAAGTGTTAATCAGTAAGCAGCTTGAGCCACACTTGAAATCTTTTCAACATACTTATTTTGCTCTCTAGTACTGTTGTTTTAATGTGGTAGTTGGCGCAGTGTGAAAAAAGATGTTCATCAGTATTCTGTGCAGTTCCTTACGCAGAAAGCTTGACTCAAGACTTAGTTTCTTTTTCAGTTGTTTTCTATAATCAATTGTCAGCAGTTTTAAAGCCCAGTTATTAACGATGTTGAGGTACAGCAAAGTGATTAAGTGATAATGATCTTAGTTTTCATGCAACATGACACATTTTCCAGCATTGCATATGCTTTAGTGGCCTTGATATGCTTGAAAAACAACACGGAAGCCATCAAGGCAAGCAAATCATTACTTGCAGCTCTGGCAGTTGTCAGAAGACAGTAGGGATGGGTCTTGGTTGATTCCTTTGTCTGGTCTAGGACTTTCCAAAAGGCCACAGCTGAGATTATGAGGCTCCCCAAGCTTAATTCTGCAGTTAGTTTTAGGGGCTGGATGACCAGCAATCCTGGTCAGGTTTGAGAAGGTTCGCTGTGGTTCTTGGTATGCCTCTCACAGAATGTAGAAGAGGTTTACTTCATTTTTATGTAAGAGATGGTGCACAGATTCCTGTTGCAAGACATTCCTTTAGAGTGCTTATGTGAGATTAAAGTTTTTTTTTTTCCTGTTACGTTTCAGGCATGGTTCAACTCCTGAACGTAGAGGATGTTCAGGCAACTCTTGAACACAAGTGAGGAAAAACAGTGATTTACATTGACTTTGACTCTGCACTTACAGAGTCTTTGTCTTAAGCATTCAGAATTTTGTTAAGGAACAAAATGTTTAAGAAAATAAAAATTGCTGGTGATACCAAAGCATACATTGGACTATGTGTTATAAAGGCCCCAGGCAACTTACAAAATTTCCCTGAAGAGTGTTAGGCTTAACGCCAAAAAGGATCTACTTTACACAGGAACTGTAAAATCCCTCAAGAGTATTAGGCATATTGCCAGCACTTACCCATTCTGTGTTAAGAGTGTAATTTAACTTCTCTCATGCCCAGCCTTATACCTTTATCCTCTGCTTTGTGGGCCTGGACAGTGAGCTTTAAAATGAATTACAGCTATCCAAAATGCCGTATAGTGAAGGGGAAGTTTTAAGTAAAGCTCATATTTTATAATTTTCTTAGACCAAATATTAGTCTTTTGGACTGAGACAAACCAGTTGAAGGTGATGGGGTGTATTTATCAATAGGTTTATGACAGATGTTTTCACCACGATGACAGCTTGCTCTTGTCAATAGCATCTAAAGAGCATCCAGCTGGAAGGCTGCAAAGAAAGCATGGGCAAGCTCGATGGCAGAGGCAACACGACCCCATGGGCAGTCGCAGGTAGAGATATCAGTATACCTTTGAATGCTCTCCCCAGCAAGATTCCCAAAGGATAAAATGAAGGCAGATTCACCTTCCTGAGAGGGTGACTCTTCCAGGAATGTGGCATTTCCTGTGTTTTTCTCTATTGTCATTGATTAAAGGATGTTTATGCATCTGCACTTATGTCATCCTAAAAATGGCTAATGAGTTTTGTATCCTTCAAGTCTGCAGATGCCTCCGGTCAAACCATCATAAAAAAGCAACCCAAACCAGGCCGAACTATTACATTTTCACTTTGCCTTGAGTCTTCAGCTTAACGCATGATTTTTCAGTTTTGTTTTAACACCAGGAGGTGGCGCTAACAAAATCTGTTTTCATACAGAGAGATGTATGTTTCAGTTGCCTTTTTATAGGGGAAATTTGGGATAAAAATCCAGCTGAAATACGAAAGTTCTCGAAGTTCAGTACCTGAAAATTCCTGCATTGATGCCACCTCTCTAAGTGAACTGATATTTGAGTATTTTGGTGTGAATACGGGTTAGTCACTTAAATTTACTGTGCTTCCTTTCATTGGCAAGTTTTGGATAAGTTATTTATACAGTGCTTTGAGATCTCCACCTGAAGTGCAATTTATTGATGTCAAACACAAAATTAATTTCAGGGCTGTGTGGGCACCTACAGAGAAAGAACAGATTGTTTGTGCCTTTACGTGGAGGAGCCGAGGACCAGAAAGCAGGCTGGTGCACAGCTAAGCATAGATGTGAGCAAACACTGAATTTTGCAGATGGATTTAGGTTTTTTTTGCATGTTACCATTGTGTTCTTCTGAAACTATATTGCCTTTTCTAGCAGTGCTATAGCATGATCTTCACCATGGTAATGTGTTCCTTCATTTGGTCCCCACTGCTGCAGACCTGTTTGGCGATTGTCAGCAGGAAGCATAACAACTGCTTGCTTTGTTGCAACTGCTCTTTCCTACCCCTCACCCACTATGTGAATGGAAAACAATGACAAGAGAAGCTGCTCTTCTGACATCTATTCTGTACACAAAGCGCAAAAACTGTCTTTCATTTACTTTTAGGGTTCTCACACGGTTGTGAATACCTGGAATAGTCCTGCAAGGAGCAGGGAATTGAACTCATTGATACTTATGGGTGTCTTCCAACTTGAGATATGCTGTGATTCTATGATTCTGTAATTCCCCTGTGAATAGAAGTGGGAATTATCTACACCAATCAGATTCTCTTCTTTTTCATTTTACTTATGGTTGGTCTTTCTGAAGCTGAATCTGATAATCAGTTCTGTCTCAAAGTTCAAGGAAGCTAGGGGAATTAGTGTGGGGTTTTTTGTTGGGGTTTTTTTTTCTTCTTCTTCTTCTTCAGTGTTTGCAGGCACTGCGTGTTACGTTATACTTGAATTAGTGGAGCATGTCCTTCACTGCTAGTTGTGAGAGCGTAGAGCATCTTTTCAGCAGACTTGAGATCCCATCTCAATATGTGTTGAGTGCAGCAGATGGGGCACTTGGCAGGGAATGCAGAGATGCAGATGTAAGAACATGGCTCAACTGGTGCTGTTGTCAAAACTTGGTATTTGCATCATCATGGGAGAATTTTATTTTGGTCGCTGCTGCAGTACTCACTGCTGGAGCTTCTTGAACTATTGTGTCCCATTTTAGCTTGTGTGCCCCTGTTCTCACTGTCCCCATTTGTCTCTTCTCTGTTTGGATTCATGGAGAAGAGTTTTATTTGTTTTATATTTGCCTGGTGACAGATACAACCGCTACTTCAGCCTCTGGGCATTATTGCAACACAAGCCACAATGACAGTGATGAAAATATAATACATAGTGACAGCTGTGATGTAAATGTCTATAGTGAATAAGTAAATGAGGAGATTATTTTCTCTTGAACACAAAAAAAATTTTTGAATGTGGATACCAGAACAAATATACTGCCATGAAATTCTTACTGTAGTCTTTTAAACTGTGTTAATATGACCTGCAACAGAAAAGCATGTTTCTTATCTCCCATGGTAAACTTGTTGGGTAAACAGAATTATGGCAAAACAGTCATTATTGACTGCTGTGACTTCAGTAGTGAAACTTGTTTGATGGTCAAGTGGTACTACTTCTGAATTTCAGCAAAGAAACATTTTCAGTTGTGGTGGCTCTAGGTGGGATTTTGATCTCCTAATTTGTCTTTGATAATTGATCTTGGCAAAACCAGTGAACACTTTCTGTTCATTGTCTTAAAATAAATATCTAGATTACTCATAAAGGGGGGAAATTTTTGAGACTGAGGGAACAGCTAGAAAAGTTTGTTGTCCGCATGTATTTAACCATCATATTTATGGGGCTAAGTAAAATACTGCCATTTTATACTGATGTTTGTGAAATTCTGCAGGTGGCAAGCATGCCCTTCAGCTGTTTTGTGGCTGGTGGTTCTAGAGAGATTTAGGAGGTAGGACTAGTATTGTTTGGGAGCCACAGGACTATATTTGCTGCTGAGGCTGATTAACTGTTGGATTGTTTCTAGAAGTTGGAAGTCAACTCTGTAGTCCCCCCAGAATGGGAAAGGAGTATAAGGAACACCTCTAACATCATGAAAGGCAGGAGAGCCTGGGGCAGGATCAAGGAATGAGGTTTTTCCCCCCCATATTTCCATCAGCCAGTGAG
>JAVJGI010000057.1:30315743-30329560 GCA_035590275.1 Ibycter americanus | reverse complement strand
GTCCATTTTGGCAATTTTTTCCTCAAATTGATGATTTTATAGGGCAAAACAGGTTTAAAGTCAGATTTTAATTCACAGGTTGTTGCAACACTTCCCTCCCCAACCCCCTGCCCTGTCCCCGCAATAATCTGCATTTGCCTAAATTGATTGCCTAAGATGCCTCCATAATTCTTCATGGGCTGAATGCCTTCTCTGGATTGTATCTCTCAGGCATCATGAACGGTGTTGTGGCAGCTCAATCCAAACCGGGGTATTTGCTGAATCGATACAAACCAAAATGACTTGTCTGGATTTTTACTGATGGAAGAAGGAAAAAAGTTGGCAAAATTGGAGTTTTGCCACAGATAACATCAGATTTTGGTATATAGACCATGATGGATAAAACCTTCCCCATCTTCTTTGAGAGTTTCTGAAAAACTTTTCCAGAATATTCCATTATACTGCTTGAAACCATATATAATACTGCCATTTACTTTGAGGCAAGTCAGTAGACAACCCAGGAAAGAGCAAAGGGTTCTTGGCTAGTAAAACAGAAGACCATGCACAAAGATAAGAAAACATGGTTTTCACTCTTCCGTGTTTATGTTTAAGATTCTGTGTTGTACTTGACACTGACCTCTGTACGCAGAGGGAGAATAGAAGGTAATTGCAAGTAATCTCTTGTAAATGTTCATAAAAGGTCTGGTCCAAACTCAAGCTGGTTTAGATTACAATAGCAGATGTGCCAAATAATACCATCTGAGAATCTGGCACAGTGGTATAGCTGGCCCTTCATTTTCATATTAGGCATATTTATTTTCCCTCAGAAAACTACGTAGTCACAGTGTGGGCAGGCTTTTGAAGAAATTTGCTTTGTCTTGGAAGCTGGAAACTTTGTTACTTTTGAATTTAGAGGCTAAGTGAGAACCAACCTTTTTCAGATTATCTGGCTCTTACTTATTGCATACTTGACATTCTGAGACAACTTTTTATTTTTGTCCTGTTATGAGACTTTTAAAATGCAGTTTTTCTTCAGCTTCACTGATGGATATGTCCCTTTGTGTTAGGCATTAGTAGCTTTTTGAATGACATGGTCCTACTATGCATCTGATTAAAATATGAGACATTGCAAGAATAGTTGATATATTGATGCATGATTTTTTTCCCTACTTATAAAAGAGAAAACAAAAATTTAAATAATCAAACAGGCAAAACCCCCCACCCTATTTATATTTTCCATATATAAATATATGTAGCCCAGCATGGAAAAATCAAACCTTACTTTTCTTGCTCTGTTGAAGACCGTGGATCTGTGTTTGGGGTCACAGCACACTAACATGATTTAACTGTCCTATAATGAACTGTGCTTTAACAAAGCCCGTTGATAAACAGAGCTGACAGCCTGAATAATTTTTTTTTTTTTCACAGAAGATTATTCCTTTAGATCTAAATTTTACACAAGATTGACCTGATATAGCAATCCTACTTTTTTCATTTCTCTCAATGCAAACTGTAGTCAGCATGTTAATTGTGCTTTTCTGTTTTGAAAGTGCCTCTTAAACCCTGCTGCAGTAACCTGACCTCCACAGCAGTACCCTATACTGACATTCGGTCTGAGCAGGACGCTTCTTACTCTGACACAGTGAACCAACCATCCATTACAAAGCAAGTATTTTAGCATAGAAGCATTTACCCATCTACCCCATAGGTCATTACAGCAAGGCGGGGTGATATTTAAAGCTACATTTTCGCTATTTGTGAGCTATCTCAGTGCGCAGACATAGCACCTGCAAACTGCTTCCTCTCTCCCTCAGCCTGTGCCAGGCTTCCCCTCCAGACAAAAGGGGGCTGAGGGGACAGCCAGGGTGCCCCAAGCACCAATTCCCCTCCTCCAGCTCCCTAGCAATGACTGGATTGTGTTCTGGCAGCATGATCCAGCCCTTAAACCAAAGTCACTGGGAAACAACTTTTCTTTCTTCATGTCGGTTGACTTTCAAGTGGTGGAAAATGCTGTAATATAAAGTAGTAGGAAAAACCCCCATCACTCAGGGAGTGCTTGAGTGGTGAGCAGAATAAGATAACAAAGACACTATAATTTTTCAGCTGTAACCTTTTTAGCTAGAGCTGAATGTGGAAAGCTATGTACCTTTGTCTTGCCTGAATGACTTAGTGTTTTCATACATTCTTTCAACATTGCTGATCTGATTGTAAGATAATCTACAGATCTCAGAGGTGAAAAGTCAATTTACCAAGAAAAATCATGGAAATGTGGTAAATATTGCCCTATTCACTGGAAATATCACCAGAGCCATTGCTTAGGATCTCTTCTTGCTGTCTTGGGTTGACTGATGTTGTTTTAAATGGGATTCAGATCTCCACTTTTAGCCTACCACCAATTCTTAAGTAGTTTCATTTGCCTCTGCTGTAGCTGAACTCACTGCAGTAGGGCTGTGGTGCAGACATGTGATGAAAATATGAGCCCATGGATCTGTGTTTCCTGAAGCAGTGCCTATAAGAAAATCTTGCAGAACTCAGAAGCAACTGCAATATTGCTTACCCTGAGTAGACATCAAAACTTGCTCCTTGTTAAAAAAAAAGAAGTAAAATAGGTAGAAGTGCCTCCTCAAAGGTGTTTGCTGTAACTCTGTTTGTATCAAGAAAGAGATGAGATTTTTAAATTTTTTAAATTTTCTTTATGGTGCATATTTTCTTTTAGAAATTTGAAATTTGTAGCCATATAAAAACATGCAGTAAAATAGTTATAAATAACTGACTATAGGAACTTACATTTGTAATAAGAATACATTATTGCTTGCCTACATGACCGTTCCTTTGGATTATTGCATGTCAATATCTCATATATTGTTTATTGAAAACTTTAAGAAACACTTTTCAACACCTGGTATTTAAGGTACCTGTTAGCACTTATTAGGTGTCTTTGCTTCAGTTAATTTGACCTCCTGAAGTCTTTGTGTGATAGGACGAGCTATTATCTATCTTGTTTTTTATTTGGGAAGCTGAGATGCAGTGTTGACTTGTCCACCTTAAAAAATGCATTTTAGATTTAGATGAGAAATCAAATTTCCTGTGTGCTTGATCCACTGTTGAAATTCTATGCTTCTTCAAAAGTGTACTGTGAAAATAATAAACCCAGGAACTAACCCCCAAAACAAAAGACGCAGAATGTGTCTGTGAGGTCTCCAAGTTTATCTGGATACATACCTGGTTCTTTCTACTGTTAGAACCCCTTAAAAATAGAAATTAGTACACCGATAGCACCACTTGCTGGCAGGAAATATGAGTCTGCCAAGATGTGAACTGGAAACATAAAGACATAAATCCACTTGGCCTTTATCCAGCATTTGCAGCCATGAATCAGGGACCCTGATGTCCTTGTATTTCTCTTTTTATACCTTTCTGTAGAAAACAATGTTTTAAGAGCTTATGAGTGTTTTTTTTTAATCTACCCGTAGGAAATTTGCAGCATAAACAAGTTTCGTAATATTTCTTTGAAAAGCCAATGATAACAGCAAGATTACACTTACATGAAAAATTTGGATTGCTGACTTGGAGGCAGATACATCATCAAATTAAAACTTAATAAACCCCCTCAACCAGTTCTTCTACGTTTTTCATTTATTTTGTTTGTCTTGTAGAGTTAGATATTATCTGTATTTATAAACTTGAGCTATTTCTGTAGAGAATACTATTTGTATGCATTACAATTGGCAAAGTTGTTCAAGTTAAATATTTATTCTTTATTAATCAGTATTCTTCCTGTTCTTAGCCAGCAAAAATAATAGTCAACTCAAATCAATACAAGTTTCATACAAGGCAGGAACATAACGCTTTGGCTTCAGAAGCCCAAACCTATTTACACCATAGCTGATGAAAAAATTTGCATTGATTTCTGCAGTGATGTATGAAGAACCTTTACAGCAACTTCTCTTCAAAATTTTCAAGTTTTAAAGTTGGTTTCCTAAGTGACCTTGTTACATATGTATTGCCTGTTTATGCCTACTGTTACATTAACTGAGAGCGCTGAAGTTGAGTACATAGAATTAGGGAGAGCTTTTCTCAGGTGTAGCCTTTCTGTAATTTTATGTGCGTATGAAGAGAGAAGAACCACCACTGAATTGTCTAACTGCTTACGTACTTTATTGCAGGTTGCTCTTGTCATGTGAGTCTCTGGCATCTACGACGTTAAGCTTGTCAGAAAGTCAGTCCACACTGAGTGTTAAGCAAGAGTGGTCGCGTGGGTACAGCGCGCTTCCTTCTGTTCCTCCTGACCAAGGTTTACAAAATGGCAGTGAGCTGGGGGACTTCTTAAATTTCTCACCCGGAACATCTGTGTCCAGTAACTGCAACTCTAACTCGTTACCGTCCTACTTACATGGAATGGAAAACAAGCATTCCACTTACTCTAGTCCTCACCATTCCTCAGCCTGGTCTCAAGCAGCCCGCTCCAAAAAGAGAGCACTCTCTCGGTCTCCTCTGTCTGACGGCATTGGGATTGACTTCAATACAATCATCCGTACATCCCCAACCTCTCTGGTGGCCTACATCAACAGCTCCAGGACATCACCAGCAAACGTCTCCCCACAGCCTGAGGTCTATGGACATTTTTTGGGAGTGAGAGGAAGCTGTATACCCCAAAATTTCTCTATTCCAACTGCCCAGAAAGGCCTTCTCATGGCTAATGGCAACATCACCTTCCCAGGGTATGTTGAGAATGGGGCTGGTGAGTATCAGCGGATGCAGCAGCTGGAGCAAGCCAGCTTGCAGATGGCCGCCACAAGTAACATGTTAATCCAGCAGGGCGTGCCACCTGCAGACAACGAGGTGATGGGTATCCTGAAAAATGAACACCTGGATGACTTCTCAGGCTGTACAGTTGATATGCCTCCTCCACCCCTGCTGCCACCACCTCCTCCACAAGGGCCACCCCCACCATACCATGCTCAGCAGCACCAGCATCCACACAGCCTCCCCAGTCTCATTCACCCGTTACCTGTGCCTCCTTCTGCCCCCAGCGCCCTGCTCAATGAAGATGGCGAGCCAGACAATTTCAATGGCAAGCACGGCTGCCGCTGGGCTGACTGCGGTGCGCTGTATGGCCAGCAAGAGGAACTTGTGCGGCACATAGAGAAGGTCCATATAGATCAGAGGAAGGGAGAGGACTTCACTTGCTTCTGGGCAGGGTGCCCACGAAAGTACAAGCCATTTAATGCCCGTTATAAACTGCTGATTCACATGAGAGTCCACTCAGGAGAGAAGCCAAACAAATGCACGGTAAGCCTGAATTTTGCCTCTCTTACCAGTAAAAGGCTCTCTGTTACCCATGAAAATATAGAGAAGTGTTTTTCCTAGTTAATGGTGTGCTTTTTTAACTAGACTGTGTGAATGAATGACTGCTCCATCTTTCCACCTAGATAGAAAGGAAAGGTGTTCTTTCATATGTACTAACAGATATGATTAAAAAAAATTCTGTTTTCTAGATTTATAAACTCCTACTGTAGACTGCAAAAGTGATGGTAGATCTTCATAAAGCAAAACTTAAGTTCCATCAGTAGTTAAGTACCTGCATGAAGGATACATGTGGGAAAAGTGCTACAGAATAAATGGCACAATTTATCCTGAAATATTCTTGCATTGTGTCACTTCTTTTTGACGTGAGGAATTTTTAGGATCTTGCATAATGTTACCATGAGAAACTGAAAAGGGCTGGGTATTTTTTAAGGCAGGGTTGGGTGTTTTTTAAGGCATGTTTGTTTAATTACTAGGAAAAACAGGCCCACAGCCCTGTTTCCATGAATACAGTAGGAATAAAACATGTAACAGTTTCTCTGTTCACAGATTCTAGCAGTGAGCATCCAACCCCCGAAGTCATGTTTTTGTTGCTGGTTTTCTTAGGGTCACTGCAAGTCAGTCTGTCATGTATGTATCATGTGGAGTAACAATCCAACCAGTAAACCCTAGAATCAGTTTGTGTTTAGACTCCAGTGAACCATCTATAATCTTTGTAATTCAGATTGTTGATTGGCCTTACATATAGTCTGGATTTTGGATGACGATTAGCTTACCCTTGCTAAGTGCTTATCTAGTGTCAGCAGAAAAGAGCTTCAGCTGTGCTACTTTCCAATCCTCAGTGTAACATGATAAAACAATGAATATATAATTTCTAGGAATAGTAAAAATGCTGATTATTATTGACTTGGAAAAAAAATTGTTTCCGTGTTGTGAAATATAAATTGGTGCTAGGAGTCTTTCCAGTGTGTGCCTAGTTGTGTAATTTTCTTATCATGATGTAGACGTTTGCTTGTACAGTAGATAGAGGAAATTATTTTCTTTCACTTTTGTTCAAAGTGCCAACTTCCTTCACGGAGAGTGGATATTTTCCCAGATTTCTCTCTTGAATTTAAAGGACCAGGTAGAGATTGTGTCATGACACTAAGGAAGACTCTTTATCCTTCCCTTTTGCCACACCAGAGCCTGAACTCAGGCTCTCTGCTCTCCAAATATTCTTTTTAAGTTCAATAATATTCTCTTTTCTGCTCTCCAGGTGTATTGGAGTAGAGTTTACCATTAACTTCAGTTCCTCCTCAGGGATTTCTCATCAGTTTTGTGGGGAAAGAGAGTCAAGAAAGTAATTTTTCAAGGGAATAGCACAAAGAGATGGAGACAGACATCAGCAGATGAGTGAGGACAGACAACAGTATGAAGAAACGAGGGAAGGAATGGTGAAAGAACACTGAAAAAAGAGTAGTGCCAAGTACCCAGCGTCTTTCTAGTAGGAAAGTTACAATGAGGGATCCAGTAAGACTGGGGAAAAATTCCATTAGCAGCACTCTATGCTCCCTGCCCTGCCTGTTCAGAAACTATATTTACAGTGACCTTCTCATGAATATGAAGCCTCCTTGAGGAGTCCTTAGCTTTGAAGGAATCATCATTCAGTGATGATAAATATGTTAATGTTTAAGATAGGGTACTTCATATGATAACGTTTCTGAGATCACTAAGCCTAAACTAAAGTCTGTGCCAAGTCATGCTTTGTCACAAAAGAATGAGGTGTCTATATTAGCTTCTCAAAGAGTGATTGCTATCATAAACATTAAAAAAGTGTGATTAATTTTACTGAACTTCAGCAGGTATTGGTGGATAGGGCCAAGAAGTCTGCATATTAGAAGCAACAGTCACATGCTTATCTTGCTTTCATGTTTGGAAGTGTAATGAAATGTAGAAATATTCAGGGTGACACAATAACCCTCATAATATGGGTGTAAATATGGAATATAGGCCCCCTTTCCTGGGATAAGCGTGTAGAGATGGCATTCTTTAGCTGGGTTTAAGTGAAACAGCTTGCTGCTTTCTTCCTTTACCATTTCATAAACGGTGTGAATCTGGAAGAATGTACTTGGCTTTCTAATGCCAAGGGGCCATGTACTGGAAGTCTCTCAATGTATTAGGAAATTGTACTTCAGCCAGAATTCATACCTTTCTCACCAAGCAGTGAAATTCACAATCCAATCAATACAATTCAACATTTTAAGCTGAGACTTTATGTGAGGTATTAGGGAGAACACTTTGGCCAAGATAATAAAAGATAATAAAAAATTATGCAAAATAAATCTGAAGTTTTTCACCAAACCTCTATCAATTTATGCATTTAAGTGATAAATCAGAACAATCCATTAATAAACTTTATTTGTCCAGCTAGGGTCTTTCTGTAATTTATTTTCTGGTTCTACGTGTAGGATGCTTCTTTCTGTAAAAGGACTGTAAAGTAAAAGTCTACATCCAGTGCAGCTTGCTGACTGATAAGAGGCAGTCTAGTAGACCAAGAAGGGAAGGAAAAATGCCAAATACGCACCTATTATGTGAACCAACCAGATTTACTGCAGAGAGTATAGCAGAAGTAATAGGTCTTTGGGAAGAACTATCTTATTGTAACGTGTCAAGCATCCTGTATTCAAAGGCAGCCAACTGCACTAGTCACCTTAGTAACATCACACACTAGTCACTGTGTGAGCATTGTATGTGTTGCTGGTTTCTAGCATTTTGCAAGAGGCAACCTTCTCTTTTTTTAAGCTTATATTGCAGTGGGTCCTAGGCAGTATATTTATCATGCAATACTTGTTTCTGTGCAGCTGAGTGTTGAAAATGTACTAGTAAATAATGTGCTGTATATCCCAATAGGTTGCTGTGACAGTTAGCAAGCTTTGCAAGTTTTAGTAATGCAAGGTCAGGGTCACTTCTAAGCTGTGTCCTTGTAACACTAATAGAGATAATGTGGAATCAGATGCACAACTAATTATAAGCTGAACTTCAAAAATAATTTTATTATTCTCTGTTATCGCTTTGTGATAATGAAATCATGTATTTTGAGAAGAGACTTGAAGAACAACTAGGACGGCAGTACCTGATGTGCTTATGGTTCAAATCACAGCCACGCAGACATAGAATATTCCTTTGACTTCAGCATTTGTTTTGCCACATCTGAACTATTTTCTTTTTATCTATGGAACAAAAATTTGAAGCGATGAACTATAGCTACAAGTAATACTCTAGTTATTAGTTCCTTCTTGTTCTGGATAAGCAGTCTTCTTCAGTTCTGGAAGATGAAAGTGTTGTAGAGTGAGTATTAATCAGGTAGCAGCACATAAAATCATGTGATGATTGTGATAATCAGATCCAAACTTCAAGGCAAGCATTCTTAAGGTCAAAACTTAGAACATACTTGTCCCTCTGTACAGAGGTAACTAGGGTGGAGTAGAAAATAATTGCATACTAGTCCTGATAGATTTGTTTTGTATTGCTGTTTTCCTATGAATCAGACTCTTTTTTTCCCAGCTTTAACTGAATTTTGCTGCTGAAGCTGCATGTTCAGGTTAGGTCTTGGCAATTTGATCCAATACACTCTCTCTGTGTACTGAAAAACCATGGTGTATTTTTCATTGCTGCCCATTTTTAGAAGATTGGTTCCTGTTCTGAAAAATGTACTTTAATTTTAAAAAGCATGAATTTCATGGAGTCCTGCATTTTCTTTTATATGGGAAGCCAAAGTACGTGACTGTGTTTGGTCTTACTTTATTATGTGGAAATTTGTGAAGCTGAAGAGTACCTGCATGCGAGAAGCCTCACCTGAGGTTGACTTGTTGGGGATAGGAATTCATTAAATAGCTGTTAAAACGTATTGGGCTCCCTTACTATTCATTAAAATATCTTTCATGTTCTATTTCAACTTACTATGTCTGGAATGCATTCTTCTTTTCAGTGACCTGGTTTAAAGACTAAAAAAAAAATTGTTCATGGCATGGTAATATATATTTAGTATCTGTTGCTAAACTTCTTTATATAAAGTAGGTATGGCATGTTTGAATGTGTTGTATTTATTTATTAATCTATCCATTAGCTTTTACTTTGTAGAAATAAGTTAAAGAAAAAAACTGAATGAAGAATTGATACTGAAATGCAAGCAGTTAGTATACCAGTAATTGAGATAAAATCTGTAATGTTTGTGAGCAGTTACCATACAATGGTATCTGAGGTTCCCTCAGATTTCCTCTGTATTAGAAAAAAAGAGAATTCCCAGTAGCTGTGGAAACTCCACAGTAGCAATTGGCAAATGCTGACCTTTTGCTCTCTTTGGCTGTACCTGTGAGTTTATTTTCTACTCAGCGTTCCTTCTTTTAAGTGTTTTTGTACTTTTGAAGTTCAGCTGCAATAAGAGGTACTTAATTAGCCTTACTGTCATGCTGTGCAAACAGTAAGCTTAATATATTTATTCTGGTGTAAATAACAACAGCATGTTGTTAGAGATAAATTTTAGGCTCTCTCTTTGCAGTTTCACTCAGGTGCAGTAGGAATGCTTTCCCTTTTGAAACTGCATTCAAACTTTTTGCTTTCTGTTAGCTCTGAGCTAACAGCACAATGCCATTAGTATTATTACTTTAAAGTATGGGATAGTAATACATACACTGCACTTTTTATCACAGCTGCTTGATGTAATTTAAACCAATAAAATGGCTAGTATTCCTGTCAGATTCGAAGCAACGTCCATTTAACATCTGCTAAGTATCTGAAACTCCTACACCACATCTATCTACTAAGCATGTAAAACAGAAGGTATGGTTAAAAAAAAAAAAGAACATAAGACTTAAAACACTTGTATAATACTTTTTTGAGACACAAGTAAACATCTTTGGGTGAGCATGAGTATTTAGATAGGTGTGTGTGTGTGCTGTTTGAAGAACATGTGTTTGGAAGGTGGTATTCAAGATGAAATTTTGATTAAAACCAGAAATGTATTCTGTAAAAATGATTGGGAATTTTTGTCCATCTTCAGGCTTTAGCAGTGTGCCTTCATATGATGTGTTATAGATGGCATATATATTGGTACTCTGTATATGGTGCTATATATTTTATGTACAGCTCATGACAGTTTCTTCAAGGTAAGGAAAGACCATATCAAATCCTATATTGTGCTGAAGTCTTGGCAAAGTAGAAACTATAAACATTTTTTATTTTGTTTTTGCTTACATTCTTGCAGAAGAATTTTTCACTATGCTGAAGTAGGAGTTGAGCATCTAGTCTTAAGCATGGTGAAAGAACAGTAATTTATTGGTAGAGTCAAGTTGCTGGAAGTTAGGAAACACCAAGTTTATAGTTGCCTGTTGCCCATTTTTTCACTAATTCAATAACCTAACTGAAACAGAAATACCATGGAAAAGGCAGAGATGTAGGAGTAATTAGACTATATCATGGTGTATAGACACAGAAAAGCTAAATTTTAATTTGCAACCATAAAGCTAAGACTTCTTACTCTCACAGGCTTGTGCAATCTTGGTAACCTACTGGGTTTAGTTATGATGTTTTAGCTGTTTCAAGGAAAAACAATGAATTGTGCGTGTGCCTCCGCAAACAGCTCAAACTCATGTGATCACATCAGATAGCATCTAGCCCAAGCTAATACATCTTACCTCTCAGCAATGGTATACTGCTCTGTCAATATTATACTTCCAGTATGAAATACGTAGTGCATCCATAGTTCAAAAAGTAATGGCATGTGCTTTTCCTGTGGCTGCTTAAGATGCACAACTTCCACTTGAGTTCGGTAAGCACCTGAAGGCTTTCATGCATTCAAAAATGCAAAGCAGACTCTTTTCTACTTGCAGATGTAGAACTGATGACATTGAAAAATGATAGCCAGAGAACCGTATTTCATGTTACAGAATAAAATGTATGAAACCTCTAATTTTATGCTTGTTCTTCTAATGAATAATTTGATTTTCCTGTTAGGTATTTGAACCAGTTTTTCTTCCCTTTTGACTTAGATATTTGGAAAATTTAACACAGATTTTTAATGAACTTTTTCAAACAGGCATCTTTTTAGTTTTACTGTAAGCCAGAATATGACTGAAGTATCAAAAAATAACAATGAACATTCCTAATTGCACACTTGTGTTTGTGTGGAAAGGTTTCTAATTTATTACCTCTTTGTGCATAAGCACAAAGATTATATTTTATTTATTTTCCTGTATATATTTATATATTTCGCTGTAGATTTTAATGGAATATTTTTGAGATTTTTTTTCATTGCTATGCCAAACTATAAATAAATGGTAAACTAAAATATGAAGAACTCCTTAAAATTTGATCTACTTGAAATGTGGAATCCCAAATCAAAACTTTTTATCTACCAAAATTTCAATTGCAGAAAATTTAAAGTTGTCTTTATTTTGTAGTTTTGTTTTGTTTTTTAATACTGGAGTTTTAAATTAGAAGATTATTTGAATTCAAAACTGAGGGGCTAATGCTAAGATTGTGGTTTTGGAGCATGTCTGTGTGAAGTAATTGGAAATTGGATTACTCTCCTAAGTCATAAACTCTTTTTAGATAACTTCTGCTCTTTTCTGCCAGTTTTACTTTTCATTTTCAGCATCCCTGTTTGGTTGATGGCTGGACCTGTATCAGGAATAGAGTGAGTAAATTATGAAGCTTTCCATTTACTGATAGAAAAGCCTAACAATATCTCGTAGGAAAACAGAAGATGCAAGTTATGGTACAGTCACAACAGAAATAGACAGAAACCATTCCCAAAAAACATAATTCTGCTTTAAAGAAAAACACAGAAGCAGAGGGAACTAGTTAATAGATTATACTGTGCATTGCAATGTTACTTTTTCAGAAGGGAAATACAGTTTTAAGCAAAGATAAATACACTATTGGCTTTTATTTAGGTGATTGACACTGATTTCCCAAGGATTAGAGGTTTAATTAATGCTTTTGGCACTCTGTGGAGAACTTCCCAGACATCTAGGTCTGATGGTTTGCCTTTAAAAACAAATGTTGATAGTTAAGCATCATAGAACCATCATGGGTTTATTTGTATAGAGTAATTAAGAAGTGGGAAAATGCCATGTACCTTTTTGTGCACGTATGATTGCACTAGTTAAATATGTCGCAAACCAAAATGAATATATTCTGAAATTTTTGAACATGCTAAGATATTCTTTGACATTTTTTTTCAGCATTCGGGTTCAGTTTAAGATATTTTTACTGACTTAATGTTTAAAGGGATCAGGAGAAGGGACTGGTCCTGTGAATTTTTAAAGGGTAAGTTGCACAGCCATAGTCTCACAGACTTCAGTGAGATTCTTTCAGGCAGAATCCTGAAGTCAGTGACACACAACTCAGTGATTCCACTGATTTCAATGCCATGTCTTGAGTGCTGGTTTATACACATATTTACTTAGAATCATAGAATCATTTAGGCTGGAAAAGACCTTTAAGCTCATGGAGTCCAACCATAGACCTAACACTGCCAAGTCCGCTAAACTGTGTCCCGGAGTGCCACATCTATGGGTCTTTCAAATACCCCCAGGGATGGTGACTCAACCACCTCCCTGGGCAGCCTGTTCCAATGCTTGACCACCCTTTCAGTGAAGAAGTTCTTCCTCATGTCCAATCTAAACCTCCCCTGGTGCAACTTGAGGCCATTTCCTCTCATTGTATTACTTATTATTTGGGAAAAGAGACTGGCCCCCACCTCACTACAGCCTCCTTTCAGGT
Source organism: Ibycter americanus (assembly GCA_035590275.1). NCBI lineage: Eukaryota > Metazoa > Chordata > Aves > Falconiformes > Falconidae > Ibycter > Ibycter americanus. Next base: position 30,316,510 of record JAVJGI010000057.1, on the reverse strand, counting down.
GGTTGTAGAGACCAGCGAGGTCTCCCCCCAGCCTCAGGCACAGTAGCCCAAACACTGAGGCAGGCTGAGAATCAGCTTGGTACGCTCTGATCCCTGAAGCAGTTCTGTTCCACTGCCATTGCCGTCCCAGTTAGCTGAGGTGGCGTTCATCAGATGCTAAAAGCTTGTGTATTTTTACAGATAGATACTCACAGGGTAGGTTTCCAAAAGACTTGGACAGTATAAGGATTAAGCACTGTTCATAACATGATTATAGTGGGCTCTCCCTATAAATGATTTCTTGAACCGGGATATGGCTAATACAGACAGCGCAGTGGAGTCCTCTATTAGAGAAATGCAGTTGCTGTTGATCTTGTGTTAGCAGGGCTTGAATAACTGCTGAACAGACCTTTCTGAACAAGGCTGCATGGAAACGGGGAGGTCTTTTTAGAGGTAGTCGCTGCGAAGATTCAGTCTGTGGCTGTGTTAGAGTGCTGAACTAACTGACAAAAGGAAATTCAGAGAGAAGCTGGTGAGGATGCTGTGACTGTTTTGTCTAGAACTGCTCTGGGACTCGGTTAGCTCTGTTCGATGCATCTGGGCTTGATAAATATTGGTATAGCCACATGGCGACTGTTTTCTGATACCACCTTTATCTACTCAGAGTGCTTTTTTTCCCTGTCTATTAAAGACTGTTTCAATTTAGGTTTGATACTTTCTTACCATCAGTTTTGAGGATATATAGCAACTTTATTCCATGAGTACTCAGCTCTTGAGAATCAACACAC
>JAVJGI010000057.1:30292572-30304136 GCA_035590275.1 Ibycter americanus | reverse complement strand
GAAAGACATTTAATCTTGAAAATCTCAGGAGAGGGGAATCAGCAGTTATGCTGGTAGCTTGTTTGCATGGTTAATTAAACTTACTGAAAAAACTGTGCCCTTTTTCTAATTTTTATTTGTATAGTTTCAGCTTTTGGACATTAGATTAACGCTTTTCTACTAAATCAATCAAATTAAGACTAAATTAGTGTACTTTAAATAGCAAGTAAATACTTCCAAGAACTTAAGACCTCACAGTAAGCAATGTATTGTGTTACTAGTCCTGTATGGGGTAGCTGAAGAGAAATGTTTTTCAGTCTTGCTCAAATAGAGATTAAAAAAATTATGAATTTATTTATTACAAAAACATAAAATAAATTTTCCTGAAGAAGTTAAAATTTCAAGCAGTTAAATAGCTTCAATGAAATAAAATGTGTGGGCTACAGTCTGTTATTAAAAAGAGTGTTTCAATCATTCAGGAGGGATAATAAGTTTTCTGTAATCTGTCACTGCAGATACTCATGTCTGATTCTCTTTACTTACAATAGTATTGTTCTGAAAATATTATAACATCTGTCTAAATACGTTTGTTTTAAGCATGGTTTAACAATGTTATATCATTACCTGAAAGGTGAAGTTGCTATCTGATGATTTTAAAATGCTTTGACCTCTGAAACAATGTTTAAAATAGATTTTAGATGTTCAAGAAAAACTTAAGTAATCCCAGGGTATACTTGTAAACTGTGTCCAAGATACCACAGGCTGTGTTACTGAGGGCTATTGGGGAATTTTTTCCTTCAGTCATATAATTGACTGTTTAGCTTTTTGGCATCATGGAACCAAACTTTAAATGCTCCTGATAAACCCACCTACTTCTATTATGGTTACACAGGTTTGAGTGGTGTACGGCTCTGATGTGACCTTAGTCTGAGTGGTTAAATTTACATTAGAGCTACCATACTATTTAAATTGGTTGATGTAGATGGTGGTGAAGCAGCATATCTAGGGCAAGAATTTGGCCACATGTTTACCATGCAAACAAACAAAAATTGTTTGCTGTTATATCAGTTATTTTTTGAACTGTTTTCTTGTATGCCCTGTAATAGATTACATTCAGCTGCTTTAATCATGTGATTTCTGTTTAGGTTGCATGATGACAATGTAGATAGGTATAAAAATCTTCAACTGACGTGTACTCCTACTTGATAGAACTTTATATAGACACAGTGGCCTTCCTTATTTACTGACTTATTGCATAGAAGGCTTGCATATCAAGATTTTTTTTTGGCCTGATCATTAGGTATATCTCTTAACTGAAACTATAATACATCATTGTGTATTATTCTTCTGTGCAATTTAACTGCTTGTGGTGTTGTGAAGTCCAGCATACTGGGTAAATCTAATTAATTGAAGGACACGTTGCTTATTTGTTCTGCTTGTGAGCAGTAAATGGAAAATCTTCCATTGTTTTTGTATTTGCTGGAAAAAGACTTTTCTCATAAGAGAGTTTTGTGGGGTATATAGCTTAGTGACACTTGCCGCTAATTTAGGAATGAATGATTACAAAATCCTGAGGCTTGAGTTGCTAAATATGTTGATTCTCATGGTCAAAACTCTAATATGATGTTCACTGTTCTTGTAAAAGGTTGGTGCTTTACCATGAGAGGAGATGGGATTTATCTGAAGGAGGACAAACTGTCCTGTTCTGCTTTCCCTTAACATCCTTCCTGTAAGTGGTGCTAGTTCAGTTTCTGTAGAGGTCTGGCCAGGGCAGGCTGCCTGTAGGATGGCTGGATCAGCACAGGCCCTAATTATCCATACTTGTGGCTTTATGGTTTCTTGATAATGTTCTCTGTATCAGTCCTCTTCTGTTCCTGATGATGTGTGTTGTATCCACTGAGCACCTTCCCTGAAACGTGTTGTAGTGTTCCAGTTGGATTCTTCTCGACTGCTATTTCACTTGTCAACTAATGTATCCACAGCTGCTATTATATTTGCATCTGTAAGCACCACAGATGTATCTGGCCTGGTCATGTGACTGGCATTTATGTATTTCAAACTCCGTCTGTACAACTGGTATCATGGAGCAGAGTTCAAGTGCACAGTTCTGCTCCTTTTTATGTCCTCTTGGATTGTGAGAGCAAAACTCAAAGCCACCATCTGCAAGGCCAGTGACATTTTTCAGTGTCTACCTGCAATGATGGCAAAAGTGACGTCAACAAACCCTGCTGTGGGAAAGTGGGCTCTGACCCTTTCACATCTTTGCTGTGGCACGTAGCCAATGCTGTAAGTCAGTATTAGATAGCAAATAAATAACAAAAAATATGCCATGACGAATTCTACCTTTTTGAAAGTAGAATTTATGCTTTCATTTCTGAAGTGAATGAATTTGGAAATCAAAGGGGAAAATTACTTATTTATATGATTGTTTAGATTCATTTCCCCTTCCATTTCCAACATCAACATTGACATTGGATGTCTTTTTAAAACTTATTTTCTACTTAAATAATAAGTTAATGGACTATGCAAATTTTACTTAGAAAGTGAGCATGAATAATTTCCTGTGCTCAAGAAATTACTGCTTGTGCATTGTGTTATTCAGGATTCCAGTCTAGATGCAGGTGATGGTCCTATCATGCTTTAAAAACTAGGAATTGCGTTAACTAGTACTCAAGTGGTGCTGTAAACACTAGTCTTTGCTTATGTCTGTTCACACATGCATGAAAGAAATTGGCTGGGTCAGAAAATTAACATTCAGAAATCTAGTATTTGAAAGTTTATCCCCATGTGTATTATGAAAACATCCATCTAAAGTACATAAACTTCAGTCATATTTTGGATACTATAAAATGTTTACATTGAACACCGAAGTGTTCTATAATTGCTCATCTTCAGTTTGTTTCCTCGTATGTGATGGAAAGTACTGGCAGCACAAGGAAAGGAGGGTTTTAACATTACTGCATGTTAAAGTATTCAGTAAGAACAAATATGAAAACCACTGCCTGACAATATATCAACAAACTGGGAAGCAAAATTACAAATGAATGGATAGTCAATTTTGCAGAGCAGCTCAAGCTCCCAAATCAGTTATTTAGCCATTGGCTCCACAGAGCTGAGATTTCAGCTCGGACTGCTTGGTATTTCTACAGAGTGCAATGACGAGCAGTAAACTGCCACACGTCCAGCCAGTTTTGACGCATCAGTTCAGAGGTAAGATCATGTTAATAAACCCTGGTTCTCGAAGTTGAGAGGCTGTGCTGCTTTGCACTTGCAGCACTATCCCAATGTTGCTGTGGAACTTGGTTTGCTGCCTTTGGGCTCTGTGCTGGTCTCTGCACCAGCTGCGCTGTCCGCTTTGGACAGCTGCAGAAAGTCGTGCTCCTCATGGCTGCAGACTTCTTATTGCTGCAGATTACTTCTGGTCCTCAGAAGATAGACACAGGTTCCCAGAGGAAGCCGAACAGTTGCTCTGATTGTGGGTAGTACCGTGTAACACCCACAGCTACCTGGACTCCTGAGCATACTCCCAAAATACAGAGACTGGGAAATACACTCCCAAAGAGCTGGCCTGTTTAAACATATTCCAATCTTGCTTTCTCTTCCCAGCCAGCACAGACCATACTTACTACATCTTGTCAAAACTCACTGTTTTTTTTACCTTCTGTGTTCACCTGAGCTAAATTGTGCAATGCTCGTAAGTAGCTATTTCTACTTGATGGACAAAGTAATGTGATTGTTTAATTTCTGGAGAAGTATATATTCATCTTGGTTTGCAAATATAATCAGCTGTCAATGACTGTTTAGAAAAGGATAAGGAGGCAGCTGGGTTTCTATCCCTCACATGTCTTTCTGTGCCCCACTCCATCAGGTGTGTTTGTGTGCGTGTGTGCGTGTGTGTATGTGTGTGTGTGCTGCTGCCCCCCACCCCGTTCTTAATTTTCAAACTGGCTCCTGCTGTCTCCCAAAGAGCTGAAGCCACATAACTGTTACTCAGGCATGATTCTTCTGCAGGATGTTTAACCAAGTCTGTGTATTTGAAATGCTACCATTGTTCATTTCTTCCACGTCAGTTACAAAATTTTTGCCTTTGATAGCTTTGCCTATCAAATTTGAAGTTGTTCCTGCTGTTGTTACTGATAAACTGGGAGATGTTTTAGTTTTTTCCCATTTAAAGAACTTCCCAGACTCTCCTTAGCTGAAATTACTATTTTGTTTGTGTAAAAGTACCTTTGTCCTAACAGTGTTACCTCACTGAATGGGAAAATAATGTTAATAGAACTAATCAACGTATGTCAGAGACCTGCTGGTATTGCACACAGTTAAACAAATATTAAAAAAAATACCAACCAAACTCAAACATTATTTATACCCTTATTCTGAAAAAGGCTAACAAGTTTTGATGCCCGTTTGTCCTGACCCCTTTGTGGTGTGTGCTTTTGTACGAAGAGCGAAGAGCGTGAATACCCTGCTCTCTTTTTGCATGCCCTGTTTAAAGGGCCAGCACAGCTGTAATCCCAGAACAACACAAGCCTAGTGAATGCAGGAAGAACATTTAATAGGATGCAGCAACAGTAGTATTCTCTTTATACCTAAAAATGTGGTGAAGTAACAGGATGCTGTGATAGGCAGTTCTCCCTTCAAAGTTTTCCAGGCCACATATGTCCTTCCTATCCAGAGCCGATTCCTGTGTGCATAACACTTCTCAGTCCCTTCTGGCTCATAACAGGTGAGCTAATGCAGGTACTGTAGAAGAGCAGGATTCAGCAAGAAATTAGGTGGGTTTTATTACAGTTTGGACATTTTGACTTCATTTGTGCAGTTTCTGAACCGTAAATCGATATTTGAAAGTATATCCTGTCATTATTGGCTCAGAATATCTGTCTGTGTTAGAACAAGTGATAATGGCTTATGCAAATTATTTCTGGGTTGATTAATTTCCAGACTTCCCTGAAAACACATTAGGCACTAATTATAAACATACTTTTACTTCTGTTGTGGGACTTGCTGCTTGGCCAAGTTGATGGTGTTGCATAAACCATTGATATTCTGTTTATGCTGTAGACTTCAATTATAACCTACAATGTTTTTTTCCACAGGGATTATTTTCATTAAGAAAACATACAGAAAACTTTCAGCTTCAGTTGTTTGTTTATGTACACACCTGCAGATGTGCACTTAGGATACTGGTAGTACAGAAATGCAGCTATTGATGTGAGTTACAACAGGCAGGTCCATTCTTGACGCGGTTCCTCCAGGATCTCTGCTAGGACTTTGTCTACTGCATCTATACAAACTTACTTTTGTAAAGGTTATGCTGCATAAAAATAGGAGTTTTTATCTTGACCTTTCTCATTTTGCAAAGTAGGAATTAAATCCACTCTTTATGGTATGTAAGGTAATTCTTTGCTAAGTATGCATCCCAGTCTTATGCTAAAGAGCAAATAATTTGACATTTATTTCCTCTGTGCAGTCTGTTAGAAACCGATTCTTGAAGAGAATTGAATACTTTCTGTAAACTCTTTAAGTCTTAGTATATGTTTGAGAAGGTAGAACAAAAGTACGTTCATTGCTTGAGTGTTGGAGAGACATTAAAAAGCTATGAGAAGACAGACATTAAAACTTATTCCATATTTAACCATGGAAAAGAAATTTAAAATAAGAAATGGCAAGGCAGCTTGTGTAATTAATCTCTTTAATATTCAATACTGCAAGCAGAGTAGATAGGGGCTGGATGGGGACCACGGCCCCCGCCGCCCCCGCCCCCCCCCCCCAAAAAAAAAAAAAAAAGAAAGAGAGGTGGGTAGTACACAAAGGAGAAAATAATGTAAGTATGGGGAGGGGACAGAGTGCAGTCAGACCTTGAAAGAAACACTGTCACTAGCCAGTTACATTTCCCAGAAGATCTTTACCTAGAAAGATCAAGATCATCTTTCCTGTCCCTGGGAAGTGTTCAGGGCCAGGTTGGATGGGGCTTTTGAGCAACCTAACCTGGAAGGTGTCCCTGCCCATGGCAGGGGGGTGAACTACATGATCTTTAAAGGTCCCCTCCAACCCAAACCTTTCTATAATTCTGTGAAAGGACATGCTAATTTCCATTGAAATGTCTCAATGACTGAAGCATTGCAGAATTTTTATCAAAAAACCTAAATGTTCTTTTAGCAGGTGACAGTCACAATTATGGTGAATTCTGTCCTTATTACTCCTTTTCAACTTTCTATATAATTAAACATACCGACATAGACCTAGTTGCACCCTAGTTATGCTGTTCTATTCAGATATTATATTCCTCTGCAGTGTCTTAGAGGATGTCTGATTTTTGAATCAGTACAAGGGAGACAAAGTATCACCATTGCATATGGGGAGAGGCAGTAGAGGACTGAAGGAGTTTACACGGCACTGTTGGCTTTTTGTGGGCCTTCTGTCATGAATTGAAAAGATAGAAACAGAAATAATTATGTGCTCACCTATGTGCAAATAGGTAAGTATTTTTCCACAGGGAAGCAGCCCTATTCAGGAAGGATGTTGAGGCATGTGAGTAAAGCACATGCTTGAGTGTTGGTTGCATCAGTGTCAATAGCTGTGAAGGAAAAGTACTTGTTTTCAAGCTGTTTGTATACCTGCAGCTCTATGGAATTAAGTAAATTGTTCATGTTCAAGAAGAGCAGGCCATTCTAGTGTAATGGCACCATCTCTAATCTAGCAGTTTGAGTTGTTTTCTCTATTTAGTTTTCCCTTCTACTTTTTGGGGATGGGAATAGATTAGCCCTATTCTGCTGAAAATCAGAAGTGCGACTGTCTTCTTGCAACCCTGTGTGTCCATTACAATTGTGTTTGTCTTACAAGAAATAGATTTACTGCAAATAAGTATTGGTGCAGACATCAGTATCCCTGGTAAATATTTAGCCATTCAACCACACCTTCTCACATCTTTCTGGTACTGTATTGCTGCTCCTGCTTGGTTCTGGCCATAAATACTCAGATGGATTTGAAAACTACTGTAGGAGCTACTGACTCACATCTCCCAATCTTCAGCTAGCCTGTGTATGCAGAAGTACACACACATTGTGGTGTCTGTCTTTGTTACACTGATTCCTTCAGGCATTCCAGTGCCTGTTGTGCTAGCAGCTATGGAAATAATGAATAATTCTGGCAGAGTCATTTTTATTATCATTATCATTATTATTATTATGCATTTAAAATTTTTTTTTTACCCAGGGCTCACTTCAGAAAAATTTTCTTTCAGTCTTCAGGACATAAGACTTTAGGAGGGCTTTAGGAGGGATGCTTCTCCTGGATTCCCATTCTCCATTCACAGCAGTAAGCCTGGATTTTTGTGAAAAACATGCAAAAACCCATTACAGCATCGAAGAAACTTCTGGGCTGCCCTCTTACAAAGTCAAATATCATGGTGTTGCAGCTGCCAGTCCAAAGTAGGAGGGAAGGAAGATACTTCAGTGAGGAATGGAAGCTTTCAGCAAAAGCTTAGATGAAAATCTTTTTGTCATTACCAAAAGCTGTCATAATCCTGGAGTGCCTTTGTCTGAAAAAATGAGAAATATACACGGTGGGATCAGGAAAAGAAATCACCTGGGTTACAAATGGTGAATTCAGTCATACCTCCAAGGCAATGATTACAAGTTAGGCTGGTTTGGATCAGGCAGCAGGTACTCCTTGTTTTCCAGAAAGACAGCACGTGTGCTCCTCAGCATCTGCATGGGTGATGAAGTCGGTACTGTTAGGAATGTTTTTGGTGAGACATGTTTTTTAAGAAGTTTCTGACTAGAAGAAATATCAACCCAGTCTGTGGGGTTTTCTTTTGCTAAGTAAATAATAGCAGCCAGAGTAGAGCTTTCAAAATGTAATTAAAGCCAAACAAATGGGTTAAAAATCCTTATCAAATGTGTTATGTAGCTGTATGGGGTACAATAAATTGATCCACCAAATAAATAGGAATTGCATAGTAGAAAATAACAGGCTTTGAAGGTTGATTAACTACTTTTATTATAAACTTTATAAATATCCACAAAGGACATTCTCAAAAAAATAGAAAATATTAATGGTCCTGAAAACTGTTTCAGTAGTCTGAATACAATAAATTCATGGGTAGCAATATTTCTGGCTGAAATGCTTTTGAGAATACATTAATTGCCATAGAATAACATGATGATTTATGAGTTTGACATGTTAATGCCAGTCTTATAGCAAGAAACAATAGTTAGGCATTGAGTTTAATGGAGTATTCTATCTGTATCAGCGTGTCCTGCCGCAATGCTCCAGCACTTTGATTTCCTGGGATTTCAGTCTAGGAAGGATGTGGGGCACGTTCTATTTCCTAACCTAGGAACCTATGTCTCTCTCCTGGTTGAGAGACCAGGATGCCACAGTGTGCTGGTGTGCACTTTGGGCACAGTCTGTTCTGGTGTTTTAGTCTTCTGTTGGCAGTGTAGGAAGGACAAGTAATGCCTGATGGCTTGGACTGCCTTGGCTTTTCAGTACCTAACTACAGCCTCTTTTAAGAAGCTTTATTATCATAGGATTGTTCTCTGGCCTCCAGGAAATGGGGATAATTCGAGATTACTCAGGTTGGACACTAGAAATCAACAGTGACTTTGGGCAATATTGCATCATTTTCTGCACAGAAATGTCTGTATCCTAACAGTACTGCGAGCAATGGCTGTGTTAATGTGGCATGTAGCATATGGTGTAGCCTGTCTAAACTTCTGTTTTGTGTACCCCTTTTTTTGTAGTGAAGTATATCTCAGCCGATGTTAGTTCTGTTTTCCTGCTTCCCACCTCATGCTTTGCTAGCTGATGACCTCTGGTGTAGCATGTTGCTCCTGCTCCCGAGCAGCAAAACACCCAGCTGCAGGTCAGACAGACTATAGTCTGTCTTGCCCAGCTGTAGATAATACACACCAGCAAAATTTGGTCCTTTAATATGTTTGGTTTTGGGTTTTTTTAATTGCGAATCTTATAATGCTTTACTATATCTAGAAGAAATTTACTCCTTGCTTGCATGAAATTAGAAGCAGGAGGAGCTGAAAAGGAGGAATGAACATGACCAGGTTTCCTGAAGGTAACTGAACTTCCTTGATTTAAAGCCATCTAGGAAACCAGTGTTGTCTTTTGCTTGATCAGATGGAACAGTTTTACGATCAGGGCTGATAGAAATTAAGATGCCAGAGAAGAGGTGACCCTCTTGGCATCTTCTCCTAAAGGTGGCTAGTTCAAGCATGAGGAAACAGTAAAACATAAAAATCATCAGTGATCAGAATATACCCAATCATGTGAAAAATACAGGGTTTTAGAGTCTCTGTTTCCGATTTTCCATAATGGGATTTCTGTTTTCTGTAAGGATTTTTTTTAGCATAAAATAAATGATTGTTTTGTTCCTTGAGTAAGGAAAAAGATCCTGGTACTTCACAACATAACCCCAAATAGTTGTAAGGAAATATTTCTTGAGTCATTTCTGCCATTAAAACAAACTGATGTTATTGAAGCTAAATGCTGTATCGGGTCCTCTAAGGCCAAGACTAAAGATATAAAAAAACAGTGGTTCAGCATAACAGTAAAAGCCACAGCTCACAGAGTAGCAAAATACAGATTTCTGTGTGCAAAATGAGGCTTTCTGATAAGAATATGCCTTTCATTTTGTAAAAAACTTCAAGGGATACCTTTTTTTTAAAAAACTTTTTTTAAAAGACTGTTCAATACAATGCTATTACATTGATGGATGTACCCAAACAATTCGTTCTAATAGGATCTGATCACTTTTACATTCCATAATTATTTCCTTTGTAAATAGATGCTTCATATAAGACATGAGTAAATGGCTGAGCATCACACTTTGCATCAGACATTATCTCTTCTGTTAATTTTTTCCAGTTTTCTTAACTGTTTATTCAGTTGTAAACCTCCACTGACTCATGTAATTAGAGGTTCCCATGAGTGTCAACAAAAGGAATCTTTATTGCTTGGTAATGAGCTGTGTAACTTCTTTGAACTTCAAGAGAAACAATCATGAAGGAATAATATTTATGGAATGTCAACACTGGAAGATGACGGCATGTTAATCACCTCAAAAGAAAATACTCTTGCTCATAATTACATTATGAGAGATCTCTTTATCTACATGATTTATTAAGTCTCACTTTCAGATTTGGAAATCCTAGAGCACCTCTCAAGGCTCTTCTTGAGTCCCACAGTTCTACAGCTACCGTGATGTTCCAGCTGCTCTTGCTTTCAGCCAGGGACCTGTGCACCAGCAGTTACAGGCTTCCACTTCCCCAGGCTCTGGAAAGCATGGTTAGCGTTACTGGGAAGCAGGCTGGATTTAGCAGGAAACCAGTTAACTGTTGGGCTCAATTGTGTGGTAACTAGTCTGAGTGAGTGCTGTGCCTGCCCAGGCTCCTGCTAACATTAACATTGTGTTTTTCCATTTAAAGTGAAGCATGTCCTGTTCTCAAGTGCATGCAGTAATGTACCAGCCTGTCAGCAGGAACTGAAACAATAAAGTTTGTAAAATCAACTACCTGTATGGGTAGGAATGTAAAAGCCTGAAAACCTGATATCTCTTTGATTTTCTCAGGAGTGAGGGATAACTGCACTAAATTCAATTCCTCAGCAGGGCCAGTCACCTGTTACAAAAGGAAAGTTTGTCCACATACCTTTGTTCTTGTCTAAAGTATATTTGAAGCAATTAATAATGAGGAAAACAGGGTCACTATTTGTAATTTTCACCAAAGTCTGGATTGCCAAAACTATATTACATTTTAGAAAGTGAAAAGAGGGTTCAGAAAATACTAAACAGTAGTAGACTGTAGCATTTGTTTCTCAGGTTCTTCTACCATATTAGACTTTTCCTATTAGTTTATTTAAGTTTTAAACACTGTTTCAAATTTGAATATATTTATAATGTATCAGGCAAACTTCAGATAAACTTAATACCTCTCAAAATATGTTCTGAATAGCAACATCATGTGCAAATAGAAACAATACTGATATTCTTCCTAGACTACAGAAATAGGTGCACTTTGGCCTTTCTCCAAAGCAAGTAAAAAACATATGGCGGGTGATCGGCTTACTGTTATGATGTTATGATGAATCTTTCCTAGAAGCAGCACCAGTAGGTTAGTATGCTTTAAAACCTGTTTATCATTTTTATTTGCCTGTGTAACTTGAACTCTGTAGTGGTTTGTAACCAGAGCTCTTGTATTACACAGATGCTGAAGAAAGCTGGCGTGGGGATGTGGACTGTGTCTGCAGCTCTGCATTTGTTCTTGGCCTGTTGTAATTTCTGCACGCCGGTGGTGGGTTTTGTCTCAGCAAGTTGTCTAGGCTCTTCAAATTCAGTGGAGGGAGACACAGGCAGACACACATTTCCAAAGGGGCAATTCGTCTGATCCCAAAACAGTCACTGGTTAGGACATCTCAGCTTTCTGCAATGTCTCTGCTTTTTCCAGCAAATAGGTGGGTAGAGGAGATTCTGGCTGCTATAAACTGGTAGCTTTTTGAGCTCACCTATTACTATAATTTTGTGTGAGCATGATACAAAAATAACCATCCACAGGACACTGCTCCTACAC
>JAVJGI010000057.1:30278792-30292553 GCA_035590275.1 Ibycter americanus | reverse complement strand
ACTCTTGTGACTACTTAATCTTGCTACTGATGCTTCAGTGTTTTCGCAGAGGAACTGGACAGCTAAGGGGAAAAGAGCCCTTAATGTGCTTTTTTATTCTAGACCATTCTTCTTATAACAAAGCTCCTATCCAAGCTAGGATAAAAATATTCAGGCACAGATTTTCTCTGCCTCTTTTCTTGTTCCTTATTTACTGCTGGTGTGATGCTGCCGTTATTAATTTGCTGCTGCTGCCAACTTGTAAAACTTGTTTCATGCTGATTAGAACAACAGATTTAAAGTGCTGGAAGGCTCGGGCCAGCATTTATGCTTTTCAGAGGGCTGCCATCACTTGCAACAAGGGCTGGTATGGGGAATGCTGCAGCATAATGTGAGTCTTTACAGCTTGTCACACAGCTCAGTTCTTTAATTCCAGATCACTCTGTAGAGGGGGTCACAAGAGGAACATGCAACCCATACTGACCGGTTGGTTTTGTACTTCTTAGTGATCACTGAATGGGGGGCTTGCCTCATGAAAAGGTATGAGCTCCTACAGAGCTGGGTAAACATCCAGCTCCTTGAAGTAAGGGCTTGATGGTCCCATGTCCTTTCTAGTGCAGAAGAGGGATCAATAACAGCAGTGAGTCACAAAACACTTATTTTGGCTTGTTTTACAAGAATGTTTCTGACTTTAATTTTATTTCTTGTCCCAGAAATGTGGAAAAAAAAATATAGATACTCATTAAGTTAAAATGTGAAGTAGGAGGTGAGAATAGATGAAATGTTCATTTGAAAAGGGAAATTAACCTACAGTAATGAAGTTAAAAGGTTGAGATAAAAATTTTGAAATAAAGAAAATTGTTTCTTCCACTAGAGACAGAGCTTTTATAATTAAATGAATGCTGAAACCAAATGGTTTTTTTAGAACATTAATTCATTTAGGGGAAAAAAAAAACTTTTTCCCATTAGTTTCCAATTGTCTGATCTGTATTTTATGTCATTTTCTCCTCTTGAAAAATTTCTGATAGGTTGGTTGCAAATTGCCATTTTTCATGTTATCTTGTTTAATGTATATGCCTTTTGCAAATGTCTGTGTGTGTCTGGGCAGGGTTGAGTTCCCAAAGATTTAGTTCAGTTTTTTTTCAGGGGCATTTCTGGTAAGTTAACTGTAACAGTTTTTAATCACTACACTCAGTTCACAAGGAAAAGGTTTTCTCTGCATGAAAACATAAAAACCTTTGTTTAAAACTATGTGTAAGCTGTTTTGTGCAATTGCAGCTTCCCTTCTGAAATTGAGGGAGATTATTATTATTTTGAACAGCTTCTGAAGTTTCCCATCTTCATGTACTTTTTGGTGTCCACCTGCGTTTTTGATAACTCAGATGAAAGGACAGATTGGCATGGAAGGAGAGATTTGGAAAAGAATTTGTTTTAGAAGTACAAATTTTTACTTCAGGGAGAAAGAGCTGAGAGTTCTGTTGCTTGTAAGGGGCAAAACAGTGCAATTATGCTATTCTTGGTATCCTTTTATGTAAACAAAATTTAGTCTTTTACTGGTTGTCCATGTAAACTAGCCAACATATGACAGTTTTGCGTTTTTTATATGCCTCTCACTCTTTCTTTCTTTGTGTGGAAAATGTTTGCAGTTTTATTTATATAATACTTCTTCAATTCTAATGCAGTGATAATTAATACCTCATTCACAGGACTATGTTTATCTTCTGCCTGTCACCATGTTATTAAATGATTGGAGAGTTAGCTCCTAAGCCTGACTACTGAAATGTCAGCTTTAAGCAGTGGAATGGAGGAAGAGGCAGGAAGGAAGCTGCTTCTCTGTATGGGCTGGAAATGCTGTGTCACGCACCCTCCAGTGCAGCTTACGAAGTGTTTACTCAGTGGCACAGAGCATTATTAGCGGGCAAGTCTTTTTCTGTTACAGAGGGAGGGTCAGACACAAGTGGCCCAGACCCAGAAGAAGAAACCCTGTCTCCCCGTTGGCATCACAGTCCTGAAAACTCTTGGTAAACTGCTGCCTGGCTTTGGGCAGGTCCATAGGCATACAAATTCTTGACCTTGAAGTCCCACAGGCACCTGCATTTCTGTTTTAGAATGTGTGCAGGTATTTGGTGTTGACAGAGCGGAGTGACTCAGCCCTGTTGTTTTCATTCTTAACTCCCAGTCAAGTCCAGAAAATAGATGTTCTTCTGTCTGTTCCTTGAGGGCTTAGACAAGCTGGCATTTTTGGGGAATACCAATCATACCTGTGTGTGAGTCAGGCAGAAAATGTGGTGGTAGCTGCTGCTTTGGCTCCCTGCTTTTCCCTGTAACAATAGAAGTCCAAAACTTAGCATTGAAATTGTTAAGGTATTTATGTCCCTGGTTGGATTTAGTACTAAGTGACATACTCAGTGTCCAATAATATTTTATTTTCAAGGCTAGGATTGATGAGATTTTGACTTTTGACTTGCGCTGTCATTATCTGATCATGTTGTCTCAACTGTTCAGATTCAGCTAATGACTAGTTCTGCTGAGGAAAAAAATGCTACAGAAGGTCTGAGATCTAATTATTTTTAATGATTAAATGCACTAGTGTATCTTGTTTACAGTCTTTATGGAAAATGGTCATATTATTGCAAATAAAATGTATGAAAAATAGTAATGATTCAAAGACATATATTTCTCTCAGGCACACATAGACTTAGTAAGAGAGTATGTGGCTTTGAAATACTCAGAGAAATGCTGAATGTCATAGTACTTCCTGAAGGGAGAGAAAAAGCTCTGGTCTGTATCCCTCAAGACTAGATGATGTGACCATAAGAGCAAGCTCATGTATGCTATTTCTTCAACAATAGAAGTGATGCTTATTGAGAATTGTAGCTGCAGATGATATATCAGAAAATTTCCTGAGCTACATTGTCCACCAGGGAGACATCAGTCAACCCTTCTACTGTTTAAGTGCTTCTGTATGGTGGTGGTATTATGTGACCGTCTGCCATCTGGTGATGGGGTTGTAATGGCTTTGAACAACGGCATAGTCATCAAAGACCTCAAGAAACGTGAAAAATAATGAGTGGCAGTATTCTTCAATGTTTCACTTAGTAAGGAGAGAGTGGTTTAGCACATTCTTGTGTGGGAGTTCTAAAGTATGCACGGAACCACATAACTTTCAGGAAGGATGGTCCGCGCTTAAACTGGGGGATACAGTGTAATGCTACAAGCCCACATTGTAATCTTCCGCCTGGATTTTGCTCTCTCTTTGCAGAATACATAAGCGCCGCTTTCTTGAAAAAGGTTTAACTGGGTCATCGAGCTCCCCTGTGGTTAATCCCTTGAGCACAGAGAAAAAAAAAAAAAGCACTAACAAGGGATCCTTATTTCATGTATTTTGTATCAAAAGGTAAAATGACCAGCTAATTAGAAGATTGTTTCCCTGAGTCTCAGGCTGAACAGTTACCCACAGAACTGCTAACAGAGTACTTGCTGTGTGAGGATTTAACCTGTGAACAGCAGCACAGAAGCACAGACACGTGCTTCCGTCTTAGTTGTATCCTGGCCTTACTGACTAGGCCAGTGTGAGAGGAGAGGGGCTGAGCTGGAGCAACAGGTAACAGTGGGCCAGGTGATAACAACAGAGGAGGAGGAGGAGGAAGGGAGTCCTTCCTAGCCAGACACAAGAAGGTGCTGGAGAGGTCAGCTCCTGCAGCCTCCTGCTGTGCACAGGGATGCCGCAGGATGGGCTGGGGCCGTTGCGTATGAGCACAGTAGCGAGCACAGAGGCTGGTGCACCCCTGGCTAAGAAAAACTCTGCAGTTTGATTGCTGCTACGTGTGCCCTTTAGGTTAAATGGAATATTATCCTTGTTCCCTGTGAAGAACTGTGTGTGATCCCAGAACATTTCTCCCAACTGCACCTTGGCTTTTCCCATACGGAAGGAAGGGGTGGCTGAAAGGAGGACCTAGATAGCACATAACCCTTGAGCTGAGGCCAGTATATAGCTGTTTATAGGGTGGGATTTTATTTTTGTATTTTAGTTAACTTTAAAAACACATACTGTTTGGCTTAATTAATTTTGTATCATCTGTATGCTGAACTGTAAGCCTTAGCAACAAGTACAAATCAGTAATTTACAACACACATGCATGGAGTTGAAAATTACATATTTAATAACAGAGATGTTTGTTAAAATCAAGATAAATTGGTGAAGGCTGGTTAAAAGTTCTGGCTTACAGAATGCTGTTGAAATTTGAATCTAAAACAAAACCTGGCTTCTCCTGCATGTGTGTGAATTGTGAGTACAGTGCCTTAATTTTATCTCTTGCACCCTGTCTACGACGCAGGAAAATCAGCTCTTAACTTCCTATTAGAACTGTAGGTTCTAGAGTTCAAGTATTTCCTTATGTCTATCAGGAGCCTAACAAGTCTTCATGTGTCATGAGCCTCGTAAGCACTTCTCTGGCCCACAAATAAATCATAATGAAATTTGCATGTTCAGACTTACTTGCCAGAACTTAAGAGAGCTCTGGTGTAACAGTGACATGCAGCAGTGCATTCCTTTTTTATGTGAAATTTGGTTCCTCATCAGGATAGCACTTCTTTGAAAGGTTTTTCTGAAAGTTTTTTTGGTGGTGTTCTTTTCATGTAGGATGAAGCAGCATCATGTAAACTTAATGCATACTTACTTTTTCCGTCCATGCTTGTGACTTGTATAGCACCTATTATTTAATCTATTTTGCAGTCCAGTAAGCCATTACAATGCTGCCAAGCTAGGGAAGCCAAGCATTTGCTTTTCCTTAGCCCAGTTTGTACAGGTGGAAAAAATACTGCCAGTCTGGGTACAGCAGAGCAGCACAACCTCTTCAGAGCACCCACCTGGAAACTAGATTTGAGCAGAGGGATCTGGCTTGGGGTGTGGTTCTTAAATCCACATTTTTGCCACATATAGTCAGTGGTTAAGCTAGTGTTTTGGTCCACACCTATGCTGGGGTAAGGGCCTGTACTTAAGTCAGGGATGGGGGCTGTCTGTCTGCTGTTTGATCCCTCCTGTTGACTTTCCAGGCCAGAACTGGCTTCTTAGTCATGTTCTCTGTCAGATATAACCTACAGCAGTACAGTAGCTATGATTAGCCTACTCAGCTTGTGGCTGAGATGACAGAACTTACACAGTCTGGCCAGTGTTTTGTACTCCCAGAAATGTACCTTAGAAGCCAAAAGTATGTATTCTTTTTACAAACAATTCAGTACAAAACCCATTATGGTCTATATCAGACTATGGTGACTGACGTGGTTTTGCTGAACAGCTGCATCGAGAGCTTAGGCAGAACATTTAAAATTCAGTAGACTGAAATGTTTTTAAACTTTTAAACATTTCTTCTGGTATTCCCATTTACAAGTATAATGATTCAATAGTAAATACTTTCAAACTGAAAATGGAAAAATGCTGTGTGAGGATATGGAAACAGTGTGTATACAACTGGAAAAAATGGGTATTCCACATAAGCATGTAGTCAGAACTGCTTATTCTCGTGAAAAGTTTCTGTTTTGGCTAGTTGGCATTGTCTGACTGTTTTTCTTCTGTGATGTTCCTGACCATCCTGGTTGAAGTATGAGACACAACAGCAATGTTCTAAACTTGCAGCCCAGGCTGAGGCCCGGCATGCAAGGCTGAAACACAGCAGAGAGAATATCCTTGCTGAAACAGCCTTTTCTGCTCTTCTCCCATTAATGGCCGTTTTAAACCAAACTGTAACTGACTACAGTGAGTCCGTATTTGAGTCTGCTGCCTGAAGAGGTCACTCATCCATCCACCCACCCACACACCAGCAATGTTGCCCAGCGTGGACTTGAAGGCTGTAATTCAGGCCCCTTCCAGGAAGCATGGTTGAGAGAGGAGGCTGAGAGGCAGCTGTCCTGCTGCCTGCCGCGGCTGGGGCAAGCTGTGCTGCTCCCACAGGTGCCCCTGGGGCTTGTCATGGTTTCGGAGGACAGAGGTATGCCTTTGCCTTTCACAGCCTCATTTTGAGATTTCATTTAAAGAAAAGACAAAAACACCCAAACAACAGAAATAGAAGCCGGGTATTTTGAATGTCTGATTCACTTCTTGGAAACTGGTGCTCCTCTGCGTTGCTGGCAGGGCTGCTGAAGAGGGACAGCAAGCCTGTAATCACGGGCTGAGGCAGTGCCCCGGGGACCGCAGAGCCCGGGGCCCCTCCTGCAGCGCCATCACCGCATCCCCATGCCTGGGTGGTAGCGCTGGAGATGGCTGGTGTGTCCTTTGGTCGCACCTAGGCTTCCCAGACACTGCAGAGGTCAGTCACTGTGGCATATGGCACCTGCTTGAAAACCCCCATCTTGCTGTGTACCTGTCTTGCATTTGTGTATGGTGTTAAAACCTGCGGGCACTTAGGGCAAAATTTGGCACGGTTGAGTACGAGGGAGCAGGTGCATTACTCTTTGCTGGGCTAACGTTACAGCCTGTGTGGTAATGTAAGAAACATGTATATATATCAAAGTTTCTAAAAATTAGCAGGACAAATCCATAGGTGACACTAAATCACAGTGCAGATTTAGGCAAGTCACTAGGAAGTGGCAAACTTCTTTTTAAGCAGTATGAAGAACTCATGGTGTTTAGATAACACAGTCAGGAAGACACAGAAGATTGCGAAAGCACAGTTAAACAGCCTGCAGATGTGTAGTACTGTTTGTGGGTGTTCAGTCCTTTCCTTGAACTGCTCCTTCCACACTCAGAGTTTATAGACAATTGTTATGGTAAGCAGTCCATGCATTATGCTGTATCTGATACCTTTGCTAGGTATTATTGCCTATTCAAGATTTTTTTTTTGTTTTCCCCCCTCTGGGTGTTCATGTTAGCTGTATTCAGTCTCTCTACCCCTAGTAAAGAATTACAGAATTACAGCTCAATGACTCTTCAGTCATTCTTGAGCATTTTTATTTTTTTTTAAATGAGCTTCCTTCTGAGCTCTGTTGGTTTTCTAAACTAGCTTTATTAGTATTTGCTATAGCTCTTCTTCTTGTATGCCTTTAGGCCTGGACTAGTCTGATAAGATCATCTTGAAGGTCTGCAGTTCTCTGCAATTGCTGATCCTTAATCCGTGGTCTGCTATGGTTCTGATTTCCCCTGGCATTTTTCTTTAACCTTTGAGAAATCTTGTATCTGAGCTTGGGGTCTCCTCTTAAACAAACATTGAAGAAAATAACTATTTAATTATCTAGAAATCTACAGCCTAACTTCTTGGTCATTGAATTTCCCTTGTAATATATTTGAGGTTCTACTGTCAAAGATCAAGATCCTCTTCATCTTTGAATATGTAAAAATAACAGTTTGTTTGAACTTTACAGGCAGATACCAATTTCCAGCTCTTATAAAAGAGATGAGTTCTCTTCTGAGCTGTGTGTGCCCATGGTTTGCAGAAGATCCTCTCTGAGTCTATTGAACATACAGACCCTTACTTGCCTGAGTCATGATCTACTGGTTTCAGCTATAAGCTCTTTGCCTTCAATGATGGGTGCTGCTCAGTAGCAGGCAACTGCAAGTTCAGTATCTTTTTACTTCCCATGGTGTGATTCATGAAGTGGAAAGTGCCTGGATCAAGTCTCTAATACCACAGGTTTAGCCACACTCTGAAGTGGTCAGGAACAAGAGATTACTTCATACGAGGACTGCAGTGTACGAAATGGAGCTTTAAACCTTGCAATCAATTCTAAACAGTGTTGGTGCTGGTCTTAGCTGCGATCAGTCTTCATATGAGGCGGGGCTTGCTGGTGGCACCTGTGTTTAACCAGGGTGCACCAAAACTAAGGAATATGAAAAGCAATTTTGTTTTTACACTTTCAGTCCATGTGCTTTTGAAATTTCAGCTAGATTTTTTTTTTTTAAAAACAAGCACAAAACCAGAAACCAAACCAAAAAAATTGTGCATATAAATGAATGCAGGTTTAAAACTATACATCATCACATTCACTTATGGTGAAACAGGACTAGGGACATCCATTCCAGTCTCACATAGCATTGTAAGGTCCAGTCAGAGGCAAAAGACATGGTCATATTTACCATGGAAGTCTTAGTTGGCCAATCAAATGACATCTTGCTGTCCAAAAAGTTTTCTTTGACTAAGTGTCCACAGTACATAGTGTTCATTATTTCCAGTGGTTGTTAAGCGTCTGAGTTTTTAATTGTAAAAATTCCTTCTTAGAAACAAAAAGAAATTATCTGAAAATGTATGGGGTCCAAAAATAGGCTAGTAGTTTGACACTGAATAGGTGTGCTTTGACACCAAGTGAAAATATGTTTAGAGAACTTGACTCATATACTTGGTCACTGTTACTTACTCAAGCGTTAGATGTTGAGGTAGGAAAGATTCCTGCTGGCATGAATAACGTGGTAGCAGTCTAGACAGGCAAGGGAGCAGTAGAGGTTATCACTACAGACATGTAAATACAGTTGAGCTGAGACTTCAGGAAAATACAGTGAGTAGCTCTATGGATGATGCTGAGTCAGGCTGCATGATTCAACTGATTCCTCACTCCACAAATTCCTTTCTCTGTGAGTCAGTGTGTGCAAATAAGGACTTCAGTCAGACAGCTGAAGAAATAATTTGGATGCTCTCAACTGAGCAAAGACATGTTCGTGACATCATCCTTGGTCTCAAATACCTGCTCTATTATTAAAGGCACAGCTTCATTCTAAAGAGTGATTGTTTGATGTGCTTTGAGTTTTTTTCCTAAGCCCAGTACCACTTACGAGAGGACACTTATGAGTTCATAGATACTGTGACTGTTCTTTATGAAAGCTTTTCATGTTTGCATGTGATATATACTATAAGCATTGGAGAAATGTAATCACAGAACTGTTGAAGGCTGAATGCCAAACAGGCTGAGTAATCTTCCCAGAGGTACCCTTTCAGCAGACCCCAATGATTTGTGTCAGAGAGAGGGATGTGTCTTTAGTGGGGTTTCAAAGTGATCTGTCATGTCTAGTCAGTAGTTTGCTTAGCAGTCTGACATGTTTATTCAGTTTGCAGATGAAGCTGGAAGACTGTGTGTATCTTGAAGGATTAGGATCAGAATACAAAGATGTGTTGAAATATTTTTTCCAGTTGGTATTGAGCAAGAATAAGTATAGGGCATTGCAGGGCAGGAATAACGAACCTTTCAGGGGCCTAATAACATTGGGCCCTGTAACTGGTTTTCAGGGGAAAAAGAAAGAATACAATAATGGTCCTCAAGCTGAATATCATTAAATAATTCTGTTCGGCTGCAAATGAGACTTTTAGGACACAGGAACTTATAGGCAGAAGTACTGTCTGTAAGATGTGGGATACATTCCTTAGCTTATTCTTGGTCCAGTCATAATTTTTCCAGTTTAACACTGCAATTCAAGTAGACATGGACCAGTTGAAAAACATCACCCCTGGAGTCCAGGAAGAACAGTGTGAATGATCAGAAATGTAGAAAACATGACCTAGACAACATGCAAGGGCTGTGTTAGCTTTAGCTAAGGAATGGAAGACTGTGGAAGAGTGGAAAGAAGGTATAAATTCTTTGAGTGCATAAAATTTTATTGAAAAGGATCTATCTATTCTTCTTGATCTGTCCCTCATGGATATAGAGACTTCTTTTCAGGAAAGGAGGGATTGTTAGGGAAACCTAATATCAGTAA
Organism: Ibycter americanus; assembly: GCA_035590275.1. Classification (NCBI taxonomy): domain Eukaryota; kingdom Metazoa; phylum Chordata; class Aves; order Falconiformes; family Falconidae; genus Ibycter; species Ibycter americanus. Next base: position 30,282,898 of record JAVJGI010000057.1, on the reverse strand, counting down.
GAACAGTATTGCAGTGGATTTCTGGACTAGGTTGCCAGCTGAAGCTATGCGATAGTAGATCTAGAGGCCTTTGACAAAAATAGCTAAATGCCAGTCAGCAATACTTTCAGCAGAAGCTGCAAGTTCATGTTCTCTGGTAGGGACATGCATTAAATGGTCTCTGTAGGCACCTTCTGTACTTCTTCTGCCACCTGTTCTGTTGTCCCCTGCAAAGGGTACACTCCTTGAAGTAGCTTTTCCAGGCCAGCCCTGACTGAAGAAGTCTAATGTGCCACTTATTATAATGATACAGAGTTTGAACATGGCAGGAAAGAAAATGCCTGTGAAATGCTGTACACATTTCTGGAAATACCCCTTGCAGTGGAGAGAATGAGACAGGCCATGCGACTTCTTCATGATGAGAAAAGAGACTGAAAGAACACAGCTGGAAGGAATATTAAAATATTGCAAGAGCACATCCTGTAGTTACCTGTACGAATGAAGATTTGGCATTACTCAGCAAGCAAAATTTAGCAGATGAAGTACAAACCTCATTTAGGTAAGCTGAACCTATGGAAGCCAGCCTCCAATGAGTCATTAATGTGACTATGAGGATAAAGATGTGATGAAATATTTTACTAATGCGCATTGTAGCTTCCAAGAAATACAGAGATTTTAAACCGCAGTTGGATAGCACCATAAAAGAAATGCCTGTTTCAGTTCATAATTGTCTGGGATTGATACACAGGATAAAGATCCACAGACTACAGGTAACTAAAATGGTTTTAAGATGTATGCAGCCTAAATGGAGGAGAACAGATAGATCTGATACATACACAAAGTGAAATTTCATGAATCTGAGAGTATACTAAACTTGTGATTCTCACTCTGTCTCAACTCTTTCTTTCTTTTTCTTTCTTTCTCTCTTTCTTTCTTCCTTTTCGTTCTTTCTTTTTCTTAATTCCTTTCTTTCTTCCTTTCTTCCTTTCCTTTTTTTTCTTCCTTCCTTCCTTCCTTCCTTCCTTCCTTCCTTCCTTCCTTTTTCTTTCTTCCTTCCTCTCTTCCTTTCTTCCTTCCTCTCTTCCTTTCTTTCCTTTCTTTCCTTTCTTTTTCCTCTTCAGTAGAAGAGAGGGACCAAGGAGGGCAGGGTCTGTTCTGGAGCGTATCTGAAGTTCCTGTAGCTTGTGAGAAAACTGGTCACTGGATACATTAGGAGCCCAAATCATTATTTCTGTCGAGGAAAAAGCAGTTATAAGGCATTCATTCAAACTGGTGCAGACACCCTGTCCAGACAGTGCACTTTATTCCAACCTTGTTGTGCTTACAGGCTGCTGTTTGTCCCACCAGTGGTGGGGAGCAGGTCATGGGAAGGAGCTGGAGTTATAGGAAGGGCTGAAGAGGTAAGGCAGGGTAGATAGAAGGGGAAGGCATGGTCATCACAGGCACATGAATTAATACCCAAAGTGCTGAGAGGAGATGAGGGGAAAAAAATAAAATCTGGGTGTAACATCTTGGCAATGAGGATGCTTATTTACAAAAGCACTCTACTGGTCTGCCTGTATGAGCAGTAAATTTTTGTGCTGTGCTGTCCACTTCACATCCCATATTCCTATGCTCACACTAGACACTTGTCTTTAGCGCTATAGCAGTTCTGATGTCTCCTGCCTAAATTATTACAAGGCCATGAAGAATTACTTCCTTTTCCCATGAAATAATATTCCTCAGATTTATAAGGTAAATACAATCTATAGGATTTAAAATGGAATGATAATAACATTATATAAAATCGTAATTCTAGGCTGACATATGACAGTGGATATTTGGCACTAAGCTAAATTGTAGAAATTTCTTGCATTCCATTCACTTTAGATTACAAATTGTGCACCTAATTGAAATACTTTTTATTCTTAAGCACAAGAGTTATGTATTTATAACATAAATGTAGCAGCTGCAAACCAATTTAATATTTGAACCAAAGAGACAGGACCTCACAATGTCCATTTAGAAAGATTTGTGTATTTGTAGCATGAACAAAATTAAGCTGAAGAATGCAGCTAGTATTTTTTAATTTTATAGACATTAAAAATATGAAACACAAGGACACCCTCAGCATAGGAGTTAGAAGGAAAAACCATGCATTTCAGCTGATGGCACTAAAACAGATCAGTGCTCAGACCAAAGCGTTCTTAGCTATGCTTTGGGTAGTGACTGGAGAGGTTCTTCGGATGCTAACAGCATTGTGAATCCAGACCTGATGCCTACACTACTTCAAACTTATACATATAATGTTCCATCAGCAAAGTCTCTCCAGAAGATGAATTCATCAGCTGCCTGAAGCTTTTGTATAGTATATGTTTTTGTAATTTCCTGAATCAGTTTTGTACCATGAGTGCAAGGAGAGGCCCACAGAGACAGAAGAAAAGAATAACACTGTAAAGGGACACTGTAAAAGAAGGCAATAAATTTACTAGTGTTAAAGAAAATGTCTGCTTACAAAGATTTAAACAATCTACTGCAAGAACAAATGACAAATTGAGATGCTCCTGGAAGTAGGCTGTAATTCATATGCTAGCCTTTTCTTCTTATTTTATCCATCCAGATACTGTAGTAAACATTTTTAGTTTGTTATTTGTGCAACTGTATTAAAATTCAGAGTAGTCTTACCACTTGCTGTTAGAGGCAGAACAAATCATGGGACAGAGTGCATTTTGGAATGTCATGTCCTTTTCTGTCTGCATTAGCAAGTAAATACAATAATTCTGCAACAAAACAAAGGAATTAATGTGTGCTATTCTGTGAAGTAGTACTGAATGCACAGAGGCAATTCTGAATAACTTCAAAAAAACCCCAACAACAAACCAGTTGTATTGCAGTTGAAGTAAAGATTTAAGATTTTTACATTGAGCCCAGTATCACTGATTTATAACAGTGGGGTACTGGAACAAAGCTCCTGAAATGTTTAAAAGCTGATCCTTGGTGGATACCAAATGGAAAGCTTATCTCATACGTGGTATTTTGAGAATGACTAAATGTGGAGTCTGCTCTTGCAATCATTCCAGGGCTGATTCTGCTAAATCACAGTGTCTAGATGTAGTATTTTTGTACCAAAGTTAGACCGGTATCACTGACTTTTTCCATCCACGAAGACAGTATTCCATTCATGTGGACTGTTTTCACCCTAAGTTGGGTCTATACTGTCCCTCTTTTCCCATGAGTGTTTCATAAATATGCCAAAACCAAAACTATGGTGTTTCTCTTTCACTCTGTCTCAGTTATACTCTGAATTCTGTTAAAATGAAGAAGCATCCATGATGTATGAACTCTTTATTCTATCACACTAGTGACCTGGGAAATACACTGCAAGTCTGTGAAGCTTTTTTTACTGATCATGGCTGCAGAAGCTAGATGTCTTTAGCCTTTCAAGGAGTCTATATATCCTGACCAAAGTGTAACGAAACTTTTTTTCAAAGAACTCAGCACTGACATATGATACTGACATACAACAGTAATACTTATCTTTATATGAAGTTTATCCAAAACAACCTAAAAAATTATTTCGGAGAATTTACAGTGAAAACATTACTGCAAATTGATAAGGTCTGCATGATAAATTGCTTTTGCTAGCGGTTGTGTACCTTGGACAGCACAGTGTCAGTAAACCTGTTGGTTTCATGTGCAGTATGTTAGAAAAAAGAAAAACTGCAACTTTGCAAGCTGGTTTTAAAATTACAAGAATCACAATAAGGAACATGAGTCAGTGTTTCATGGCAGGAATGCAGTTAAGAGCACTAACGTCTGCTCAGGAGCATGGGAACTCTTTTTAAACAGTAAATGCGAGGGTGATACAGAAGCTGCATAACAACATACTCACAAGCAGAGCATGTGAAAAAATCTGTCCTGTGACTCCTCAGGTATTTATTTAGAGAAGCTGTTCAAAGTTCTGTTTCTATTCCAAGGAACAAATCAGAGGGACATTGTTTAGTTGTATTGCAAAGAAGAAGAAAGAATTTTAAGAATTCGGATCTCATTTATTCAGCTCCAAAATTACTTACACCAAGACCTTAGTCAGAGGTGTTAAAATTGGAGCCCTGGAAGGGGCAATGTGTACTTTTTGAGAGAGAGGATTC
>JAVJGI010000057.1:30252204-30278787 GCA_035590275.1 Ibycter americanus | reverse complement strand
GTGAATTCTAAAGTTGCAGTTATTCCCTACACATACATATGCCCCTGCTGATGGCACACAGAGTATCCAAGTATTACGCTTTCATAGTATAATAACATATATGGGACTTTAGCATTGATTCTTTGCAAGACCATGTATCAATTTATTAGAAACTTGGGGATAATTTATACTTAACTGGTTTTTTTTTGTTTGATTGTTTTTTTAAACTTCATAAATATACCCAGGTATCTGACCAAGAAATTGGGAGTGGGGTCTTTTTCTTGTCTTGATTACCTTATCTCCTTAAATTCCTGTTTTCCTGCTAGTTATAAGATTTATGGAGGTGCTCTCAAACAGTACTGCTGGACACCAGGTCACCCCTAAAACCTGTAGGCAGCGTGTCTGGTTGGGTGGATCTGTGATGATATTTATAAAAGGCCTTGGATGTGAACACTTCCCAGGGTTTGGAACTTAGAAATCTGATATCAGAGGACTGCAGGGTCTCCAGATAGATCTTCTGTAGGTCTTCCACTTCAGTGCTGACCATTTGGAATAAACCATGACTCAGACAGGGCTGTCTTTCCCTCAGCTTTGTCATCTAAACCCAACTCCTGCAGTGGACATATGTCACCACTTTGAGGACACAATGTTGGGTAACAGCGTTTTTCCAAATCCAGTTTAGAAATCAATTTAAACAAATCTACTTCAAAACTTGCCTTCAGATACTCAAACTGATAGAAGAATCTGCTGAAACAGTTAAAAGACAGAATCTTTTCACAGAGAATTTGCCCTGCATTTTCTCTGCCCTGCATAAATCAAAAGTTTCCTCGAGTCTTCTTTACTTCTATTGTTGCTCCTTTACATTCTTAGTCTTCTCCCTTAGTTTTTATTTCTCTTCAGGTTATTCCCTTACTGAAAGTTTTTTATTAAATGAAAATTGTGACATTGACGTCTTTTCACCAGTGGTATTTTTCATTCCATATGCCATACCCTTTCCTTTATTGCTTATTTTCTTTTTTGGGAGTACTTGCAGGGACAATTAGCTACCCTGTTCATAACATCATGTAGTATAATGCCAGTCCTTCTTTTACTAGGTCAGTAGGCAGTATATGCAGAAACACGATGAACTTGCTTCAGCAGAACAGCGCAGAACTTGTCTGTCGGCTGAGCTAGGAGGCTGGCGAGAGTCCACAGAGTAATCACAGTGCTCATTGAAATTCACTGTCACCACTGTGGTATTCAATTAGCTGATTTGCTGGAAGCTGGTTGCAGGGAAGCGAGAATAAAATTCTGAAAGCAAGCAAGGAAGAAACAGAGCAACAGAGGCAGACAGTCTCTACCAATTCAGACAGAAGATAGGGTCAATAGTACTTTTTCCATGAAGCCATTTTCAATAGACTTGATTACAGAACATGAATTAAGGAATATTGCTTCTGGAACTGATGTACACACACCCTAGGCTTTTACAGAATCCTTCTGTTTTCTGATATCAAGTACAAATCATGTTATGGTCGCAGATCTAAATAGCACAGATACTCCATACTGTTCAAACAATTGACCCTCATTTTTCACTGATGGCCAAGGTGAGAGTTAAACTGCTGTTCAGTGATGTCCCTATTAATTTTCCTAGGCTTATGTCCATAATACATGCTAGGAGTTAAAAATGTATTGTGCTGGAAGCATCTCGCTGAGGGCTAAGATTATGATCTCTTATATAAGTGATACCTTGAAAAAACTTTGCATAGTGATGGTCTTGCGGAATAGACTAGACTGACTTCAGTTTATCTCCATTTGCAGACTCATGTATCTGTGAAGCTCCTAGAAGATCCTAGAAAATGAAGAAGGTTCTCTTATCATTCACTCTCATTCCCAGAAAAGTTTGCGACATCTTACACATTTCCTAAATACTTCTTTTTCATTTGAATAAGTGCACCTCTCAGCACATTTGTAGTTTTATAAATTTCTGGTATGTTTAGTTGTGTGAGCTCATGTTCGGTAAACTTTGCTCTTATTTGTATCTGAATCAAGTTATTTTGCTGGTTGTGACCTTAACTCTGAATTTTCTGGGTTTTTAGTCTATGTTTTGTGAATAACACTGTTTATTATTGTGAGCCTTCAGTTATTCACCTGCATCATTTACATTTAACTAATGATAATTATCTTGGAATTTGCATCTTCAGTTCTGTGATTTAGTATGTGTAATTATTGCTCCAATACTGTGCCCACGTATCAAATTCTTCATCATGACAGTCATTGTAATAATTTCAAAAATATCAACTGTTAGTATGAATTTACCAAGATTTCCATGCCCTTAGGTTTTGATGGGTTTGAACGAAACAAACACGTAGGCCATACTTTCTGAGAAAGGAAGGGGAATTTCTTTGAGCAGTGAAATAATGAAATAACTGAATGTAGTACTCACAGCAGATATTAGCACCTCCATTCTGTTTGTGTGAGACTCCAAAAGCTGTTCACAGAAGCATCCTTTGCTGCCACTGCATAGGCAGCAGCAGCACAACGTGGAGCCAACAGGTGCAGGTTAGACATGGGTATCCTGATGTTGCGCACCGTTTTTCCCTGCCAAAGGTGCGGTGGTGGTGGTGGTGAGATGTTTTAGCTCCTGATTCCCCATACCTGTAAAAACAGAGGCTTAAAACTACAGAAAGCAGTGGGCTTGTTTGTTTTCTAGGGCTGCTAAGCTTCCACAGATGCTGTAAACTCTCTTGAGCTGTATGCTCAGTGGATGAAATTTTCAACAGTGCCAAGCTTGTACTCACTTGTGGAAAATAAGAGACATCCAGATCATGAAATTTTTTACTCCTAAAAATATTTTTAATGTGGATGTAACCACCCCGTCTAGCCTTGGAGGTGGTTTCCTGCCCCATGGTGGGCTTTTTCTGCAGCAGGTAGGAAAATGATAACAGCAGCCTCCTTCTATTCTGGTCTTCCTTTTTATCAGCTGGTGAGTTGTTGTTCCCTTTCATTCTTGGGCATCTGCTCTTTGTCCTTTGAAGGCTCAGAAGGCTCAACTCAAGTGCTTCTGTCATGAGAAAGGAGATGCTGCAGTAATTAAAAAAAACAAGAAATAAGTATAAAATCAAAATTTGTAAAACTTTTTGTAAGAAGTAAGTTAAAACATTTTAAAATACATTTTAGTAGCAAATACACTTTTGGATTGTTACTTTCATCATATTCAAGCTTAAGAATAATATTTTCTGTGTTTTTGTAGAATACGAAACACATGTTCATATTTGTTTTCCAATCAGAATTTGTAAAATCAAGACTAAAATTATGGGTTTTGATCCAGCCTGAACCAGTGGCTGATGTGGCCCTGGAATTAAGCATATCATGTTCTTTGACAGTGTCTTTGTTTTGGCTTTAATTGCAGGAGAAATTTATTTAGTGTTTGCTTTACTTTTCCCAAAAATACACAAACACTCTTTGCAGTTAGGAACTGTAGTAGAAATCCATGTCTGCTTGGAAAAAAATGACAACCAAATTTAAGAAACCAAGCGAAACCCTACCATAGACTATGCCAGCATGGAAAAAATCAAGGGAGAAAATGATGCCCCCAAAGTAGTTTAGAAAGGTGACTAAATTCCGTGTTGACATGAGCTATATTGATATATGTTACTATCCATGTTTCACTGGACTTCCAAGAGGGAACTGGAGATAACTTTTTCTGCGCTGTGTATCACACCTGGTACTGCTGCACTGAGTCTGAAAGGATAACAGCACATTGCAACATCTGTCCCACTCCCTGACGGGCTATACCTGTCACTCTGAAATATTGACTATAAATTATTGTTCCCATTTTTTATTTCTAAATAAGTTTCTTCACACAGGATATTTTGCAGCAACTAACAGCAATGCTGTTTGTTGTTCCTCCCAGCAGTGCCACATAAATGTAATTAGAGATTTCTCAGTTCACTTCTAATGAAGAGCATGCTTTTCTAGGGAGACTGTCCAGCCAAATCAGGCTGAAAACTGAGGCAGATTTTACAAAACTCAGCCATCTGCTAATTACCTGAGTATCCAAAGCCATAGATATTGGAAGAAGCTCGTTTTAGAAACAAACTCTAAAAATGTATCTATGGTGGATCATTAAAGTAGTGGTGAACGAGGAAAATTGAGAATACTATTTAGAGAGATAAGACTGCATGTCTTCCATCATCAGCAGTAGCTTGTTAAGATATAGCCCAGTTTTGTCCACAAAGTGCTGTATTTTTTCCATATAGAGTCATACTTAAGGTAGTGATTTTATTAGCTAAATATACCTGATCCCCAGTGCATAACCCTTTCCTGTTAGTGGGAGCCCCACGTCAAGTAAATACTCCATTGCCTTGTCATTACAGAGAGAAAACAGCGATTTGCAATCCAGCTCTATGGTCTAAATAGTAATGAGAAAATTCTTCTGAGTCTTTATTCTCTCATTTCTTAGGCAATTAAAATGGAGGAAAATAAAATATTACCCTGGTTTTGAAAAATTAATGTTTCTTGTTTTGGTCTTGATTTTCCAGCTGTCTTTTGATATTGAAAAGACTGGAAAAATACACACTTTATTTTGCAAGTAAACAGACTGCAGTTAATTTATCCTGGGGAAAGTGAAATTGTTTCAGTAAATTAGATTCTTTTGCTATTATTTTCTCAGGGTTTTTTACATCAAACAGATTAAAATCCTGTAAGCGGAGATTCCAATAACTCATTCACCTACAGTCTGCACTTCAGCTTTCCATATATGAAAAATATTCTGACTTGTCTTTTAAGCCTTGTAACGATCTTGTTCTAAATTCTCTGTGAACTTTCTGACCTCCCCACTGCTGAAAAAAATGTTTTTCACAGTGAAGTAACACTGCTTGACTTTTTGATAGTAGTATAAGCCGTATCTGTCTCCTAGTAATAAAAGAAATATCATTTTTCACTAAATGCATCAACTGCATTAACAGTAGCTATTAAATAGGACTTTTCACTAGAATAGCATTCCTTTGAAATTCACTGTGTGTCAAAGGCAGGCCTCCCTTGTTAATGGTAAAAGGTGAATCAAAGACAACCTACCAATTTCTGTTGAGTATAGCAGCAACATTTTTTGGTTTTCATACAATAAGAAGGACTGAATTTCTAAAAAATAAAGATTAATAAAAAGCCCTAGTATTATTTTAGACTACATAAGCACTAGTAAACAGTTTTTTCCAAATCTGTTCTTGACTTGTAGTCAAACTCATAAAATTTTATGCTTTCGAACAAACTGTAGAGAAGATTAGGACATATATTTTCAAAAGAAATATAATTCTAATTAGAGACAATCACAATTACAACCTGAAGCTTTCAGTTGCATTAAATTATGTAATCTTTACAGCAAGTATAGTCTCTTATTACTAATGAATATTTGGCAACAACGTGGAAAACGTCAATGGTTTTCTTCCTAGTTCTGAATTTATAAACTTCCTGAGAAGTCAGCATTACTTGCATGTTTTCTCTCTTCTCTAGTGTTTTGTTACCAGAACACTTGTAGTTGTGCATTGTCTTCATTTCCAAAGAGTAAGCTGTTTGAAGAAAGTTTTAGTACTGGCTTCCATGTACCTAAATATACCAACCTGCCAAAGCTTTAAAAGGTACCTGTCAGGTAGTTTAAGGTCTCTCATTTGGTTTTCTTGTCCTCAAAATTTTGGATATTATATTTGACTTCAGCATTGCAATCTAGTGTTTGTAAATTCAACAGGCATGAATGATTTCAATTGTGGACAGCTCTTAATTACAGAGCTGAAGTATTTTTTTTCTTTTTTCCTGAAAGTAGTGTTAAACAAAAACAAAGAATTGTTTATTAAGGAAGTATGCTTAGCTGTGGTGTAATCACACATTCATGGAAATATAATTGACACTTACATTGCTGTGGTGTTCATTATACAACTGATAGCGACCATAGGTTACATCAACCTAATAATACCTTTATAGAGAACTCGTATACCAAGCTGATTAGAGTAATGATCATCAAGTCCAAGTTGCTTGATGGAGAAAAATAAGTTGGTGATAGCAGAAATATGAAATTATAAATTTTCCCTATAAATCTGCAGTATATCCTACTTAATAAGGAAATAAAGTGATAAAAATGGAGGATTTAGAAAGGCATGTGCCTTACATGTATTTTATCAAATCACATGATTTAAATTGTCTTCCAAGTCTCAAGATATGGATGATAAAAAAATCAAAATTATGCTCCAGTTGTCATTTTCTTGAATATTAGTATGTTTACATTGCATTATCAGTTTGGTTCACAGGCATGATACTTAATTCAGTTGTGATAATCAGTTAATGATTAATGGCCCACTTCAAAAACATTCTAGAAAACTTTTCATTTTACAAAATTTAGTAAGAAAACAAAATTGCATTGTTCTGATACATGTCCTGTGTATTGTTCATGAGAAGCCATGCTTTTGTCTTCCATCACAGGTGGATAAAATAAATGTCAGGAAGCCCTAACTCTTGATTCAAATTACAGGAGCACATTTGTTTCTCTTTCTCCCCTTCTTCTAAGGAACCTCCTTCAGGATCTTCTTTATTTGCTTATTTCTGCTCTGAGCTTTAGTGCCAGAACAATTGTTGTGTTTAACCTCTTACTGGAAGCCAAAATTACAGATTTTTTCAAGTGGTCTCCTTGCATTTAAAGTAGAAGAAAACCAAAATTAAAGCTGATTTGCTGGCTGCTAAAGAAAGCGAGAGAGGGAAGGGCTAATTATCAAACACAAACACCATGGTTAAAGGCATAGAATTTCAATAGGTAGTAGCAATCTGAGAAATCTTAGTCATGTTAATCAGTATCAAAACAGTTTTAAAATTAAAGTGGAAATCAATACAAATGAAGTGGAAAATAATAATGAGATGTCAATACTGTAAGACACAATTGGAAAACCAATAAAAATAATATTAGTAAATTAATTTCTGTGTATACAGTTTGAAAGTGTGTTAGTCTACCACATGCACTGTTATCTTTTGGGAGGGAGTAGTACTGGAAGAACAGAGATCAGCGGGCATGGTGGTAACTGGGATGAACGGGAAGACAGGCATTGAATCCTAACCCTACAGAAGTCACAGGCAGTGCTCCTGCACTGTGGCCTGCATATTGAACCTGTCACTTCTTCTGCTGCTGTGTGGAGAAATTACGTGGTGAAAATAGTATGTCCCGTAAGCAGAAATATTCAAAGAACTCCTAAATTGGAGTACATCACTCTGGTTTGCACTCAATTTTAAATGCTGAAGCCCTGCTTTTCAAAACTCTGGGATGCTTTTGTCTGAGGGGAAACAGATGATACATGTTTGTGACAAACTGTCTGGAAGTTTTTTCAAGTTGTGTAGTCAAAATGGTAAGTGCATCTGATAACTCTGCTATGCCATAGCTCATTTTGCTACTTGCCAAATTGGTGATAAAGCTCTTGTTGTCAAGGGCTCAGAATTTATAGCTGGCAGGCACCAAGTTGTTTGCATACGTTCTTTGTATAACTCTATAGGGAATTGTTTCCTGTGGCAGCAAAGCACAGGACACAACCAAGCCAATAACGAGTCAAAAGTTTTAAGTTAGCTTCAACACAAAGCATTGTTAAGTCATGCAGACTTACATGCAGGTGAACTATCACTGTTTACACAGCAGAAACAACACAGAAACCTAGAACCATCACTGTCTGTGCTTAGTTAGGAGGATTGGAGGAGAGGGTCCTTGCAGACATTTCACTGCGTTGCTGATGCCAGGTTCCTGCCTTGACTGAGGTCAAGTTTCTCTGCTGACTTTTTTTTTTTTTTTTAATAAGAAATTCTACTTCATATTTGAAAGCGTGAAAGCTTAATAACTTGCATTGGAATCTGAGGATTAATTTTATGGTTTCCCTGGAAGTGACATGTGCAGATTTTTCATTTTTGCTTTTTTGTTTTTGTTATCTGTGGAAAGATACCTGTCAATTTCAGATGCCTGGGGATGAAGCTGTAAATTCACACCCACCAAGAAGGTGATGAATAGCTCTTCTGACCATGTCATTTGCTTGTGACAGTTCCACTGAGCTGGTTAGCAGCTGACAAATTATTGAAAAATATGTGACTATGTAATGCTAAGGAAGGCATTTTTATTCCTAGGGAATACAGTGCAAGTACTAACAAGCTGAAAAAAATAAATACCACTGAAGAAAATCCAGGCTGCTCAGACATAGTCAGAAATACTGTGTTTTTCAGGCAGTGGAATGGCAGAAAACAAATCTTTCCCCAGTAGTTGCTTTTTGCTGGCACTTTCTGATTTGCTGACTTTGGAAGTTGTCTTAATCACACAGGTTTTCCCTAATCATGTGCATATATGTTAAGCCATCTTAAATATTGATGATAATGATATAAATTAACCTGCCTGTGGATGAGGAGACACAGTAACATTATCACATCTATCAGCAGTGTTGGTGGAGCAATTACCAAATCATTAGGCAGGACTGAGCAGTTAAAGTTGGAGTCATCTTTGGCTGGCACCAGTACACATCAGCAGCCTTATCTCACAAATTCATCCATACATGTCAATCAAGTGAGAACATTTGAATACTAAAATCGCTAGGTTGAATTAACTGGCAAAGTATACTTTTGATTCAGAGTTACAGTCTGTTGGTTTGTGCTTGTATGTTTGAAGCTGTCTCTTTAATGACAAATTTTCCACCAAGATCTTTAACTGTTTTCAGTGCAATCACTACTAAATGATTCAATAATTCTAAAAAATACAGATATAGATACAGTTCTTCCTACATAGCTTGAACTAAGTATAGAATACCTTGCACAGTATATATATTTTTTTTTATTCATGGAACAGCACATTCCTATAACACATCATAGTCTCAGATGTATTTTGTGATATGGAATATTAGGTAATATTTCTTATGTATTTTTCAAGTTTGATTCTCAGTGTTCCTGCTCCTTTGAATGCAAAATGCCACTTCTTTTATAGGCAGATTTTTTTTTATTTACATCAATTTCTCACTGGTGAAATTCTCTGCAGTGTGACAGCAGCAGTGACTCACTCTTAACTCATGTCTGCATACTAGTCCTAAGCTTTTTCATTGGGCCCTGTTCTCTAAATCTTATTGATATGATTCTGACCCAGTACACAAGCTGTATTTTGTTACTTAAAATTATTCATGTTCTTGTATGGACAGCATGAATAATTAGGAATATCCGGATAAAAGTTTGTTTTCCCTGGGTACTCATGCATGTTACTTTGAAATCAGCTTTTTATAAATCTTTTTGTTGAAGTATGTTTACTACCGGAATGTTCAGGCTGAATAGAGATGTGATTTAAACTTGACTAGAAATAATACTTTAAAACCTAACTCCCAGTCTTTATGTGCAGCTGAACTGCGCTGTCTTTCACAGCTTTGCAGTTTTAGTCAGCTTCTGTCCATTCTGACATTTATAATGTGTGGATTTCCTATAGTGAAATACAGATCCACATACCAAGGGGTTGGATTTGTAGAAATCTGTAAGTTTAAAACTGAAAAATGTTCTTTATCCCCATACAAACAGAAAACAAGAGTGTTTCTACATTGCAAGGTGTTAATTAGGTAATGGCAACTTGACCGTGAGACTTAACTTGGTTAGTCTACTTCTGAGATGAATGACTGGTCTGAAAGGTTACTGTCAAGCTGCAGTATTTTCATTACCGCTATCCTTTTCTCTCTGTGCCTTCAGGAGTCATGGGTCCCAGATTTCTGGTTAAAATTGTGGTAGTAATCTGACCAACTCTGATTTCTTCCTGTCAGATCCTGGAGCTGTAACTGCGTGTTCTGGGTACATTAGGGGAGTTATGAGAAAATGACTAAGGATTATTGGCCTGTAGGTGGTTTATTGTGCATCTTTTGCATGGTGCATCTTTCTCTCTGAAACGTATTGTCAGTGCCTGACACCTGTTGATGACATAAGGTAAATTGTGCTTGGTATGGTAAGAATCTCCATTTAGTGAGTATAGTTCAGTATTTTACAGAGAAGAAAAAATATATTAATTGTTTTCTTTTTCTATTCCTTGCTATGGGAATCTTAAAAAAAATAATAAAAATCTGCTTTGCAGCTTAAGGAGCCGCTTCCCTTACTTGGAACCTTTGCAGAACAGTTCATATGCACTTAGCCATTATTTTTGCATTGAACTTTGTCTGCTATAGGCTGCTAGTGAACAATCGTAAAAAATTCAGAATTAAGCTTCACTGATGTAAATTTGGAATACTTGTTTGGGGTATTTACTGGACCCATCTAAACACATGGGCTTCATAACATTTTTATTTTTCTTTCCCCTTTCTCTCCGTATAGGAACTCTTAATGTCAATGCTGTTCCACGAAATAAAAGCATCAAGAAATAAAGCAATTTGTTTTAAATGAGGAGTGTCTCCCTCTAGAAGTGATTAGTGGTTAGGGAATATCAAGACTGTCATACCCATTTCTTTCTGTACTCTTACTTTCCCTCTCCCCTATTCTGATTGGTTCACCCACGACTGATTTTAACAACAAAATATGCTAGTCAAAGAATGTGCCTATTTTTAAAAGCTTTAGTTTGTGATGCTTGGCAAGTTGCAATATTTGGCAGTTCCCCAATTATTCATACCACGATGACCATTGTCTTTGTTTATTCTCCTGCCAATGAATGTCATGGCCTTTTTGTAAGAGCCTGTCTCAAATATAAATTAAAAACAAGCTCAAAATAAGTATGTGGCTTTTCGGCATATTTTTTTAGTTGTGGCTATTCTATGTCCAGGGGAAGGGATAGAGAGGGCTAGGAACAACTTAAGATTCACATCCAATCTTGGCTTCAAATACAGGGCTTTGTTAATGTTGAATTTGCTTTCTTGTTGAAAGGAGGGAAAAAACCCTTGTCACCAGAGATTAAATACTGAATGACATCATTAGGACTGAACAAAATCCTGGGATCCTGTACAGCACTACTCTCCAGTTCTTTCTTCTTTGTCTCTTTTCCTTTTCCTTCTTTAGTTTTCCTTTCTTAAAGGGGAACAGTGGTGTTGAAAGTCATTACATTGCTGATGAACCATAAGTCACTCATCCTTGTTTAAATGAGCATAATTCACATAGTCAAAAAAACCATCAGTCATTGTATCTTAAGACTGGATCCTGTTTTATGAAGTATGTTGCATCTGCCTGCTTTCATTAAAGAGGTGTCTTTCCAAAGGCTTAGAAAAATACTGCTTTACAAAAAGTATGGAGAAAAGGTGATGGCATTTGAAGGCTTCTGGGGGAAAACTGAACACCTCCTGATGTTACTGCATTTACAGAACTTTTCTTGTACTGCAGGGCAGTGTATAAGTGAAGGTCCTGACACTGCTAAGATTTGTTCATGGGATGAGCTTATGGCAGTATAAGTCATCTTAATTGAACCAAGTAGGACCTCTCAGAGTACTGGGGATAAAGGCCCTTCCAGAATTGGTGCTTGGAATGGATAGGAATGTGCTGAGAGGAAGTGTTCCCTTCTTTCATGGACTGTTGTTTCAGAGTGAGTGAGTTTCATTGTCTCTTTTTAATTAAAAGGAAAACAACCCAAAACTTTATTGTCATCGTTGCAGGTCACATACTGCCTTCAAGTGTTCTTTCACTTTAGCTGTTTGAGGCTGTTTTTACTTATTCTACAAAATTATTAGTAGTGTCATTTGGTGACCCCATGTCATTTAGCTGGTACTGTTTCCACCTCTCATGGGGTCAGAAGGCCAGACTGTGGCATACGGTCAGGACTCTTGGTGGGCTCTGATCAGTCATTTACTTTCTTGTAATGCAAAGGCCTATTTAATTTGACACTTGTGCTGCTGTCAGAGCCAATGAGGGTCAGCAGTTGTGGTGACAAATTAGTTTTGACAAGCTTAATGACCCCAATGAAGAAAAGTCTGCAGCCTTGATAACAACTGCAGAATAATTGGTTAGCTCAGCCAAACAAGGAATGTGTTAAAATCCCAAATCCTCTCTGGCAGGCCAATTATGCCATTCAGCAAAAGAGGTGGAAGGTTGCCATCAGCTTCTGTAGTGATACAAAAGCATCAATGGGCTGTATTTCAAACAATTCAGTTTTGTTTGATGGGACATCAGAACACTGAAGGAAACAATTAAGCCTTTCAAGCAGTGTTCATACTACAAATTGAAGCAGAAATGCAAGGAAAAATCTTCATAAGAGCCCTTTAGACCTTTATTGACAATAGTAGCTTGCAGTGTTTCAGATAAGTGTGTATATATATATGTATGTTGAATTAACTAAATGCAAAAGACTTATTCAGGTTTTCCTCGGGTTTTCAGACTGTAGGACAAAGCAGCCAAGGTCAAGTAATAAAGCAATGTAGGTAACAGAGTAACAGCTGATGTGAACTTAATGGAGAATGTTTAATATTTGATCTAGAGATACTTTTCATAAAGAGAACATGATCACTGTAGAGGCGTAGCCTTAACAACAGGATCCCATAATGTATGTTGGTTTTGAAATTACAGCATATGCTGTTAATAAGCATCAAAAGGTCACTGCTAGCAGGAGCAGCAAGGGTCATTAAATATGAGCTAATGCTACTGGAGGAAAAAAATCTGTAGCACCACCTTCTTACCAGCAGTATCATCATTACCATCATCCTTCTCCATTGCTGGGCTCTGATTGCCCCTCTAACTAACTATAAAAATAAATAAAAACCTCACTTTTTCTGCAAGTGGACAGTTCTCTGCCAGTGCGATACACCCAGAACTTCCACTGAGCCCTCCCTGAGTCACCTCTGAGGTCTGAAGCTCTGGTGATCTTCAAAGATAAACCATTCCGGTTTGAATGCTTTATTGCTACATAGGATGCAAAGGGAAGAACAGCATACAGATGTTTTTCACAGTGTTGCTGTTGTGAGTGGAGTCAGTTAAGTGCTCAGTCCAGCAAGATCAATCCTGAGATCGCCCATTCAATTCAGTTTCTTGGTTCTTCCATCTCTGAAACCATGCCAGTTTTCCCCTCACTCATCATTCCCTCCTTCCCACACACTCTGACAGAGAAGTCGTTATCTGAAGATCGTCAGGGCTCTGTACGAAACTATCAATAACAAACAGCTGCCAGATTTACAAATCTGTCTTAAAATATAATACAGATACCAGGTTTGCTTGACTTGCATTTGGACATACATCTAGCCAGATGTTGACCTTTTCAATAGCAGTGTAAACATAAAGTTATTTTGAAACAGAATCTCCTGATAGGTAAAGTGAAATGGAGCACCATTCTGCTGTGTTTTCAGCTGGTTTTGTGGTGCACAACAACGTACACTTCTAGCATTGCACTTGATTAGGAGGTGGGCATAAATCCAGGTGCAGTTAGTCTTCTGTTTCCATTAGCTCAAGTAAGCTTCATCTGCTGTTCATTTTCAGTTAGTGTTTGTGTTGTGCACTCATCTGTACTTTTATCATCTGGCTTTGTCTTAGTGGTACAGACCGTTAAAGTAGAAAAAAAAAGTTTTTATTGACAGCTAAAAAAACCAAACACAATGATTTTGGCCAACAGTGCAAAAGTAACTCTAATATCTGTTGTAGATCCTCTAAGACACCCTTTCACAGTGGAAAAAGATTTATTTCAAGGACTATTGAATGCTGTAATGATTCACAGTGAATGAGGTAAATGTTAAGTTGATAATACTAAGAAGAATGCAGTGTCCATGAAGGAGAGGAGAAAAAAACCCCTTAACTCTATGCATGGGTGGTATGTTCTAATGATAGTTACTTACTGAGTCATCCTTTTATTTTTCTTTGGTGAAATTCAAAGCTGATCCTTGCCCTCAGAAAATTGCGCAGCTCATCCCCTGCTTGTGCCTCTGAACCTGCAGGTATTTCAGGTTTTATTCTTTTGGGCTGTACCCATGAGCAGTAAAAATTAGGTACAGTCATTAATCTATTATTATCTAACATGTTCTCTAGGTATTCTACAACCAGTTGTGGTGCCAGACATACCACATAAATAAAAAAAAGTCTTGTAACTCATTCATTGAACAAACACTTCACTTGAGGAATAGGCATATGTACTTACCTTTAGTAATATGCCATGCTTACCAATCTTTTTTTATTTCCTGTCCCTGTTTTATGCATCTCACTCTTCTATCTGGCCTTGCATGCTCTGGACTGGCTTCTTTCATCCTAGCCATGGATTTATTCCCAAAGTGTTCTGCTTCTGTAAAGTGTGTAAAACCTTCATGGCTTCCCTCAAAAATGACATCTGTTGTATGATAGGAACAAAATTACTAGATTCATCAAAGCTTATGATTATTCCATTAGCACCCTACATTTATTGCTAAATTCCTCTATTTACTCTTTCTTGCCTTTGCTCTATAATGATCACTTGAGATTTATCACAGTTTAAGCTCCAGCTGCATGGTGAGAACCATCCATGTGTAAGATGTACAAGAGACTCATCTACTTACACATTCAGGGGAAAGAAATGGATTGCTTAGATGCATTGGAGGGTCTGTGCTTTAGAGCAGAGAAACTGGTTTATTCCTAAATTACTTAGTAACTCTCTTTCTGCGTCACTGCCATGCCACTTTTCTCAGGAGCCCCAGGGAGAGGAAAGAGTTCAGCACACCTCTGAGCTATGCCTGACGTGAAATAAGTACGTTTGCTTTATTAAGCTGTGTAGATGTCTTTGGTATTTTAAAGTTTGGTTGTGGGGTGCAATGTTGTATGAATGATTTAACTTTATTAGAAAGATGGAGGAAAAAAAAATCAACACCGTAGTATCCTATTCCTCAGCTTTCCCTGTATTAAATTTTTCAGAGATGAGCAGCTTTGTTGGCTCACCCCGAGAAAACACTTTTACATTAATCCCTCACGTTCCTTTCACAACAGGCCTTTTGTCAACAGGAATTTTGTTTGCATAAGGTAGCGTCTCAGTAGATGGGACCAAAAGCCCTTATATGTGTGACCTCAATGAGTGCAGCTTTCCAGGGGGACTTACATTGGTTTTGCATTACCTTATCTTCTGGTTTGGGGAATTTGAAGCTTTTTGTACAGTCCGTGTGGCAGGAGGAATACCAATGCTGTAGTGAGTCAGAAAAGACCGGCAGTAGCCATTGCCCTTAGGCAGGAGCTGGTGACTGCTGAGCTATTTAGAAAAAAAAATATTGTGCCCCAACCACAGTTTTACAACCAGCGAGTTTGTGCCAGCAGTGCCCTGTGTGCTCAGCCTTTGCTCTGAATCCCTCGTCCTTTTCCTGGTACCCAGGCACACCTGTTGATTCAGCTGTGGTCCTGCCTGCTTCCAAACCAAGGTCTAGCCCTAAGACTTGCACTCCCAGATCCTGCATCGCACTGTTATTTCAGGCATTAGTCTTAACGCACTGGTGAGAGCCTGGCTGCAGCCACAGCCTAACGCAGGCTCGTGGTCCTACTCTGGCTAGGGCTTGCCTGCAGTACAGCCCCGAGGGCCCTCGCAGTGTGGTTTCTGCTGACCGAGCATTGTCTTCTCTCCGCTGCGAGGCGTGGCTGCAAGAGGTTGGGCTTTCTTGCGCACGTAAACTGAGTTGCAGGTGATGCAGTACAAACTCTTTGTTGGAATTGAGAGATGAACTTTGGTGGGATGGGATGTCAGAAAGCTGTAAACCCTAACAATTATCTGAAGATCATGCTGCTTCCTTACTGTGTCTTTTCTGATGTTAAGAGGGAAGAGGAAGGGGAGGAGCAGAAGCCTTGTTTTCTTTCCTTTAGTATGTATTTGTACTTGTTGTTTCTTTGCGCTTGAGTACATTGCACCAAAAAGAGGAAAACAGCTTCTAGACTTTCCTCTTGCTGCTGCTTTCACTGGCATGGCATAACAGCAAAATTCTGTAACAATTTGACATGGCACATACAGGCAAGGTGATTTGCTGTCCTGAAAAAGAAGGTACCTGTTTCTGCTTTTGGCATTCCCTTTTGACTTTTGTGGGTTTTTAATGAGATTTTCTTCATTTTTATTTTAAATTCAAAGCATAACAATTAGATTTCACTTAATTGTACTGCAAAGTAATGGTAAATGGTAAGCAACACTTTTCCAGCCTATGGCCTCTTCCAGTGCTTTTCTCATCCCTAGATAACTCATACGCATCACCATCAGTCAGATCTGTTGGTCGTTTTGAAAATTATTGTCCTTCTGAGGCCACACCACACTGAAGAACTGCATTGCCAGCACCTAGAATCTCGTCACCATCTTCTCACAATCACAGCTTGCTTGCTTCACATCCATATGGCCTTCTGTCTTGCCCTTTTGAATCTGGAAAGCTTGCTCACCAGGTGGGTTTCTGCAAGCTTTCCCAGCTCTCTTTTTAACTCACAGGCTTATAACATGTGGGAGTATTGTCTGAGTTGTCATGAATTTTGAGATTTAGTTGCAGATAGTCAAAAGCATGTTTTGAGCTGAACAAATCAAATGAAGCAAAAAAGCTTCTTTCTGCCTTTATTCTTATTACACTTCCCAGCAGGGCAGAAGATTAAAGAATGCATATTCCAGTTTCGAAAAGAATTTCTAATTTATGTTCTTTCTCCATGAGATACAGGGCATTAATCCTTTCTTTAGAGCTTTTTTCTTCTTCTTCTTCTTTTTTAAAACTAAACAAACAAGACATAATTGAAAAAAGCTGAGGATGCTAAGCAGCCAAGAATAGAAAACATTTACTGAGCTGGGAAGTGCGTTTTGAATGTTGCTGGAAATTTGCATATGGTTTACTTGTGGGGTAAGAAAGAAACATCCTCTGGCTGTTGGCTATTGTGATGGACTCCCACTGGCTACAGTGTAGGCACTTTTGTCTCCTTTTCCACAACTGTTCTTTTCTTCAGTCCTTCTCTCGTAAACTGTGAGGTGAATATTCTCCTGTGCTTTGCCTTGAAAGGAGAGCTGTGTAAGTAACTCTGCCCAGAACAGGGGAAAGGCAGGATTTTAAATACTGAGTTGTGTTATTGATTTCCCCTTTAACAAGGAGAAATGGGGATGAAGATGTAAGGCTGCACTGCTAAACAGCTCAAAATGCATTTCACTCTATACTTTTGGTTGCTTAGTTCAATTTACTTATTACAGATAAGAGTGCAGAGGCAAGGTCCTGGTACGATTTTTAGACTAAATCAGCAGAATCCTACTGTTAATGGCCTAAAAGGTGCTGCAGAGCTGTTCAGCCAGCAATATTGAGTTGAGGCACTATAATTATCATGGATTGTGGCCTCAGGATTAAGAAACTAATTCTACATTCCTTGCATATCCAAAATTCCCACTCACTTCACTGGAAGTGGTGCATATTCTAGGAATGCAGAATCGGGACCTGGTTATCATGACAGAACTGTTATAGTATGGGCTGCCAGTAATACAGCCATGTTAAGGTTGTTTAAGAATTCACATTTGCTCAATTTTCATTTGCTTACATTTTTGCTAAATAGTAACTTTTGGGGAGTTTTCTGTTCCGTATTTTTTCTGTAGCCATACAAATACTAATCTGAACACTTTTTAATAAAGCATCAATTAATTTGATGTAAAACTAGTGCATTTATTTATCATTTTTTCTTTGGAAGAAAACTGTTTGGCAAGGGATGTTGCACTTTGGTGTCCATAAGAATTGTTGTTGCTTTTTCTGAGCTAGTATTTTTGGTGAATATTTTATTTATCTGGAAATGCAGCTAAGGCTTAGCAAAAGCAATAAACAAATTAATGTCAAAGTCAGCAAATTGCTTCAGCTGAATTAGGAAGAAAACAATGGGAAAAGTCTAAACATAATTTTCACACTTTCAACATAAAACTTCAATTTTTATTTTGCAATAGCACATTTCTTTTGAAAATTGCCAAATTTTAATTGAGTAGTTTTAAAAAGTTCTGAAGTTCATAAAATTAACATTATGATGTGACCTTTTCTTAGTAGTTTTGGGGTGGGTGGTCTGGATTTGAAGTACTACAGACTGTATTCTGGATTTCTCAGATCATTCAAGTGAATGTGATACAACTGTAAACCCCAATAACCACTTGGAGTGCTAGAAAACGCTGAATATTTACTAATGAATATGGCCTCTGTGTAACTTCTGTGTGTTTTACATGCCTCCAAATAGTTAGAAATGTCACAAGGTAACATACTCTTGTTTGCTGTTCACATACAATTGTCAGGATTAAAACTTACTATGAAAAATCACTGAGATGAGCATTATCATGGCAGAGATACGAAACCGAGGTAGAAAAAACTAGTATGTGTTACATCTATTCCCCAAACAGATGGAAAATTAAAATTAATAGTACATTTAGAGGGTAGCCAAGTAATTCGTTTAGCCAAGTATCCAAGTACAGTGGGTAGCCCTAGCTACAAAGCTGCACAGATTATGTTTCAGAAAAATTCTGCTAAAAGGCAGTGCATGGAATAAAACTTTGGAATAATTTATTTAAAAGGAGGTTTATCTTGGGACCACAACCCCTGTAACCTTTTGGTAACCACTGCACATTTATTGTAAAATGTTATTACTGGCAGAAGTAAGGTTGCTCTGCTTAGTTATACATACTCACTCCCACTGTATGACCATATCAAGAGTCATTTTTCTCTTTGCTCACACAGACGTTGGAGGGATTCATTGACAGAATAACATTCAAAATGTTATTTACAAGGAAAATGCTAAGCACATTGGAAAAAGAAACTATACATTACATTTAATTAGACACCTGCAGATCCTGTGTGGGAGTTGGTTACATGCCATACTCAATTTAAAAATATTGCTTTTGAAAATATAGGTGTAATTTCCTCTGGTTTATGATTCAGCAATCAGTCTTTTTGGGAAAAAAAAAATTGTGTGTGTGAACAGATTGTTTTAAGGGAAAGCTCCTCCAGCCCGCTCCTTTTAACTGTGCAATAGTACTTTCTTCTATGTGATGAAATGTTACAACTGCATAGTGATAGACTTTTCCTTAAAACAGCACTGTGGCTCTGATATTGCAGCTCAATTCCTTTTTCTATTTCATAGTGAAACACCTGAATTACTAAATGGATAAAAAGAATTAAATACTCTAACAAAAGAAGAAGACTTGCATCCAATGAAAAGGATGTATGTTTTCAAGTTTCCCTCATCCTTCTGAAGAAACTAGCTGAAGAAGGTTGGGAAGCCTGTTCTTTGGACTTAATGCTATGATAAGATTCCTTTAAATGCAGAAAATATATTATTTTTGTCAAAACATAGAGTTTAAAATGAAAAAAAATCCTATTTTAGCCTTATTTTTTTCATAGACTTGTGCCGTGGTTCTCATTTTCTTGTTTCTTTGCCAGTGAAGTGAGATTGGTTGGTTCACAGACGTGCTTTTATAAGTTGTTCATAATATAGAGGGGAAAAAAAAAAGAACTGTTTTCCAAGAGGTTTTTACATCTCTTTGAATATATCTTGGTCCTGCCAGAGTGAAACAGAAACAGTCCTTTTTACATTATGAACTGAGTGGACTATGAATACACCATGGACTGAGTGGCTTGAACTTCTCATTAATTCTGCGAGAGACATTCAAATTACCTCCCTGATGGAAAAAGGTCAAATAAATTCCATCATGAAATTGCAAAAAATTTTGTCCCCTGATGAGGCTGTTGTTGCATAATGGAGAATCAAAGACTTTTTAATTCTTGAAATCATAATGTCCTTCTGTGTATACCTATGAGACATATTACTTAGAAAAAGGTACTCCTCACACCATTGTGAACTGGAACAGCAACACAGTTTAGTCCTCTGTTATTTTAACAATAAAATACTCTGTTTATATGTGTAAATTAAAATTGTGTTTATGTAAGAAGTTACATACAGTTGAGCCAAGTTATCAGGAAAAAAAGTGCAACAGGTATGTAGACATTGTATTAAAACTAAGAGAGTTGCCTTTTTCAGTATATTGTTTGGTGCATTTTTCCAGTGAACCCTGAACTTCTAAATTCAAGTCAATGTTTGGCCAAGCATGTTTCTTTCTCGTGATGGTGCCTCTTCCTGTATTCATTGGGCTTTTCTGTCTCAGGCACTTTAAGTTGAACAGCACATTACATAAACAAGCAGCCAATTAAATTATGCCTTATGCTTTTGCTGTAATAAAACCTCTTTAACGTGGCCCTTTAGTAAGTTTGTCAAAAATCGAGCTTTTTTTGAGCTTTTTTTCCCAGGAAAACTTAAGTACATAATTTCTTTGGACACAAAGTTAGTGTTTATAGACGAGCTCTACGGTATTCTAGCATACTTTCTCTAGGCAAATGCTGCAGTCATGCAAGGTCAAATGGATCTCTCACTGCCTATTTTGCTCTTGACAGTGATCTATATGGCTTTTTTCAAGTAAAAAACATAAATAACTGTAAGAAAAAATAATTTTGGCTCTGTAAACGATAAATGGAGCTTACTAAGAAAGCCCATGCCAGATAGCAGCTAGCCTTGTGTACATGTGCTGGGGGTAGAAAGAACCTCATACTGAGGTCTGTAAAAAGCTTTGCTAAAGTTTTTGAAGTGTTAGCTATGAGCTATGTACCATAAACGTGAGAGTTTACCAATACTCTAGTCTAGAGGATCATCTTAGTGTGGGGTTTTTTTCTCTAATGCCATTGTATCTGTGAAAGGTGGCAATCAAGTGATTTATTTTCAAATAACTGTAAGAAGAAAAGCTCCAGTAGTATTTGAACAGCTTGCATGTTTGTTTGAATTTTTCAGTCCCAGTTTGCATGTTTATATACGGGATAGAACAGAATGGAATATTCCTATTTCTGTTCTATTTCTATTTATAGAAAATAGAATGAATCATGAATAATAATTTGGACATGGAGTTTGGTGAGGAAGAACCCACTAGATTCATGTTTCTTTCCCGTTTGGGCATTTCAAACCCATTTGGTTTCAGAGGTTCACTGATCTTTTATTCCTTTTACCCCCTAGAGTAATAGAGATCAAAATCTAGTCCTTTGTGAAATTTGCAGAGAGCAAAATGGTCTAAACCAACAGACTCCTCTCAGTGAGAATGTGATTTACACTCCCTCATCTCCGTGTTTGCAAGCCTGTAGTCTCAATTTATAGCGTATGTCTGGCATGAGATCCTATCGAGATCTGAACTATGGAAATGTAATGTAGCGACGTGTTTGAATTTGTATTGGATGGTAAGATAGTGTTCTTGCATATATTTTTTTAAATACCTGTGAGGAAATAGCTGCTTTTTTACTTGACAAAAGGTTATTTCGTTCTTGCAAGTTTACTGGAAGAAAGTGTTCAAATCTGGGTGACTTCTCTGGGGTTTGGTAATAATAGTAGCTGCTTTATCAGTGAGCGATTTTAGAGCTGTGTTGACTTTTAGAGGAGAAAGCTGCATGAATACAGATGGTGACCCCAGTTACAAGAGGGTCAAAACCAGCTTTTTAGAAAAGCCAAGGAGGAAGAGAAAGAAAGGAGAAAACCCAGAAAAAATCAGGAGTACTGTCTTCCAAAAGGAAGCAAAGAAAGAATTCCCAAATTGTTCGTTCTTCCTCTAATGGTTTCTGTACCATATGTTTTTTGAATCAGTAGCAGCTGATATGTTCAGTAATAGTTTCTTTTGAAGGGACTTGTCATAATATTTACCTTCTCTACAGTAACAGAAATAGCTTCCAAGGCTGAAATGGCCATTCTTGCTAAAACTAATGAAAACGAGACATTTCCATGGTGAGTGAATCTCTTGACACCATTATTTCAGGGGATAGATAACATTCAATGTATTGTGCTTCATTTCAGCTGAGGTATTTGTGTCTTTAGGCATGGTGAAAGTAAGAGTACATGGTGTGGTGCAGATTTCTAGAATGTGAGAAGTATGACGATCTCCACATTATTGAAATGAAAAGGAGAAATAAGCATGCTACATTTACCAAGAACACACAAATAAAAAGAGCCACCTGTAAAGAGAGCTCTCACAATAAAAAGAGAATTGTGGGTTGGGACAGTTCCTTGCCCGTTTTCTTCCACCTTTTACTGCAATTTGGTGGCATCCTTAATCTACTGTTCCTGTTTGTCCTGCCAGAGCCAACACCAGAGTGTTCTCTATGAATACTAATCTCACTGGAAAGGACATTAAAATTAACTTTTATTGATAAATAATCAGTCTACATATGGAAACACGTAGCCAAGTATGTACAGTGTGACTAATAAAATGAGATTTTGTTCAAAGAGAATGCAAGAGACTAGCCTGTCTAGTGTGTCTGTCTGAAAGAGTAGCCCAATTTAATTTCCTGTATGTTAACCAATGTGTAACTCTCTGCTCTGCATTAATATCTCCTTTTTTCCCATTGATTTCAGTGCATTTTTTCAGTTACAGCAGCAGTATATAGCTCTGCTTACTTAAAATCTACCCAGAGATGGATGTATTAGAAAACTGAAACTGGATTGGGATACAGTTTGTTAATCTTGTTCTATAAACAGGCAGACACAAAAAGC
The DNA here is from genome assembly GCA_035590275.1 of Ibycter americanus. Taxonomy (NCBI): domain Eukaryota; kingdom Metazoa; phylum Chordata; class Aves; order Falconiformes; family Falconidae; genus Ibycter; species Ibycter americanus. Next base: position 30,256,407 of record JAVJGI010000057.1, on the reverse strand, counting down.
ATTATGTGTTCCTTAGTCAAAAGCTCTGAAAATAGGAGCCTTGTAGCCATAGGCACTAACTAGTCCAATAAGTCTTATATCTGACTCATAATATGAACTTTCTGGTACATATATTGAGTATATGAAGCCTTTTAGTTCTGAGTAGGAAGTACAACGAAAATAAATAACAATTCAGGCTTTGCCATGGTCTGTAATTATCTTTTGTTTGCGTTTATACTTATGCAGTGCTGGGTTGTAAAATTTTGAAGGAATCTACCAGAAATACCTGAAGTGAAGATACTGTAGTGGAGGAAACCTTCTTTTTTTACGAGGGGAAAAAAGAAAGTAATTACCCATTGACTTCAATAAGCTTTGGACCAAATTGTTATTGAATGGTTGGGCAAACAAGCATCTGCTATAATTATGTGCAACACATAAACATACCCTGTCATTATTTACTGGAGCAAAGTATTCCAAGACATTGTATCATTTCATAAGCTTAACTGTGAAAGCAGAAAATAAATCTCAGCCTTTGCATAGATTTGAGGAAAATACAGAGTTACATAAACACTGTGCATCTATCAAAGCATTTGGTAGCCATGTCACAAAATGTATTCTGTTCAGATAGTAATGGTTGCACTATAATGAAGTGCTGCTCTGAATGCTAGGTTTCTCCCCATTTGAACACTTCAAGGGTTAAAAGCACAGCACTTCTTCTACATGAAACAAACCTGGGCTTTTAAATCTCAGATGTGGCATGCAGCCTCCTTGTTGGTGAGCACCTGATGTTAGCAGTTTGAATGATGTCTGACACTAATTATGTGTCATTCACAAGACTGCCAGGAAGGAGAGTCTGGGGGAAAAAAAACCTATTTGAAAGACTTTCACATGAGGTCTTGCTCTCAATTTTCTGAAAGCCCTTACATCTTTTGCAGAGCAGCACCTTGCTAATGCTGTTGAGGAAGGGAAATGCTTTTTAAAAGATTATTAATTAATACTTGAAACGCATTGTTCTTCTTTGAAAGCCATATAAAGAACAGCTTTTAGACCTCTGTGATAAACGCAAAGCTGGGGAGAGGTGTTTTGTCCTTTTCATACCACCTGCCCTGGTTCTGACACAGCAGAACCTACCCGGTCAGCATATCAGAGTACTTAAAATTGATTCACAGGTGGACATAAAGCATTGCTAAATAATTAATTTGCCCAGTATCTGCTAATAAATCTTTTTGAAATGCTACATGACTGCTGAACAATTCAAAGATTTGGTTTGGGGCCATACGTATATGCTACCCTGGATTTATTTTTTTCCTCTATTGTTTTTAGGGATGCCATTCCCTCCATCGATTTATGCTCATACATGTATGACAGCATTCCCCAAAATTCAGAAATGGCTTATATTTTCATTCAGATAACTTTCTCCAAGGTTTAGGATTTAAACCTTTTATTTGTCATGCTTATGGTCAGTTGATGGATATTACTGAAGTAAGAAAGTCAAGCAGCTTGTCAAAGCAATCTGAGACAATAACTTGCTGTTGTGAATGGGATCAGGTTGATGTCCAGACGGTACATGTGTGTGAGGCAGGGGCAACGTTTTAGACTGTCCTCAAGCAGGCAGACTTATGCCAGTTTGGATCTTCTGGCACATGTTATATCAAGTCATTCCACTCTGTTTCCAAAGACTCAGAAGACTTCATGAAACATTTTGGAGTCCTGCTTTACCTTTGTAGAGTCCCGCTTGTTTCATTTTCTTCTCCCATATCTATCAGCTCTTTCAGGGAGCATGTGTTATCAAGCTGTTACTTCTAGAGTCTGGGATGGAAGAACAAAAAGGGAGAAAGCTACTACTATGTTTCTATATTGATATTGTACTGAAATAAATATTAAATAAAATTGTAGATTATAAGCAGATTCAGATGTGGAATCATAGGCAGATAATACAGTTTCCAAAGGAGGTCTTGCACTGAATTTTGTCCCAGTGCTGATGGGGGTCGGTGTGCAATGGAATATAAAATACTGCAGGTGAAATGCCTGCAGTTCTCTCTTTGAAAAAGACAGTGTACACTGTAATTAGATTTCTCCAAGGCTTTTAATGTTTGAACCACATGACATTCTTGAACCTTATGTGGAAGGAGATCTCTACGACTACGTGAAAGGAGGTTGCAATGAGATGGGTGTCAGTCTCTTCTCCCAAGTATCAAGTGATAGGATGGGAGAAAACAGCCTCAAGTTGCATCAGGGGAGGCTCAGAGTGGATATTAGGAAAACTTTACCAAAAGGGTTGTCAAGCACTGGAGGAGGCTGCCCAGGGGAGTGGCTGAGTCACTATCCCTGGAGGTATTTAAAAGACATGTAGATGTGGCACTTAGGAACATGGTTTAGTGGTGGACTTGGCAGTGTTAGGTTTACATTGGACTCGATGATCTTAAAAGGTCTTTTCCAACCTAAGTGATTCTATGATTCTAATTTTTTCTAAAAATTAAATTCTATTAGTAGGACACATATTTGAGTGCCTCACTTGTTGTCAAAATATGGCTGCTAAGTAGGTAAACTTTGTACATTTAACAGGGACTAGCAGAGCCACAAATACTGAGGATATCATACTGTTACAAACGATCATTGACTTTGCTGAATTACTGCGTTACAGAAAGGTGCACTGTCAAGCAGCCAAATGCAAAGCAATACAATCAGGAATGAAGACATATAGCTTATATTTACAAGATGAGAAATTGTGCCTAGCAAAAAGTGAGTCTAAATAGAAATCCAGTAATACCAATTGTAATGAAAACACATTGTAAAATGCTATCACTTAAACAAGGCTAACATGATGCTTGAATGAGTGAAAAAGAGGGTTTGATTCAGAAAAGTCACTTCACCTGAATGCCTAGCACTGGTGAGACTACTACTGAAATATTGATCCTGTATTTTGTATCCCAGGTGAATGTAGTAGTAGTCAGAAGAGAACCACAGAAAGTATCAATGGAAAACCAAACCATGTAGTGTGAAGAGTTTTTAGAATATGCATCTATGTAGGCTCAATCATGGATTAATGTAGGTTAGACATGGCTTAGGTGACAGAGGAAGAGCTAGGTCTGATCTGAACCATATGTCTGTAAAACTGCTGTTTTTCCTACCTGTATGGGTGTAGTGGGGAAGGCCTAGTCCTACACTGTTATGATGCCATGTGTCGTTGGACCAGAAGTAGCATCCATTGTGCTTAATGAAGAAGAGGCATGGAAGGTAGAGATGTTGATTATTTCAATACCTTTTCATAGAAAGCATGATTGCTAGGGTGAAGCTTCTTATCTTGTTGATCTCGTAAATTCAGGGAGGAATTTCTCCCCTCTGATACACATCTTAGTTTCTGGGTGCAGTTTTTTCTTCTCTTTTTGCATCATCAAAGGTTCACCATTCACCATAGGTTAATAAGTCAAACAAATTGGTACTCTACAATATTATAGAAACGTATTTGAAGCATGTGGGTTCATACATGGGGTTGGGTTGGTTTCCTCAAAGTCAGTTTGGCAGAGACTGGGACAGTTCTTCACCTTTCCATCAAGCTTAGGTCACAGTTAATTTTCTGAGATCATTTGGGTGTAACTTAACCAATCATTTCCCTATATCACAGCCTTTTGGGGGTCTCTGTCTCTTCTGCTTCTTGCCTGAGGCATGTATTTTTACTGAAGAACAAAATTTATTCAGTCACTGAAGTGTCTAGGTTTGTTACTGAGACTCTGTCGACACTGGCTAGCTCTTGATACACAGAAAGCCAGCTGTTGCATTTAGTGGTTATAGGAAAGCTGATGTTTAGCAAAGTCAAATTTAAAAAGGAAGAACACCCCTCTCCCCATAACCTTAGAGACAGACCAGATTGGGAGCATGTAATGCAATGTATTCATTATAATATCCCATAAGTATTTCCCCACACATGGTAACAGTCTAGGGAAATGCTTATCCTTCACACTTAAAAGACAAAAGATGATCCTCCCCTGAATGCAATGTTGCTGAATAATATTTGAGGATCACTGTATAACTGATGCAAGTTAAAAAAGATACTAAAAGCCTAAATGTGAGAGTATCAGTATAAGAGAGTAACATTATGTTGTGCATTGGATTAAACAGTACCGTAAAATCAAATACTGCTCAGGTGTCGGTATTTCTAATAGTATTAAATTTTATTTGTTTTGGGTTTAGATTAAATTTCAAAGTAGGTCTGAGAAAGCATTG
>JAVJGI010000057.1:30212893-30224854 GCA_035590275.1 Ibycter americanus | reverse complement strand
TAAATTTTTAAAATTTAGATATTTAGGTATTTTAAAAATACATAGGCTTTTGGGTTTATTTAGTTCATAGAATGAAGGTGTGAGCAATTAATTTGTAACAACAACATATGAATTGTGTTTTTTCTACTGTGAAATCATATCCATTTACTTCGTATAGTGCAATGTAGACTCCCTAAGGCTGAAAGAATCATAAATAATGCAATTAAAAAAATTTATTTTTACTGTGCTGTTTGGTTAAAATTTGACCATTCCGTATTTAAGAATAAACCAGAATGTGCCATACTTTTATAAGTAGTTACTCTCACACTTTGCTCTGCTCCAGAGCAAGCGAACGATATTACGAAAGCTTGCCAAGTGCTTCATCTTCTTTGCAAGTTGGAAAATAAAATTCCATCAGGAAAGTTACAGAAGGTTTTGCAATTCTAAGTGTATTTTAAATAATGTTTATGCTCCAGTACTGTGAAACTTTGACCTAACTACTTTTATGCCTATGACTTTACATGTGCTTTACTTAATCTTTGTGTGGGGTTTTTTTTCCAATGAAATAGTACTGAGCTAGGTGCTCTTACACACATAATAACAAAGAATTTATTCCCAAAGGAGTTTATATCTAAGATAACGTTAGGACAGTAGATAGATACAACAGGCAGGTAGAGGACAGAGGACTCATACAGGAAAAATGAAAGAAGTTTGTTAAAGCAATTGACCCAGTGAGTGAGTTCCCTAACCATTAGGAACCACAGGCAGTGTGAGAGGTGTCTGAGGAAAAAGCAGTCTGTTAACATTAACAGCCTTGGTAAGTAGTTATGGTCATTACTGGGAGAAAAAAAGAATGGGAAGGAAGAACTGAGGTATCAATGGCCATTGTAGTGAGAAAAAGTTGTGCTTGATACACAGGGAATGGATGCAAAAGAGGAGGTCATGTAGGGTAACCAACAATCAAGAGAATCTGTGTTGTCACCTTTTTGGCTGAATTTAAGTATGGTAGACATATCCAGAACTCCTGCTAAATGTGATGTGTTACCAGGTAGGACCATACACACACTGCAGGAGGCTGAAAAATGTTATTATTATGTTATCTATTTGAAGGAGGATAGTTTATTTCCCTTCAGACTTGTCCTTTTATTCACCAGTTTTACTTCTAAGTTTATCATTTCCAGATTGAGACAGCTTAATGGTTCTCCAAAAATTGGCGTAATGGTCAGGTTCACATTGTGAAGAAGAGAACATTTACTAATGAATTAGTACAAACATTGTAAGTACCAAGGCAATTGCACTATTTATAGTTGCTTTCTTCATGACGAAACAGAAACTGCAATCCACTGAAAGAAAATAATCTGTATTGAAAGTCAGGGATGTGATGTAAAGATGTCATGGCAGGAACAATTTTAAATCCCAATCCAGACCCCACTTTATTGCTTCAGGGGGATTTAATTATTTCTTAATCTCAGAAACTACAGGTGTTTCCAGGATGTCCATCTTTCTCAACTAATGATCAGTCCAGCTGCCCATCATTGCAAGTATCCAGCAAGAAGACTAGAAAATGTTTATCATGTCCAGCTCAGAGGAGAGATCAAAGAATGTTCAAGACTTAGAACCACACACCTTTTCTTACTTATATTATAGGCTGCATTGGGTGTATAGAATCACAGAATCATAGAATGATTTGGGTTGGAAGGAACAGAAATAAAAACATGGCTCCTGCTTTTCTGTGACTGAAACTGTGTGTGTAACTCAGTCCAAGGTTCACATTCAGGACTAAGAGGTTATATCCATCTTGTAAATCATGGTGTAGCTTGGGCTTTTCAAGGGCCACAGAGGAACAGTATCAGCAGTTCTTTGTTTTGGGTTTTTCTGTTGGTTTTTTTTTTAGAATATCTGAATCTTTGGAAAATTAAGTGTATTTTATCTTGTATTGATAGAGAGAAAAGCCTTGTTGTAGGAAGCCTTTTTGTTAAGTGATACACTTAATTCTGCATCTTTCTGTGTGTACCTACCTGGTGGTGGTATATTGGAGTCAGTGAGCGTGCTGGTCTTTGTGAACATTTGTTCAGTTTCATACTGTTCAAATCAAGTGTTTAACGGGATCAGGCACTGAAAAGACATTCTTTGTGTGGATATTTCCTGCCAGCAGTTTGAGCAAGCAACTCACATTTAACAGCTAAACCACTAGAAAAGCTTGTTGCACACACAGCTCCCAAGAAGAAGTGGTCAAGTTATCTAGCAGTTTCTTACATAGTGTCCAAAGTTTTCTGTCAGTCTTTTAAGACTAGCTCTACTAGGGAAATGGACCAGTCGCTGACAGTATTTGTTCACTGCCATAAGTCTGTAGACTCCCAGTGGCTGACAACATTTCCCTTCAACTGATATTTGAAAGATTCAGGTAGTAGCTTGGACCAATGCCATGTCTACACTAAGAAGTTTTAATAGTAGCATTTCCACTGGGAAGCAGCTGCCAACACTGTGATTTCACTTGGGTGCACAGACAAGACAGACAAGAGGTGTGTTGCACTGCCCATGGGTCTTACATGGTCTCCCACACCATCATTTGTGGTGCTGCTGTTGGAGGCTTCATTACCAGGCACTGTGGGAGTCCAGGTACACTCCTCTATCATGCTGTGATCATTTAATGTATCCTCTGTACAGGAGTATGTTTTTGCAGCTAATATGTATGCTTTTTCTTCCTTAAATATCCTACCTGCCCCTCTAGTGCCTGTCATAGTTAGCTCTTACTTTACACTGTGTACTGTCTCTTCATCAGAAACAGAAAAAATGTAGAGAGAAATTGCTGGGAAACCTAGTCAAAAGGTACTATAATAGCAGATACTGCTGTGATGGTGAATATTGCAGTGGGCTTTAGGTTGCTCTGGTTCAGAAAACAGACAGATGAGGTTGCCCGTGCCTGGCTGCAGATAACCTTTTCCCAGGGACAGAGTCACCAGGTCTTGGGCAGTGCTGTGGGAACCTGTGCTACCACTGCAGCCTGGACCAGCTAGAAATGTGCAAGCACAACTTAGGAAATATTTGCCTGAAATGCTTATCAGGGTTGTGGCAGAGAACAGCTATGACAGGGAAAAACAACTTTTGCTACCTTTATGCTGGAAACCCAGTGATAGTCCAGCCTTTTTACTCCTGTTCAAACACAGCCCTGAAGAAATTTGTTTTAGATCACAGTACTGGAAAAGTTATTTTATTTTCTTACATATTTTAGTGTTTTTTCCATGGAAAAATGCAAGTTACCCTTTTTTGCAAGGAATATTTTAAATAGTCTCTGTCTTTATTTAGATAATTAGGGTTTTCCTTTGCAGTGTACTGATTTTTTAAATATTCTTTCTGCTTATTCTGCTGGAATGTGCTTTTGGGTTTTTTTTCAGTATTTTCTTTCACACTGCATATAAGCATAAAATAATAAATTCAAAAGGTTGTTCCTTTGTTTTCCCCTCTGAATTTGTCTTGATGCTACTCTGAGAGATCAGTGTGGAGAGAGTGATTCTTGGGGTGCATGAGCAAAGTGAAAAAACAACAAAAGCTACCTTCCCCCGTCTTAGGGGCTGTCTTCCTCAGCCCTTTCTTAGTGAGTTACTCTGCTAGCTTAAGTGATGTCTCATCTCCCTGTGGGATCTTCATCCTCTGTACCTCTCTTAAGGTTTGGGATGCCTTCTACTATCAGATGTCTGTTGTCACTTGGGTTGTGATTAGAAGGCTCTGGTCCATATGAGAATTAGCAAACAGTAGAGGCTAGTGCCAAGGGCAGCCACAGGCTTTTCTGTTCGTCCTCCTGGCCGTGTGATGGGCAGCCTCCATTCCTCCAGCTTTACCCACCAGTGTGGCTCATGCAGCTTTCCCTAAGCTTTGACATTACCTCTGCAGCATCTATATTAGGTGTTTTTATTCACAAAGTGGTTTCCTATCTGTCATCTTGCACTGTCTGTCATCTCCACCAGCTGAAAGATGTCCAGGGCTGCTCTTTAATGAGGCTACAGTATAATTAAACTCCTGAACCTTTCCTTAAGTCTGCCTTAGCCTGGTGAATATCTAGTGTGTCACAAAGGCTGGTTTGTGGGAATGAATAGAGGCTTTCCAGAAACAGGCTGAGGACTTGGGAGATGACTTTTTACCCTTTTGGTCTTGGCTAGCTACGTTTAAACTTGTGACCTCATTTGTGTATGTGAAGTCATTTTCTTGAAGACAGATCTAAGGTGAGGTTACTCCTAAAGCAGTGTTTGTTCTACTAGGACTGCAGCAACCATATTTTAGTCTAGAGAGGTCTTCTACCAATGACAATGCCCTTGGGGAACTGGTTTAAATTCTAGGATTTTATAAATTAATTTGAATAATTTTCTCCAACATATTCACTAAAACAATGTAAGTTTTATAGGTAGAATTTTATTCTGTAAACTGGGCCTAAACAGTACTTTTTTATAAAGAAACTGGAAGACATGAAAACCAGTGAGAGATCATTTTCATGTGGTAGACAGCCTATCTAGTTCATTCTCAGAGTTCATGAAGTATTTAAGAGCAAGTATTTGGCTGCCTTTCAACATCAACATAAGCTACCTGACACAGATGTCACTAAAAATAATTGAGAAACTGGATTTTAAGAGGGATTTAGTAATCAGTGTTTTACCTTCTGACTGCCTGATTTCTAGAACTTCTGAAAATGAGGTTACAGGATCTGGGGTCAACTAATGAGGACATTTGGAGGGAGTCCTGTATTGCCTTTTGTTTAATCGTCCAGAACCTTTGCTTATTTGGAATGTATATAAGAGCTACATCACAGAAAATTATGAAACTATGAATGCTGGTTTAAAATTTTTGTGTGCATTTTTGGGGAGGCTGGGGGCAATAATAGCAATATTTGAGTTTGAGTTGACCTCTTCAAGAAATTTGGGATTTTTACAACTGAGAGGAAAATGTAGAAAATATTTTACTGTTTATGAAACTGTGCTTTGTGTTCACTAGCTCTAAAAATATGTATCTTAGGAAGTATTTGACACCTCTTCTACTACAGGAAGCTATGGAAGATTTGCAGCCTTATTCAGACAAAATTCCCAAGACAAGGAGCACAGCTATGTCATGCCTGGTTTTGTGAAAGTGTCATTTGGGAGCAGCAAAGATTATTTTTTATGTGGGTTTTTTATTTCTTCCCTTTGGACAGAAAACACTTGAGAAAAACCGGTTAGTTTCTAACAATTGGCTGTACAGCTTTACGGGTGGTATTACCCATTAGTATTTGGTCAGTTATCAATGCTATCACCTGCCTGATGAGGGTTATTTCTCTCCTTTTGCTTTCAGTGGCCATGTTCCCCAGTACACAGACAAGTCAAAGTGGAACAGCAGCAGGGGCAGTGTCCTTGTCTCACCCCAGCAGCCACCCCTCCTCAGGATGTAACATACAGGGTACTCCTCTCTGTCCTCCCCACCAGTTACCTCTTCTCTCAGCTGTGGACTCGGAGAGGTAAGATCAGCCCCTGCTTTTCCAATGCTGAGCCTGGGGCAGGACTGCCTTCAGAGCTGCCAGGATGGGTGGAAACTGAATGGTCGGTGTGCAGAAAGTCAGTGGTGGCAGCCCCTGGGTAACAATTGCTCTGGGTGTGGGTTTACCAGCAGAAGGAGGGGTAAAAGGGACTCTGTTATCCGAGCCTGGGCAGGGAGGCTTTCCATCCAGCTCCATTTCAGGGACTTCTTCCAATCCCCTCTTGATATCCACCAATGGCCCAACCAAAGAAAGTCATACTGACTGGGACACTAAAACTTCAGAGTAGCCCAGACATGCCTTAGAGAATGGGGGCCCTGAGATTCATGTTTCTCTTTGCTTGTGGTAGGAGAGCCATATTTTGTCAATATTCTCTCAACACTATTTCTGCAGGAGCTTTGCTTTTGTTCTCCTTGACATTTTATTAAGACCAATAGGTAGTGAAAGAATCTTTAAATCACTGGTTTGAGAGCTTGATTTATACTGAGGATTTATTTTATGCTGTCTAGGTACAAACACTTTGACCTTTGCTGTTTCCATTTTAGATATTTCAGGGATGTGAAAGCAAATTGCTTGGAAGTGGTTTAATTTTCGTATTTAGATGTTCCCTGAATTATTTTCAGCAATCTTTGTAATTGTTTATATAGTGTATGGTATTATAGATTTGCACTTAGTTCATTGAACCAGAAGTCTACCAGATCGCAAAACTGAAGAGGCCTAACCAAATAGATTTTCAGTGGAAAGTGGAAAGATACCATTACATAAAATACTGAATTCTTACTCTATGTATATGGATATGTAAACATTATTTTGTTCATCTGCCTATGTTTCAGTGCTCTGAATGATAAATTGCTGTATTTCCTTAATGTATTTCAAAATATTTCATTTCCTTGAGTAACAGAAATGCCAGTAATTTGGAGAACACGAAGTGTCCAATTATAAACCTGAAAAGAACATTCACTAGATTTCAATTACTGATAAACAAGCATAATTTCTTTGCAGAAAAGCCGTACTTACTCTCCCTTGTAGCAGGAACATGGAAGAACATGATGGCTCAGGGAACTGACAACAGGTGAAAGTAGTTGTGATTTCAGACTGAACATGTGAATTCAGGCAGTTCTGGAGCGACTGGAAGTTGTTGAGCTTTTTGTGCACCAGTCTGAGATGAAACTTGCTATTTTGTGATCATTGGAGCTCATCTCGTGGGTCAGTCTTTCCCCTCCACTCCTGGCTAAAGAGTCTTGAACTTTTTCCCTTGCCCTGGCAAACTGGGGCTGCCTGTGCTCTCTTGCCTGACTCAGAGGCTTTTCCTTCCCGGTATAGTTTTCTCTCCAGTGCCTGAAGTGTCCAACGTCCATATTCAGCAGTTGCCTGAAATGACAGGCAGGGACAGATCAATAGTTACTACAGGTATAAATTAAATGCTGACAGTTATTCTTCTCATTAGCACATTTCTGAGGCAGTTACCTGGTGTAGGACCATAGCAGACACATTTAGAGTGACTTAACTTGTTAAGTCCTTGAATGCATTACTGACCTCAGGATACTACAGTACCCTACAGACTAACAGTAACAAAAAGCTAGTGTGATACACTCCTTTCTCATACATCAACTGTATACGCTATCTTTAAGGCTCTAGGTGCTAATTCCCATATGTGGAACTACTTTGGATTTAAAAAAAAAGGTGCCAGTATCTTCATTTAGGTAGTTTGACAAATGGCAATTTAAATTCAGAAAACCACAAAGTATTACAACAGTGTTGGTTTGATTACAGAACATATAGTACAAATTAATGGAAATGTTTAAAAGAAGAACTGATGCAGAATCTGCATCTTGAATCTAGTACAGTCCACTCGCTGAGGGGCCCTAGAGTAGGCTGTCATTTGCACCACTTCGTGGGTGTGATGATAGCTGTGAAAATGTGAACTGAACAAACCAACACTTCAGTGCCAGAAATAGTGTCTTGAAAAGGTGTGGATCACCCTGTTTATCCCAGTCTCATCACTGAGAGCACTGCAGGATTTAGGGGTGCAAGCAGAGGATTTGCTCCCCTCCATGCAGTACGGTTCCTGACACACTGTGCGTGCCTGGGGTCATTCCAGAGCTCGGAGTGGCTGACCAGCACTCGCTGCTGCAATAGCCTGCGTTTGTTGCACTGAAGCTGATCCAAGCTGGCCTGGCTGCTTTGGTGACTCTGGGGGCCAGTCAGATGCCCCTTCCAGTCTGGACAGCAGACTCAGGTTTGTGACAGAAGCAGAAGGAAATAGGCACTTTCCCTACATCTGCAGGTACCATGGGATAGAGAAATAATTGGACGGCTTCTTTTGTGCCTTTCTCCACCTAGGTGTTGGGAGGGAGAGCGTGGACTTGATTAAGCCTTATTAGTGTGAGAAACTGAAACAAATATGGGCCAGATCTTACATTGCCTTCATTCTGTGTACAAAACTGAATGTACACAGACTACAAGTCGATAGAGAGTCTGGATCCAAGAAGAAACTTCATTTATCAAAGGAGAGAACATGCATAATAAAAATGCAGATTTACATTTTGTTTGTTCCAGCTTTTTGATACTAATTTTCAGTGCTCACCTAATGTGAAATACTGCAACTGTTCAATGAAGGTACCAAATGGTAATGGTATCCAAAAGCACATGTATAAAAGGGAATATATACTTGGCTTCCTTTTCACTCATTTTTGTAATACAGGAAGACATGGGCATTCAAGGAAGCTGAAAAAGCAGTCTAATTAAAACCCAGATAAAAAGTTTTGGGTTTATATGATATAGTTAACTTGTGCAGCTCAGTGCCCCAAACTTGATGGTGCCAAATGCTTGAAATTATTTATTTTATTTTATTTTAATATTTTTAAAATTACCCAACATATACATTTTGCTTTTAAGACTTGCTTTTGTGCAAAAAGTAGCCTGTTAACCAATGTGAGACCAGAACAGAATTTTTCATTTGGACCTGGTGTTCCAGATGATTTTTCACCCTACTGTGGACCAGAGCTAGTGGTATGTCCCTGAAGCATGACACATCCTGGCTTGACAGGAATTTCTAGACACTGTAAAGCTGGAAAGAAGGACTTCGGGCTGAACTGTTCAGTTTAGTATTACTGTAATATTATAAGAAGTTCTGCAATAGTGCTTCTTCTTGCTTACTTGGGTGTGTGGTTATATTCCTTTTATGCTTTTGCTGTAAAATAATAAGTAGCTCCAAGCCAGACTTCCAGAAGCAAAAGCTTCTGAGTAGTTCTAACCAAGGAGTTGAGGCATGCAATCTTCACATATTAGAAGGCCCTTGTATGTGGCATCAAGAAGAAAGTCTCAGGGAAGAAATGCCTCAAAGAAGGTCTTTAGTTAAATATCTTAGCAGTGTGGTTTTGAAATCAGTACAGTAATTTCTTTCCAGGCATGGTGCACTTCAGAGAATTGTCTGCTAAGACATTGTCACTTTTTGTTAGTGAGCAAACGACATGTATAAATGACAGACGATAGAGTGGAGGGCAGCACGTCTAAACCTGAACCTGAGCCATAGAATCATAGAACCATTTAGGGTGGAAAAGACCTTTAACATCACTGAGTCCAGCTGTTAACCTAACACTGCCAAATCTACCACTAGACCATGTCCCTAAGCGCCATATCTATGTGTCTTTTAAATATTATTTCCAGGTATGGTGACTCAACCACTTCCTACTCAGCCTGTTCCAATGCTTGACAACCCTTTCAGTGAATAAATTTTTTCTAATACCCAGTCTAAACCTCCCCTGGTGCAACCTGAGATCATTTCCTTTTGTCCTATTGCTTGTTACCTATGAGAAGAGACCAATAGCCATCTCACTACAACCTCCTTTCACAGCCAGGCTAGCTTGGAATTTTTCTCTAGCCTGTTTCCACGCTTCTGTTTTCCAAAGGCACTCTTCTCCTTTTCTTTGCATTTGCAAGAAACTCGGTTCTCTTAATACAATACAGCCACAGAAAATGCTGAGAGAGATTTTAAAGTTGTGTTTCTGTCCCCAGGGAATCTGTATATTGAGGTGTCTGCTTACAGCTTCCTTTCTTAAATTTCATTTTAAGTTCCACTTAAAATCGCTTTTCTTCTTCTCACCAAAGAGCATGTGGCCAGAGGGGATGTTCTTTCTTCCTGCCATCCCTTCTTCAGGCTAGATGGACCACTGGTTTGATCTGAAATGGCTGTTCCTGTGTTCCTGAAGCTTGAGCATGAAAAGGGTTTTTAGACACTTGTTAATGACTGAAATGAAGGATATAAAATTAAAGTCTACAGGCACAGGTAATCTACTCCCCTGAAACACCATGGGGATAGAAACTTGCGGTGGGATCATTGCCATGCAGGGTGCAAGGCGGAGCCTGATGAGTACAGATTTGGTATGGACAAAGGTTTTGTTTTGTGTGGGCCAAAATATTTCTGTTATGGGAGAAGATTCCCTTCCTTTTTAAAAAAAATAATTTGCAACAGAAAAAATATTGGAGAGAAATATATTGGATCATAGGTAAGTAAAAATTTAGGGGTTTGTTATTTTGGTCAAATGCATTCATGACTTTTGGGGAAAACATCTGATTTTTCAAAATTATGCTTGGCAAAAGTTATGCTTTCCTTGCAAGTGTTTTGGGTTTTTTTAAACCATGTTTATTTGATTGTCATTGATAGCTAGCTGGACTAACATACAGTGCAATAAGTTGGGTTATAGAATACTGTGTTACAACAGAATGTTTCCCCCACTGACAGTGGACTGAGGAGCTGCAAAGTCACTAGCACACAGCATGAAGTGTGGACCTGCACCAAAATGTGTGATCACAGCGGAATGACAGGGATGTTTAAAGCAGGGAACGGAGACATCACCCTGGATTTTCTACATTTGCCTAGAAATACAAAGCCAATCAAGAGGGAGCAAGCATAGATTGTTCCTCACTTAACATTGTCAGAAAGTGCAGCACTGTACAGGACACTGTTGGAGACAGCAACTGGCTACAGGAAGCCTATGGTTTTGTATTCTGTCCAGCCAAAACTTCAACTATAATAAGATGAAAGACTGATTTGGCTGTGTCAACTACATAACATTTGGATATATGCCCAAACTGTTGCAGTCCAATAAAAATTATTAGAACTCATCCAGTTAACAGAGCAGCAACCCAATAAATTGTATTTCCAGATTGCTCAAAGAAAACTATGACTGCTGAAGAATAAAAAAGTCAACTTTTCAGCTTTTATGTTCCATTTCCATTTCGGAAGCATATTGAAAGCAGCCATAAGAATTGATGTTGTCTAAATGATGGCACATGCTTTACTTTTCAGTGCAAAGTTGAGAAAAAGCAGAGAATGAAGACAGCTACATCCAACATACTTACATAGTTCATATCTCAGTTTATTCCTCCTAGTAGTATTTTGTGCCATAGTGTAGCGTAGATTAATGGTAGGTTAACTATGTCTTCTCTTGCCTTGTTTATTGGCAGCTGCAGTTTGCTTTCTTTTCAATGCATTTTAAATAAATATTTAGTTGCAATGAAAATATTTTCTTTGCTGTTCCCAAGCAAAGAAAATGGTTTTTTTTATCTGCTATTATTACAACTATAGTACAATATGCTGTTACTATTTTTTTCATGCTCCTAGTCCCTTGCAGAATTTATTGGAAACTGTAAAATAATTGGAATTAACCTTTTTCCCAGAAAACTACTAGTTGTGTAAAGCGAAACACAGAATTTAATGTAATATGAAATAATAATATTTTGCTAGATTTAGCAAAAATCAACTTTTTTTCTACAACTCTGAAACAGTACGAATAGGAAAAATGGAACTATATTAACCCCTTAGGGATATCAAACTGACAGAGCTGTTGTCCTGCAGTCCAAATGGTTATTTGGTATTTGGGTTCTTAACTTGTCTTTGTCTGCTAAAATGAAGAATTGGTTGTGTCAGATATTTTTGGTGTCATCTGGCTTATTTAGCAAAAGGCAATAAAAAGTCTTAAGTCCTGTTTCCTAGAATACATTAGCAACTTCTCAAAGATTTCTAAAGTTCTCTTTGACTACATAAAAAAGATCAGAGTAAGTTTACCTTCACACTGTTTGGGTTTTTCTAAAGTAAGTTTGTCCTTACACTTCTTTTCTGGTGACTCAAGGTAATCTTTATACCCACATTTGAAAAGTGCATTCTGATACCCTATGAATATGGCCACACAGGAGGGAGAATTTAAGAGAAGGAAGAAGATGCATCAGGGGTGATTCATGGTACCATTAGTGCTAAATACAATATTTCAGAAATTATATTTTAGATGCCCAATCAATGTGATTGGCCGCCAGATTATAGATTTTTTTAAATGACTCTACCCAATTTTTGTTTGCATTTTGAAATTTGAACTCTTGGTGTTGCTTACTCTTTCCACTGTATGTATATGTATGTACATATGTATGCATATATAGAATTAGATTAGCCACTTCTTCCGTATTTCCTCAAAAAGAAGATATGTCAC
>JAVJGI010000057.1:30192413-30206582 GCA_035590275.1 Ibycter americanus | reverse complement strand
CAGCAATGGCGATGCGCTGGGGCTGGCAGATGGCCAGGGCATGGCTGCTGTTTCTGTGCTGCTGTACTGGACAGGCTTGGACTCCACTGTGAACTCGAGTCAAAGGGACTGTGACCTGTGGATGAGTCTGTGTAGGAGCAGGACACCCCAAAGCCCCTGTGGCCGTGAATAAGTCCATGCCCGAGCAGGTATATCTCGGAGCGTCTGTGGCCATGGCTATGTCTGTGCTGCAGCAGGTATGCCTCTGAAGGAATTGTGGCCCAAGGGCAAGTCCATGTTGGAGAAGGTACCCCTCGAAGCATCTGTGGCTGTTTGTAAGTCCATGCTGCAGTAGGTACACCTTGAAGCATCAGTGGCTATGCATGGGGTCATGATGGAGCACCTCAGAGCGTGTGGTTATGGATAAGCCCACGACAGAGCAGGTTCACCCCTGGGACGACTGCAGCCAGGGATAAGGCCGTGCTGGAGCTGATTTATTTCTGAAGGGACTGTGGCTGTGGGTAAGGCCACAAGGAAACATCTTCAGAAAACTAAGGCTTCTTTTATTTTCTTCCGATGATGGAAGCAGTCTTTTGAAGTGAAGGGATGAGACAGGACACTGAGGCATCTCCCAGAGTTTATGGAGTTTATGAGGGTGAAGGGGAGAAAGGGAGGTGCCAGTCCTGTTTTGTTCTTGTCGTACTAGACCACACATGAGCAGGATCTGAGCCAGGTGCTTGTCTTCCAGGAACTGGCAATCCTGTACATCACTGGTTAGTACTAGAACATGAAATTTACCAATGGATGTAAACAGTTATTGTTGGCTTTCTCTATTCTCTGATTAAAGTTGCATGAATAATCTAGAGCCAACTGAGTACAGATTGAAATTTATTAATATACTGTTCATTGTCATATGACATATACGAAGACATGACAGAGCAAGTCCAATAAATTCCTAGTGTATGGGTATGAAGGGCTCAAGTTAGCCTTCCTGTTTCCACAGTACAATACGTTTTACTCAGTTCCCTTTTTTGCTGAATATTTGGCAAGGACTCATCTTTCAGAAAGGCATCCAGACATTAAGGTCTGTCTTCCTGCCTAGAGCAAAAATTGTCTTTGAGTGCATAGATGGCTTTACCACCCTCTTCCTGTCACGGTTACAGGAGCTTCAGTAATTGTAGAAGCCAGGATCACAACCAGTTGCTTCAAAGCTGAACAGTTTCCAAAGAATCCTGCCTTTCAGAGGCTCACAGATCATCTTGGATTAGTTGCTGCTCCACACAGGATTTGCACTGACTGGTGCAGCTAGCTCCGTATCTGCTTGGGCATCTTCTCTTTAAGGCAGACCAGAGCGATGCTACTGTGGTCCCATCTTCCCCTCCTACAGTCCAAAGAGGATTTAAAAGGACAAAAGACATGAGTCATTAAAACCATGATAGGAAGAAGGCCCAGTAGAGACCCTCACCTGTGGGCAGATGTCACATATGGACTGAAGCCCTTTTCCAAATCCAAATTGAAGGTAGAGCTTAATGCTATCTTATTAGTGGAGCAAAAAACTGATAACCCCAAGGGCTTGGACCTTAAACCCGTACTTTACTTAGCCCCACATTAGCATTACTGTGTTTACCTCCCTGTCCTAGGAAAACCTATGTTGAAAAGAGACATTGCTGACAGGAATTACATACACATAGATAGCAACTCAAAGTTGCAGTTGTAAAGACCTCTGCACTTAAAACTGGTAGGAAGACAATGTGGGCTGAACTCTTAATTTAAATTTTTTTTTTTGGTATTTAAAGATATAATACATTGCAATACAATAGCCACATTTGGGTATTAAATGTTCTTTCAAAAATTAAGTAACCTATATTCACTGTAAGAGGTATTTTGTTCAGAAGGTACTCCCTCCAACTTAAGCACACAGTCCTGTGTGCTACACTGAAAGTGTTTGTCCTGTGTGCCTGAAACGCTTGCCTAAACTCTCCCTCTCAAAAACGAGTGTTTCAAGAGTTCATGGTTGTGTTTTCCCAGCAGCAATACAAAGATTGCCGTCTTCCTTGGTCACATCATTATAATGTAGAAAAACACTATGGAGTTATCTCATCAGCCTGGACTATTTGGTATATAGTCTGTCTCCTGCAGTTCAGAACCTGCCTTTTCATGATTTAAAGTGCTGTAGCTATAGCCACTTCAGCTCAGTCTGCTACCAAACAATGGTGACATTTTTGTCTGAATATGTAAACTTATCAACTCCATTTAAATTGTCTGTACTGAGGAAGAAAGATTTTCATTGCCCAAAAGCTTTTTGAAGAAAACAAGTTCTAAACAGACTCCCTTATTGAAAGCCTAAGCATCTTAAAAGCTCATGGAGATCTCAGTGCACTATCCTTTAGAAAGAAATGATGCAAGAGATCCAAGACTGACAAGCCTCTTATATCTAATAGGTACTTGTGCTGTGAAACTGCTTTTTCTTGGAAGAACATTGTTTAGAGTTCAAATTTCGTTATTTGTTCAGAGTGATTCTCAGCATCAGATACACAGTAATGTCAGAGAGGGCTTTTTATTGCCTTGGTTATATATATTATATATGGTTATATATATATATAATGTTATATAATAGACTAAATATTCACTTTCCTTTCTCTTGTGAAATTCACAATTTCCTTTGCTGCATGGGATGTTTGGAAGTGATGATATTAGACAACTGACTGAGCTTCAGAAGTGAAGCTCTTCTTTCCTTTCATTAGACTGTAGTGTCATTTATTGGATTACCATATGCAATAAATCTTAAACTATCCTGAACTAGAAACTGGCGTGATGACTTCCCAGCTTGATGCCATTGTATGCCACTGTACACCATTGTACAATGTGTTTGTAGACAGAATAGAAGACAGTACGGGTACTGGAAATCTGCAACAATTGGTCCAAGACCTGTATTGCACTGGTGAGTCTTTTCAGCTGAGAACAGCTAGAGGGATCTCAGCAGAGGTACCTGAAGACACAGGCATCTGCAGTGCACTAGCAGCTGCAAGAATAAGGTGTTGCTGCGAGACAAGTCAGAAGAGAGGAATGAGGCAGGAAAGAAAAGAACAGCAACAGAAATTCCTCCTCCACAGTGAGCGAGCTTCTTACAGTATAGAGTGAGGTAAAACTCCTTTGAGCATGGATGTAGCTGACTTGGTTTTGGATGCTTCTGATACCGTGAATATTTTTGCACTAGAAACCTGACTGTCCTTTAAAATTGTGCCTGTAACTCATGTTGTTTGTGTTTGTGAGTTAAGCTGATAACCAATGCTGGCTGAATAATGGAAGAAATAGAAAAGTCAGGCAAAATATTCCATGAAAAAAAGTTGCTATTTCTTTAAAAATATTGTTAGCTGATACGAGTTAGCTATGCTAGCGTATCTATACAGGCAGCTCTACTGGTAACAGTTATCTTTTAATTTCAAATAATCAGATTTAAATAAATAGAAACATTTGTAGTTTTTCACATTTGCAAGTCAGTCTGGCAGTACAATACGTGACTCATATCTCTGTCTTACTCTTTCTTTTCCTTTTGTTCTTCACACTCAGATGGTACCAAATGATTACTTGATGTTTGTGTAACTCACCTAGTGGACACTGTAGAAATACACTGCAGAGGAATGCTATTTTGAAGTAGTTTCAGGCCAAAGACAGCTGTATTTTTCACATACCTTAGCAGTAAAGACTGCTGACCCACGATGTCTATTTCTTAATGGCAGTTACAATCATTTTCTTTAGAAAATATTCTCTGTTTGTGGTGCCACGCAGAGAGCTGACTGAGGAGGAAATAGATATCCATCAGAAACATCCTGCGTTATGGAAATTATAATTGTGGCAGTCATTCATTACATATCTGTAATGAAGTCTTTGTCCATATCAGTTCAATGGGATCAGGACTCTATCACAAACTTATGTGGACCATGATTTCAGCTGTGAATTTGAGGTGGGCTGTGTACCTGGGATTTTCAGATGTTCAGTATCTCTTAGGGCAAGGCTGTGTATGTGACAAAGAACAAGAGCTTCTTGCTTTTAGAAGAGAGTTTTGCAGTATAAAGCTATTTTATTTATCATATTTAAAAAATTTTCACTTTCCTAAGGAAATAATGCTGTCATGCCAGAAAAAGTAACTGTTTATTCTGTCTTTTGACATTATCGATCTTGGCTATAGTGTACTAGTTCAAAGAAACACAATTGACATAACCTTGTGTGTGTGTGTGTTTTAAATAGTTTAATAAGACAGCAACTGATAAAATCCAGAGTTGCAGTCTTGAGAAGAGACGTTCAGTTGCTGGAACTTCATTAGCCAACCTGTTTGCCTTTTTTATTTTTCCAGCGCTGCATGAAGACACAGAAAACTGATGCTACAGGTAGTTCTCTAACAGATAATCTCAAATGAGGGGCCATCTATGGTCAGGGTCTAGGGCCTGAATTGCATATGGGTTTACGTTATTCTACATTCAGCAGTAGTGTAGATTATCTTGGGCATGGCACCATGTGAATAAAGGGAAGAGCTCCTGATACCAGTTTAGGAGATTTTGCTGTAACGTGTTTGGGCTCCAGTTCAAAGACTTCTACACTGTGACCTGATACACTGCAGATGTGGACAAAGATTTTTGAATAGTGCTAAATAACTGAGGGGAAGAGAATGATGTGTGCTCCGTTCTGCTCTTTCCTCTTTATGGCTCTCCATTTTACAAGATGGGTATTTATGACACTGAATCATGAAAAGAACATGTATCTAGGAAAGTTGAATTCTTTTCCTGTGCTCTCTTTCCATCTTAAAAAAGTTATTTGGGGCTTTATCAGTTGATGAGACTGCTTTTTGCACTTCTCTGGTTCTTTCTGCAATGTAGCAGTTAGTGTACCAGTAGGTCAAAGCTTCTAAGACTCTGCTAGACAATATGCTTTTGCTTAAGTAGGGAATGAGCAAACACAGAGGATGTGACTCGCAGTAGGTCACCCCCAAGTAAGTAGTTTTTCTGCCAAGACTTCAGCTAGCGATAGTCAAAGTTACTGCCAGATTGTTCTGCATCAAGAGCAGGATGCTGTGAGAAAGGCACAAATAGAGAATGAGCACAGAGCAACATGAAAGGACATTTCAGCATGTGTCTTGAAGGGTCTTGCCAGCTGGCTTAAACCACTATAGATTGAAATGGTTGTTTCTGGTAACTAGACTGACTCAACAGTAAACTTGTACAGTGTGTCCTATTGCTGGTTGAGAGAAAAGTTGATTTAAAACCATTTTTAAGGAGGCAAAAACTGTCAATAGCTATGTAACTTCTAAGTCCAGTGTTGTATGGCTGTTGTTTTTTCTTTCATTTTATTTTATTTTACTACAACTGATTCTTAAATGTCAGGACTGAACATTTAAGGATTGATGGGTTGTAAATGCCTATGTGCTTTGCAGTCTGACTCAGTGTTGTTGCAGTTAATGTTTAAAAGGAAAAAAAGATTGAAACTGTCATGTTACAGCTAGGGCTGCAAAGTGCTCACAGCCCCTGCAAAAGACAATGAAAACTGAGTGTTCAGCCTGTCTAGAGTGAGCACAGAGTCTGCAAATTGTGCCTGCTGTGGAAGAGGAACCGTACTTCCACTTTTTATTTTTCTTTCCTTTTTTTTTTTCTCTTTTTTTCCCTCTTTTTTTCCCTTTTTTTGTATGAAGTCAAAATACACTTTTTTTCATGCAGGTTTTCAGACACAACACTGACAATTTTTTCAGTGTTCTTTCATGTAACTATTTGCCTGATCTAAACTCTTGCTATCTATTTGTAAATTAGGCATTTATCTTATTGTGTGTACACAGAAGTATCTTGCAAGTCTACTAAATAAAATGCAAAGACTGTTTTTGCTCACCATTGTTACCTAGACCTCCCCATAAGGCCTTTTCTGAGTTCCTGGGTGCAGGTTCAGGCTGTTTTTTTCTGTCCATAGTCCTGGCCTATTCTGATGCTTTTAAATACTAAGTTTTCTGTTTCAATTCAAGCACATATTATGCATGCTAACATTTGTGTGTTTTGTTATAGAGACCACAGAAATTAGTCTCAAAGAAAAAATAATAGAATCATGAAACTCCTAAATCATGCATCCTTCCTCCTGCTTAGCAGAAAATCAGTTATGTCACATAAAGTGATACAGCATGCTTTCCACTGCATCCTTCTCCTTTCTGCATCTCTTTTACTTATGAAAATGCATTGTCTGTACATAAACACTCAGTGCAGCTTTAGTAAACAACAGTCCTGTGTGCATGCTTGCATAGGAAATTTAATGGAAATACACCTAGCTCCTAGCCACAATCCAGAAAACGTTTGCCACGTGCCTTATATTCATAACATGTTTCTAAGCATAGACTATCCCTGTAAAGCAATTTGAGGTTGGAAGGTTTATTTGGATTGTGGTGTGAAACTGCAGCAATATAAAATTTTGATTTTTAGAATACTTTTTGTTCAGAAGTTAAAACTAGATGCCCCATGCAAGACATTTCTAATGACTAGTAATGAATGAATAGGCCAATAGTTATGTTCAGGTGTCATACAATACCCAAGATATTTAGACATGTCGCTCTCAATGCAGATAGGTTGTGATTCCATGTCTCATGGTTCTCCTAAAAGGATCTTCTCTGCTTATAATCTCCTATCCTCTGGGATATCTCCTTGATCCTTTCTGAACTGTTAAATGGTACCCAAAGGCCTTTTGTCATATGCTACTCACCCAAACATCTCATTACTTTTAGGGAGGGAGATGAGCTTTTAATCCTGTCAATTAATTTGCTTGCTACTCATGGTTTGTTCCTGCTCATGGACATCAGTCAATCTCGGGTGTGAAAGCAGAATGTCTGGTATAAATATGCTTTCCTAACTACACAGTATGGATGTACAGAGGCTAATTCCTGAATACATGGAAGGATGAACTTGAGCTGGCTGTCCCTGTAACTATACAAATTAGGATTCCTCGTTCCCTCCTAGTACTAAATGCTCTTTGAAGTCAAATCTGTGAATATTTATAATCACTGAAAGGTTTCTGTGATTATACTGAAGGTATAATCACAAGGTTTCCTCCTTTTTTATAATGTCCAAAAGACGATAAACAGACGCCTAAGGAGAGGGGAGTAATTCAAGTTCCTGAGTTGTAAGCCAGTATCTGCAGTACGGAGTTTAAATATAGAAGACACACTAAAAGGTGTTTTTCAACCCCTCTTTTCTGCCTTTTTTTCCTTTTTTTCTGATGTTAATGTTTTAAGTGTTTAGGGAAGCTTTTGTTGTTGTTGCTTTTTATTGATCTTTCTACGCTAAAAAGTTCAGCTGGAAGGACTTTGTCAGATGGATATTGGTTAACTAGACTGGCTAGAGGAGGCAGCCCTGCATGTCAGCTTTTTCTGTTGACAGTAACATCTCTGGAATAAACTTGAGACACAGGAAATTCCTTGAGATGCTTTCTGAGGTAGGGGGTAATTTTTCTGACAGTGGCTTTTTGGTATGACTTACCGCAACATATTCTTCATCAAGAGAACAGCACACCAGCCCTTAGGCAATAAGCTGTTTGCTAATAAAATCTTCAGAGGCTGTATCACTGCCAGGCCTATTTTTGGATACTCAAAGCCTACAATTTCTATGTAACACCTTGAAGGTAATACACTGTCTTTTTCCTTTTTCCTTTATGCATGGAAAGAGAATGGTGAGAACAAGAAGCCACAGCACTGGCATAGAGAAGCTTGATTGACATTTTTTCTTAAAAGAAAAAATACATACATATTGTAATACTGAATTTGTAACGGTTTCATTTCTGACATATACTCTAAGAACATATTATAGAAGACAGAAATAAATGCATACCACAGTCGTTTACCTATAAAAGCTATCCTTCAGACTCTGAGCAAAATCTCCAAAGCTTAGACTTAGCAGCAAGTTTTTAAAGGGCAGAGAAGACCCTCCTTCCATGAGAAAAATCTTCTGACCAACCTCATGCAGAACATCTGTCTGTGCCTCTTAGATTGCATAGGTGTCCCTGTTTTGGCATGGATGCAACATGAATTTACTCAATGTTTATATGCTTCTTTCAAATACCACTTAAGGAACAAAAAACAGCTTAAAGAACAAAAACCCTGGTGGGGATCTTTTATGTCATGTGCCACAATGGTCTCGGTTCTCTTCCATATGGACTCATTGCTACCAATGAGTGGGTTAGACTCTCACCCTGTACTTAGAAACAGCAGGCCCTATGGATCACCTGCTAGCAGCCCTTCTGAGTCTCGTATGCATGTCCCACTATCAGCCCGCTCTCTTGGCATCAGTGACAGGCCTCCAGATTTTATTCAGACCTTGGGTATTGTTCCTTAATTCTGAATCAGTATTTTCTTAGTTTTTTCAGGCAGCAGCCCAGTGTGAAATCTGGGGAGTACCAGTTCAGACAGCAGGACTGCAGAGTAAAGGGAGAAATTTCCTGAAAAAATTCCACTTCTAGCCAGGCAGTGTCTCTCATAAATCGTGCTGGAATCAGGATGTCCATGAATTGGATTGTATTCAGAATTAGTAGCAACTGGAGGAAGCTTAGCTTCATATGAAAGCTGCTTTATTGGTGGAAAATAATTGGAAGTCCTGGTGCTACTGCAGTTGAGGTTTTTATTGTTTTCATGGCTGCAGTTCCATATGCTATTCCTTGTATCTCTGTCCAGGTCTTTTACTGACCAGTTTCTTCTCCTTGTTGTAGGTTTTTATGGGCAGCTTCAGACTTTCAACCCTCCACATTATGCTGACACTCAGAAGAACGTACAACATGGTGATTCTTGCAGTATGGTTCCTCCTTTTGAAGACTGCTTAGCTCCCACATCAGCGGGCCAGGCAGAGCTTGGCATTTTCCATAGAACTATTTCAGCTCATTCTGGTGTTACAGGTAAATGACAGTTGGGGACTTTGTGGACAGTTGCATACAGTTTGTATGCAAAGTAATACAGACTTTGACAGATCTGCTTGAGCTCTGTACGTGACTGGGACCTATCATGACAGACTTGGCTCTTTGCAAAGAGGAGATGGTTTTCAGACCTTTGTGTATTGGTTGGCACTGGGACCCAGTCACCATGGGTCACAGTAACATCTGGCCTGTGTACAGACTGTACACTGTTGAGGGCTTCTCAAGGTTCTGACTGGTAGTGGTCTGTCACTAACTCATACATTTGCTTTGAAATACAGTCCTTTGAGCCCTATGTGATATTTGCATAGCCACTCCACTCTGCTGTAAGTATTGTAGCAGGGACCTGAGATGATTCAAACCACTGATTTTCTTTATGCATGTTTGATTTTTCTCAGTCTTGAATTTCATTTACTCACATTTCCATGACAAGAACTACCTGGGTGCACACTATTCTGTGCACTCTTGACTGACTTAGTCTCTGCCTAGCTGAAAATTACAGTCCCTAGCTGAAAGGGGCTTGCATGCTGCTCTGGAAGAATCAAAGTTACCTCTGTGCAGAGAGGATCAGCACAAGACAGTGGACCTAATTTTAGGGCCTACACACAATTGATGCCCAAGTCTTTCACTGTCCTTCCACACAGGATGATTTCACTTAACAATTACTGTGCTTTGAAATCTCTTTTACGTCTTGATCCTTCAGAGTGCATTAAAAACCCAATGCACCTGTAACTTCAAAGAGGCATCTCGCAGTATGTAAAGATGTAAACCAAAAGATGGGAGTTTTTCTGCAAACAGTAACTCTTGTGCTTACTACTATTGCTTGTAGAAGTTAGTAATTTCTGTGTCAGGCTCCGCTTTACAGCAAATGAGCTCTACCATATTTTATTGCCTCTTATCACATGTTGGGTGTGATGAAATTCGATAAGCAAGCATGAAGTTTATTTTAAAAATTATCACAATTTTAGCACCTTGGTAAGCAGTAAGTTATGTAAGTATTAATTTCATACATATGTTGGCATGTTTGGTTTGTTTATCTATTTGGTTTAAAAGCCATTTCCAGTTCTCTGTTTAAGTATTAGGGTATTCTCCATGATACATTTACCCTAGTTAATTAATTATTTTTATGTTTTTTCCAGTTTATGACTTCGCGGCAGGGTCCATAGGTATCTTTGGTGATTCAGGTCGCAGCATGCCTGAGGATAGCAGTTTCCTACAAGTAAATGCAGTGGATCGTTGTTCAAGCCAGATTTCATCTGTCTACACTGAAGGCTAAAGTAATATAAATCTAGTTACAAGAACTTGATTCCATTTCGTCTTGCCCTTCTGATACTGCTCTACAAAATTTTTCTCTCTGTGAAACTGCTATGTATGTATGGGGATATGGGTTGATATACATACATAATGGAGAGGAAAAAAGCAATCACTGAGCATTCATCACATAATCAAGCAGTCAGCTGAGAAGGAGAGTGTTTGGAGAAAGCAAGCTTTGCCAAAACCTTAGGAATTGTTTATTTTCTTTTCATCTGTCGTACAGCAACTCCACTTTTTTCTTCTTTATTCTTTATAATTTCTCAAAGGGAATTCACAGACTGAATGAGAAAACTGCTTGTTGGATGTAATCCTTTCGAGCTGAATGGGTGGACTTACTGAAGAATACAGCTTTAGAAAATTCCTTTTTTAAAAAAAAGGAAAAGAAGTAAAGCCAGAGCATATTATGAATATTTCAAAGGCACACAGCTCTTTGCACAACCTGTTTGCATGTGATGCTTCCAAAGTTAAACACACACCAGCATCAAAAAGGAAGAGAAATTAGACATATATCCTGATGCTACCCATTGGAGGCATTGGTGCGGCTTGTTTTTTGAGCCAAAGATCATTGGTACTGGATCTCTTACAGGCCTTGGGTTAGGTGTCTTTTCCTTCCCTCTGTATTTTAAGCCATACAGTATGGCTATTGCTATTTTTCCAATATTCCTTCTGACCCAGTGCTTTATGCAATGAATAAGAGTTAAATGCACTACATGAGAAGGTAGATGGACTTTGTCTATATTTAGTGCAGCTGCTAGATAAGTATATTTTAACTTTCTCTTGATTTTTAATTATATTGTAGAGCTTTATTGCTGTATGTGCTGTAGTACTCCATAGAAAGGTTTAAAATACCCTGTAGAAAAGATTCTTCCTTAAATTCCACAGATTTTTTTAAAAGCAATCTGTACTGATTCAGTTAAATTCTTGTTGCCCAAACATTTTTCATTTCCATAACACTTTTTCAGGAAGAAGAACTACTCTTAAGTTTGCTATGTTCCCTCTGGTTATTTAGAGATGTAAAACTGAAGTGGTTTGGTGGTTTTGGTTTTTCTACTCTGTGTCAGGGTGTGGTCCTTGAATTTAGTCCAGGATGTAAGCAAATGAGGTTGCCTTTTGTGAAAGGTAGGCGTGTATGAGTTTTGCAGTGAAGATGTGTCATCACTGTGATCCTGTATGCTTTGGGAGCAACTCTTACATTATGTAAGACTGAGGGTTTATGTTATTAATCCCTGTTCATATATTTTGCGGACTACTTACTGTGTAGTGTGCATCTTAATATTCTCATGACCTGATTGAAGAAAAAGGACAAAAATCCAAAGTTCATTCTCACAAGCTAGACCATAATTATGCTGCTGAAATCACTTGTCTAGAAAGATGAATTTTAAAATATGCTTGTACAAACATTTTTTCATCTTGAGAAGCATTTGAGAGTTGTTGAAAGCGGTTTGAGTCATATTAATAATTTTATTTCCCATTATGTTGCATAGATTAATTTACATCCAGATGTTTATGAACACTGGCAGACTTTTGAGATTTACGTTCATGAAGTATATTCTCATATACAAGCATATGTGCTTATATATTTAATGGAGAGATTTTCATCCAACAAACGCAAAGAATATATGGATAAACCATGCACATAAATGATGTACAATAAGAAGTAATATGGCTTAAATACAGATAATTCTGTTCTAAATTGTTCCCCCTTTTATTCTGTTTCTCAGATCACACGTGAATGTGTCCCCCTGCTCCAGCTTGCAATAGTAGGTCTAGTTGTTACTATATGTGGTTTGCATTGGGTTAAATGACATCAGGCTTCCCTACCCAGCCAAACATACACAGGCAAAAAGGCAGTCCTTTTGCATTAATGTATGATCTAGCCCAGTGCCTTGACAGTGAGTTTCACTTTTTAATAAAGCTTTTAATTTTGTCCTATCTTAAAGCCTATTCTGTGGTCACTGCACATGCATAACTTGCTTCAATGGGAGTAATTAGGCACACTGAACACTTAAATTTCAAATGTGTAGGGCTATGTTTTGTTCCACCTAAGTCAGTAATGGCAGGAGCAGGCCCAGTGTGGACATATGCATGTACGTGTACATACATACTTTTGTATACATAAATCCCTCAAGTTCCTTTTAACCACATGGTTGTCCAGAATTTGTCAGTTGCTGCGTATGAATCTGAAATATTGCTGCTGACCTCAGATCTATACTACCTTGACTTTTAAATCTTTTGAAATACTTTTTCTGGTATCCCAATGTACAAGCTGTCCAGTAAAGAGGGAGCTTATACATCATGAAAGATCCTGACCAAAGGGAAAGTGGGAATACAGAATTCAAAAAGGGTATACGTAATTTAGGGGTTCATCAGTTATATTTTAAAAAGGAGTATTTTGCAAGTCATTCATTCAGTCCTTCATATATATATATATATATTATTTTTTTTTTTACAGCTTTCTATGAGCCTTAATCTTAAAAAGAAGGAGCTAGAGTACAGTCAAATTAAGCACGTGAGAGTGGGCTACCAGTCTGTAAAAAGGTATGCCTTTGTTTACTTCTGTATCAAAGACAAGGAGGATTCTTCATGACTATTTCATTATTCTCTTTGATATCAGACTGACTATGCGGCATCAGCTCATATCACTGAGGGCAATTGTTTAAAAAAGAACCATTTTATCTCATGTATTTTGGGTATTTAAATAGGGAATCGTGTTTGTCACATAATGAAAAATGGTGCTTGTCAAAATACATAGCATAATGACAGTTACTGTCTTATATGCAAATACTTGTGCCTCAGTGATTTTTGTGTTGCTATTCTACTTGCTGGATTGTTAACTTTCTAAAGGGATTCGTATCTAAGAGATGAAGTTATTTTAGGCTACGAACATTAAGTAATACTCTAATGAAATTATTTACAATCATTATTTTATACAATTCTCTTGTTTTCAGACTCAAATAGTCTATAACTCCATTAGAAATGGGTCTACACTGGAGTTTAAAATACAGTTTCAAAGTGCATGAGTACATGGCTGAGTGTATGAGTGCATGTGTGTATTTGGACCTCCCTTTCTATGTATATATACACATATATATATACACACACATACATATAGGCATTATGGTTTACTAATACCGGATGCTGAAGTATTGCAGTGCTAAGGCCATCTTTCACATTGTATTTTGTTTTCAACTTTCTTTGAAGAGGTGTGAATGAGTATAAAAATTGCATTTTAACTGTTTATTCCCTGTTTTTCCTGTGTAATTTTATAGCTGAATTTTAAAACAGCACTTTTTTTGTTTGAAATTTTGTTGGCTTGGTTTGGTTTGGTTTTTTTATATTTCCTAGGAACAGATAAAACAAAAGAAAAAGACCACAATTTAAAATTAGCTGAGCGGGCTTATATTTAAGAAAAAAAAAACCCTTTATTCTGTACAGAAAGCAGCATCTTGTGTAACCTTTTTTTACAAAAAGCACTTTGGTGAGGAGAGAAAGTGGGAGTATGTTTTTCCTAAACCTTACACAGTATTCTACATATTTATACATGCTTATATACACACATATGAACTCCATTTGCCATGCTGTATATTTGGCTGATATGTGCTCTAAAGACATATCTATTGCATACCATGAAAAAATAAATTTTGAAAAGGATTTGTTACACTTTTTTTCTCTACTAGTATGTATAATTTCATGATTTGTTACAGTTATTTTTCATATAATCATAAGTTATTTTTGTCCTGGTTCATTAAATTCTTTTTTATGTAAAATGTAAAATTGAAAGGTGTATGTGCATGGTACAAAATAAAACTGGAAAATTGTAACTCAGTGACATGACCAGTAGACCATCTTACTGTGAGATGCCGTTAGACTGCTCCAGCCATTGTCCTTCACCATAAAACTACTAGTATTTGTATGGATTACTATAATAAGACACAGAAATAGAAAAGAAAAAAA
>JAVJGI010000057.1:30116294-30130554 GCA_035590275.1 Ibycter americanus | reverse complement strand
GGCCCGGCTGAGCCGCTCCCGCCCGCCCCGGCGCCGTCCGTTAGGGCAGGCCCCGCCTCTTCCGGGCCTCTCCGGCTGGGCCGCCGCCTCCTCCTCCCTCGCTCGCTCTCCCTTTTGTGAGTTATAGCAACCGTTGCCTTGTGAATCAAGCGCCATAGTCACCGTAGTCCTGGCGACTGTTACCCATCAACAACAACCGCTCCTCTCCTGCTCCTCCTCCTCCTCCTGCTCCTCCTGCTGCTGCTCCTCACCCCCTTCCTCATCGTCACCCACAACAACAACAACAACAACAACAGCAGCCACCTCCAGCAGCAACGACAGCGGGAACACCACCACAGCCCGCCTCAGCCCAGGTGAATATGCTTTGCCGGGCGCACGCCGGCCCTGCGTCCGCTCCCCCTCCCCCGGCCGCCGCCTCACCCCTCCTCGCAGTATCCGGGCCGAGCTGCTCCCCTGGGCTGCGCGGCTCGCTGCGCTGCGGCGGGGGGGACGTGGGTCGCCTTCCTGGCTCCCCCGCTTGCCTCCGCCATCTCCCCCTCTCCGTCCCTCTTCCCCGTCCTTCTCGCCCCCCGGCCCCGCTGGGTGGACTTTGCGGCGGGGTGGGGCGGGCGTGCTTCAGAGGTGCGGTTGGGATGGGGCTGCCTGTGTGGCCGGGAGGGAGCTGGCCGCGGTGCGAAGCGAGGAGGCAGAGAGGCTTGGCGATGATGGGCATGCAGGCACGCTTCTGGGACTTCCAGGACAATTGCTTGAATTCGGTGGGTATGCATCTTACTTGGCCACTCGTTTGCACGGATGGGAGAACGTAGACATCAGGGAACGAGGCTCTGGCCACAGTCTAAGGTTACTTACTTCACACCCGAAGAAAACTGGGAGTGGGAGGAAGCATGCAGCTAGAGAGGGATCCTGAAGCACACCAAGAGCTGGGCTTTCCCCCCCCCTTTCACTTGTAGGGGCCTTGTTCTGATTTGATGCGACTGCTAAATGTTGCAGATTTTTGTGAACTTGCTGTATCTTTTTAATTATACTCTTGTGCTATTGATCATATCAATCACTTTTCTGTGCCTGATGTAGCAATGTAATTCTTTTATTCATAATCAGTGTTGCTGCTTATTTTAGTGCAAGCTGTATGTTCTTTGTATTGTGAAGTGCTTTTTTGTTTATTCAGTACCCTCACCCATACACCGAGTAGCAGGGGTTTTTTCTTCTTGCACTCCTGTTTAAATGATGCTTTCATACAACCAGCGTAGTATGGAACAGTGCATGTGTAGATTATGCACGGTGAGTTAACGTTCATGTGGACAGAATCCATTTCAATTTCCTCAAACTCTCTGCAATGAAGGAAATTCAAGGTACTGACTCTGAGTTTGTGTGCTGAGCAGCAAAGAAAGGAAAAAACAAGAAATAGTATTAAAAAAAGTGATTTTGTTAATTGCTGCTGTATTTCAGGAGTGCGTTTGAGAAAGAGGGAAGAGGTAGCTTTGTACCTCTCAAGGAGCTGTAGTAGAAATTAGGTTATTAATGAGAATGTTTTGCTTTTTTTTTTCCACTCCAGAATCCTTGTTTTCTTCATCCTTTTTGTGATTGTTTATTAAAATCTAAAGATTTGTGTTGTCAGTGAAATCAAATCATACTTCTGTATACTTTTTAAATTCTTTCAGATAAAGTGAATTTTTTGGCATCTTAATATGGTGGTGAAATTTTCTTTTAAAATCTCCACATCCAGTTGCACTCTCCCCTTTGACCTGTCAAATCATGTGTCGTTGTGGCAAGCTTTTTTCTTCTTGAAGTGACGACTGACTTATTTCCTTATTGCTTTATTTAGTAAAATAGTTAGGAAAAGGGATGTTCTTGTTTTTAATCTAAAGCCTACATTTTAGTTGTATAAACGCTCTTTCTATTTTTACATCTGTAGAACCCTGTGTAAAATGCAGGGTTTCTCATTGCAATTTCAACAACAATATATTTGTTTGTCTCACATTGGAACTACCAATGAATGTGACAGAGGCAGTTTTTCCAAGTAGCTATCAACTAAAAAACATGCTAAGTAGTTAGTGCATTGTTGATACCAATATTTCTTGAGCTAACGCATATTGGATCTGTGTTTTTTAATGATATTTCACGGGCCAACAAAAGCTTAGAAAAATAGACTATTTTGAGTAATGACCGAAGGTCTCTGTGTTGTCATCTTTTTATGATTTTATTCAAGATACAACCGTGTGCTGATTTTCTAGGTCCTGCTGTCAAATGACTTCTAAAGACATTAAGAATTTTCAGTGTGAATTATGGTACTGTATTAGCTATATGGCACATTTAAATCTCAATGTATTTGTTATTAGTTTTATTGCATAGTTTATGCGATTTGTTGGTTGTGAAATAATTTCTGGCATTTACTATTGTTGCAAAGAGATGTCAGTTCTCCACCATGCCTTTTCTGAGTAGCCCTCTTACAGCAGAACAGAGTACTTACTATTTGGGATGGAGTCCTTCCTGGGTGTTGAAATCTGTCTTTCCAGAACGTGTATGCAGACCCCTGGTAGCAAAAGAAAGTGCGTGCATCAGCTGTGACACAAACTTTCTGTTTTAACTCTGTGAGGAGACATACAGATGTTTCATAAAAAATCAGATCAAAAGTACATCATACTGTCTGAAAATGAAGACCTTTTTAATACTAAGCCATGCTTTCTTTAGGCAGTGACTGCAATTTGGAAAGTAATAATGCAGTTGTAATCACTTTTTTAATTACTGACTCTATTTTCTCTGAAATACTGTAATGATCACAGATGAGATCTGCATTATGCATTCTGGTTCCCAAATGCCCACAGATATCAAAATAGTTGGTGTTTGTGATGCTAACCAGTGTTTGAAATGAGGTGGCTTGTGATTTTTATTTTTATTTTTTAATTCATTGGTTTTCGTGACTTGAGACTGTGTAACTATCTAATTGTGTTTCAGCATATCCTAAAGAGCCTATCTGTATCATATGCTCTGTTGTGGTGTTAGTGAGTTAGCCTACATTGTGCTACTGTGGAGAGAAACCCTTTCAGTAAAGTAATATAGGTAAACAAAAGAGGAACCAAAGGTACAATGCTGTTAAAGAGTTTAAAGTCAGGGTGCTTTATTTAATAATTAGGTTCGGCTTTGTTAGCACTGTCCCATTTCTTGTTCCCGCCTGATACAGTAGTTTGTTAATCACAAAACTGTCTACAGAAATAAATGTTGCCATTTCTTTTCATTTACTAAACTTTACATTGAGAGGGAAGGCTGTTACCATTTTCTTACTTGAAATGTAAGCAAGTATCTAAAATGCAATGATCTTTTATCACTGCAGTTCCTTTTGGTGTTCTAGCTAGTGTTTCTGGTTTTCATGCTTTACATTGTCCTCTTACAAAAGGCTTCTTTCCCTCTTAAAATATTCCATAGTAATTGTATTTTTACCTGCAGTCTCCAAAATTTACCAGCTGCAGGTATTTTCATATGGAATACTTAAAAAATGTGTACTCTTTATATAAGATACAACTCTTAAAAGCCTTTTTTAAAAATTATTCTCAGTTGAAACATATTGTGAATGCATCACAAACACAAGACAGAACAAAATATAAGCTTTCAGTGGTACTGTAGCGTCCTTGTGGTTGGAGTTCCATTTCAAAATCAAACTCGGTCAAATGAATGTATTAGAATACCAAAAGTGAGCATATTTTTAAATAGTGAATAAAACAACTTTATTTTTTTTCCTTAGTAAGAATGAGGGCTGAAAGCAAAATGAAGTTTTTTTAAAATGAATGGGCTGATGTTTAAGATGATGTTTTCCTGTTAGCCACAAGTTTATTATTTATGTATTTCTGGTAAAGTTGGTTGTTAGTCACAGCAATACTTCTCTTTTTCCACAGGTGCTATGTATACCCGTATTTTGGAAATTTAAGGAGCAGTACATATACTGATTTGGCTAATTCTAATTTGTTAGGGACAGATGGCTGGTTTAAAACAGGTGTCACTTTCATTTCTTGTGCATTGTTGAAGCTTCCAGAGGTTTACAAAAGAGCTGCCTAAAGCAGGTGGTGGTCCCTGCTTTTGTAATTAGCAAAATACACTTTTGTAGGAAACTATTTTCCCAGTGACTAGGTGTGTTTTAATAGTTAACATGTCATATCAGAGTTTGAAGTGTTCCATGTAGTACAGTCGTGTTATTTTTTAATTCTTTTGTCATTGGACTTTTAAAGGAGATGTGACTATTTGGGTGTGAAATTTAGCGGTTTATGACTGTGTGGATAGCTGTAGTCCTAATAGTTTTCGTTCTTGCAAGACCAAGAGCAGATAATAGTGCTTGGTATAACAATTTGTTTCACTGAATTACTTACCTTTTTTTCTTAAAGAATATGTCATTTAAGAATATTTTTTTAATAAAAATGGCCTGTTATTAAGAACACAGGAGTAGTTTCAAACTTCAGTCTTTTTTTTTCTGGTACTCTTCTATATTAGCACACCTACAGTTTGGGTTTTATTTATTTTTATATTTTATTATTCAATAGTTATAAATTCCTCAGTTATAAAAGATTTTAATAAGAAAGGATTAAATTGAAATTTTATTTCCAACAATTATTAGACATTTTTTGTTTCTAAGGGTTCCTTGTTTCTTCTTTTTAACATTGTCTTTTTTATAACAATGACTGGTATTTATTCTTAGTTCTTAGTTATTTTCTTTCTACTAGATGCACCAGAGGGTGCTATGCTATTTGAAATGTAAAAAGGAAAGAAAATCCTAAAATTTCTTTCATTGAAATACACTGATAATTTATATGGGATTTGAATAAATCTTACTGCAATTTTTCTACTTTTTTCTGCGCATTGCAATATAGTAAACTTACTATTTTGGCAATATTTTGCTAAAAATCATGGAAGAAATTGGCTGTTCCACATTTGAGTATGTCCATGTGTGTAGAGGGGTGTGTGTGTGTGTGTATATATATATGTATGCATACGCTTAAAATACAATCCCTGCTCATTGGAAGAGAGCAAAGATTTATATTGTAAATTATGTCTGTATATCATATAGCTGAAACAGTTTATGCTTACTGAGGTAAATTACTGCTCGTCTCAAAAGTTAGATGAACTTGCCGGAGAGATGCATGCATTTTGGAGTCACCTTTATTTTATGTATTATTTTTCATTTGTAAGTCTATATCCACATTTTATGTAACTTGTTCATTTAGAGCTGAATTCTTTCTAAAGAATGCCTTGCTCTATGTAGATTTTTTGGGTTTTTTTTTTTTTGTTTTCCTTTCTCACTGAAACTCTTCCTGGATGAAACTGTGGTTGAAGCTTACTTGTTTACATCTGAATTGCAAAAGAGACAGGAACTTTAGTTGATTAGGGTAGATATCTTTTTCCATCAATCACTAGTTCTGGGAAAGAAAAACCCCCACCCCCCAGAAGAACCACAACCCCAAGCCTCCCGAAAGAAAAATTAGACAGATTATAATTTCATTATTGTAACTTCTGTAGTTTAATAATAGCTATTGTTGTGCCATACACTGTGAGACTAATAAGGCAATGCTTTTTTATGCATGTGGATGGATAATGGTGTCTAGTTCAGTGTAATTTCCCTTTGGAAGCATGTGAAAAGGTGCAGGCCAGAGGTGGGATAGTACACCTTAAATTGCCTGGTTTTGCACACTTTCTGTAGTTGGTTTTCCTGTTCCACCATGGTAAGTTGTTTGTCTTTGGTCCCCTAACTTCAGATTTAGTGGCCCAAAATCAAGAGATGGTGGACTATATTGTTAAGTTGTATTTAATAAAGGAATTTTCTGTTTCACAACATATATTTTAATGAGGCTTGGAGGGTTAAATTCTAGCAGTTCAGGCTTCCTCTGTAAATTTCTGACTTATTTCTAACCTGTCTTACTTGTTCAAGTTCTTATATGATGTCCATGACAGTACTATGGGAACACCGAAGATTGTGTATTAATCACTAAATTTGAGCATACTTGTAACATGTGACATGCTCACTCATTACTGAGAGGAAGAAAGTATCTAGCGCCATTTTTAAAAGTAATTTCATCTGCCCATGGACCCAGTACATTGAGTATACCTCAGCTTCTTAGACCTTCTCTGAGTAAACAGTTTCTTTAGTTCTTTAATTTTCCTCTTATTGAAGTCTTATTTCAAATAAGTTTGTAAGGTCTTTAAGGCAAAAACTATATATTTAGATTTTCTTCAGGCTTTGTATGCTGCCGCTACAACTAATGATTCAAAGCCATGTTTACTGTTTATCTGCCAAGTAAATGGCTTCTCTCTTCTGTTTTATTACCTCATAATAATTAATCTGGCTGTGTTTTCTCTTACATACCACCTCAGGGATGTTTTCTAAGTGTGTGTTTTAAGTTTTTTTTAAAGTGTGTGCTTAAACTCAGTGTAGTTAAATCCTGCAACATTGCAAGGCAGAAATAGAAACAAGCAAATCTGTTAATAGGTGCAGGTGCTGTTGAGTCAGTTTATTCTACTTCAGCTCAGGTGTTCTTTTTCTTGTTGATTACTTTTTTTTCTGTGGGATTAACTATACTTCCCTTATAAGGAATTGAAAAAGTTAATAGGATTCTGACCCAGGCCTACTTAGAACACAGTTACTAAGATTATAGATAGCTATTTATTATGCTTATGTGGAGGTGAAATTTGGAAATGTATTTTTAGTTCCAATGAGCTAGTTCATATTTGCTGAATTTTCAGGTGATGCATTGTATATTGTTTCTGAAGTACCTCTGATCTGATTTTCTCTCACCCACTTGTCCCGCCAGTGTACCTAAATTTGGGGAGGGGAGAAGGGAGAGCACTCTTGCTTACATAGCTCCTTTAATCTGACAGTGATAGTGGATGTTGATAGACTATCCAAAGATTTTACTTGCTAGTGAATTGGATGACCAGATTTGTGAATTTGAGCTGTCTTTTGTTGTGACATGTTGCACATTGTCCACAAAGCGTTTACAAAAGTTGCTATTTTTTGTAGAGCCTCATCTAAACAAAATGAGATTTTATTGCATGAGCTTTTTGTTCGTTATCTCTTGGTAACATTCTGCCCTGTGAACAGCTGAGAGTGCAATTTAACAGTGCAAGTCTTAGATGAGTTGAAACACAAAAAGTAACTAGTATTTACTAAGGAGGTAAATTAGTCTACTCATTATAGGTAGGTGAAAGCAAAAATAGCAATGTAACTGTAGTTTTCTCACCATTGGAAGGAGTGGTGAATGTCAGCATTTCTGTATTATGTTAAATGTCTCATAACTTTGGGAAAAACTTCAGCATCTCTCATTTCCACATAACTGCAGACCCAGTGCACCAAAATCTCTGCTCACTATTGTTCCTTGTAATACCCTGTCTGAGATTAACCTTTTATTTAACTGCTGCAGAAAGTGTTCACAATTTCTCATCCAGAGCTCTAATTGGTGGTTTTGCCACTTGTGCTGTATTCTTACCTCTTTATTGTTCTATAGCTTGACGTAAGCAGGAGAGACAATAGTTAAAGATTTAGTGAAGGAAGAATGTTTCTTATTCCACATTCTTGTTGATGAGAGGTACATTGTAGTTCTTCCACTAGGAAGGGCATGTAGCTGTACACAAAGGGTTGTTAATTTGTATTTCTAGTTAAGTTTTTACATACTATGTTTATTATTGGGATTTAGCGTTAGTTGCTTTGGATCTTTTGGAGAATTTTGAAAGATATAGTAAATAAAAAAAACTTGCCTTAAAACTAGGATTAGGCGCAGCCAGCATGAGTTTATGAAAGGCAGGTCCTGCTTGATGAACCTGATCTCCTTCTACAACAAGGTGACCTGCCTAATAGATGAGGGAAAGGCTGTGGATGTTGTCTACCTGGACATTAGTAAAGCCTTTGACACCGTCTCCCACAGCATTCTCCTGGAGAAACTGGCTGCACATGGCTTGAACAGGTATACTTTACGCTGAGTAAAAAGCTGGCTAGATGGCTGAGCCCGAAGACTTGTAGTACATGGAATTACATCCAGCTGGCAGCCTATCACAAGTGGTGTTCCCCATGGCTCAGCGCTGGGGCCAGTCCTGTTTAATATCTTTACTGACAGTCTGGAGGAGTGGATTGAGTGCACCCTCAGTAAGTTTGCAGAGGACACCGAGCTGGGTGGGAGTGTTGATGTGCTTGATGGTAGGAAGGCTCTGCAGAGGGATCTGGACAGGCTGGACTGATGGGCTGAGGCCATCTGTATGAGGTTCAACAAGAAGTGCCACATCCTGCACTTGTGTCACGGCAACCCCACAAAATGCTACAAGCTCAGGAAAGACTGGCTGGAAAGCTGCCTGGTGGAAGAAGACCTGGGAGTGCTGGTTGATGGCTGGCTGAACATGAGCCATCAGTGTGCCCAGGTGGCCAAGAAGGCCAACAGCATCCTGACTTGTATCTGAAATAGTGTGTCCAGCAGGACAAGGGAAGGGATTGTCCCCCTGTACTCGGCACTGGTGAGGCCGCACCTCAAATATGGTGTTCAGTTTTGGAACCCTCGCTGCAGGAGGGATGCAGAGGTGCTGAAGCGTGTCCAGGGAAGGGCAATGAAGCTGGTGAAGGGTCTGGAGCACAAGTCCTATGACGAGCAGCTGAGGGAAATGGAGCTGTTTAGTGTGGAGGAGACCTTATTGCTCTCTACAGCTACCTGTAAGGAGGTTGTAGTGATGTGAAGATAAGTCTCTTCTCCCAGATAACAAGCAGCAGGACAAGAGGAAATGGCCTCAAGTTGTGCCAAGGGAGGCTTAGATGGGGTATTAGGAAAAATTTCTTCACTGAAAGGGTTGTCAAGCATTGGAACAGGCTGCCCAGGGCGGTGGTTCAGTCACCATCCCTGGAGGTGTTTAAAAGACATGTAGATGTGGTGCTTAGGGATAT
The DNA here is from genome assembly GCA_035590275.1 of Ibycter americanus. Classification (NCBI taxonomy): domain Eukaryota; kingdom Metazoa; phylum Chordata; class Aves; order Falconiformes; family Falconidae; genus Ibycter; species Ibycter americanus. Next base: position 30,121,655 of record JAVJGI010000057.1, on the reverse strand, counting down.
GGTTTAGTGATGGACTTGGCAGTCCTGGGTTAATGGTTGGACTTTATATCAAAGGTCTTTTCCAACCTAAATGATTCTATGATTCTAATTGCCTTAATTAAATACCCATGCTTGATTTGCAAAGTGTTTCTTTTAGGAGAAGAGTTGTTCTATAATCACCATTTTTAACTAAATTTACTCAAAATTTCTGATTGAAAATCTAAAATTAATTATCAGATCATACATACTTTACAGTTAGTTAAGTTATAGAAGGTTAATGTTTAGCTAAATATTTGTAACTCTACAGACTATTGCATCCATTTATAAAATTAATTTATGATTTGTGAAAACTATTTAGACTACTTCTGCCTTAAGATCTGGCTGTATGCAATGCTACATTAGCCTTGGCTAGTGGGGAGCAGTTGACCTATCTGCATAGTGGCTGACTTACCTAATTAACTGTTAGCCATGAGGTGAAATCACCATGCTAGTTTGAGCATGTGGTAGCTAAGGTCATGTCAACATGTGGGTATCTGTTTCATATTTAGTTCACTTGTATTTTATTTGGTCCACTCTCTTAAAGCACTTCAACTGAGTTACAATTTGCAAAAGAGTTGATAATAAAATGAATATGGCAGAGTTATTTGTTTTCTGTCAGATTTAGTAAAAGGAAAAATGTAAAATCCAGTATACTTTTACCTCCTCAGAGTTGATTCTGCGTAATAGTAACAGCAATTCCCTATAACTTCTAGCAGGATTGTTCTTTGGACTTTCTGAAAGGCTTGAAAACTCTTCTGTGAGCTATACCATCCTTATGGTTGTTTTAGGGAGTAAAACATGCTCAGTTTTAGAATGGTGGTACGTAGCACAGAAATACAGCTCCATTCCTTTATTTTGTGGAAGTCCTTTTGTGCTCAGATTTTGGGTTTTGAAGCGAGACAAGTGTGAATGCGCTAAGATGAATGCTCAACTCTTCCTGGTATGTCGCTTTCCAGGTGCTTTCTGATGGAAGGTTGTCTTGGATTGTGCTGGTTTTCTCCAGCTCTCTGGAGAACTGGAAACTCCTTTGTACTGTGAGGAGCATAGTCCTGACGGGGTATGTCAAGGAACAGTACTGGGCAGGTAAATTTGTAGAGGTTTTGGTGCGATGGGTCTGTTGTTATGTGCAGATGAGAGACTTAGGGTTTTCCAAGCCTCGGACTGGTTCATACATTTCAGGTTTTGTAACTGAAGCATACTTTATCAGCAAACTTGGGTCAAACCAAGGGAAAGTTTCTTTGCAGTAGACTGAGAATTAGAGTTGGTCTTACAAAGCAGTAGCATAATTTGTTATGCAAGCAGTGATCCTGGTTTATGGAACAGAGCTCTTTACTAGTATTTTAAAGGTTGAGTTTTTTATGCTGATTCAGTTGCAGCTGTTTTGTGTGGGTTTCTAAGTGCTGTTGTTTCAAGTCATCCAGATGGTCAGTAGTCAAACAGGATAACGTTACGAACTTGTACAGGTGGGATATGCACATTTCAGATACCATCTTATCTCAATAGTTGTTTGGGGAGGCAGGTCTTACTAAGATTTAAATTTCAGGTAGTAAAATTACCTGCCATGATCCTGGTATAAGCCACTGAGTCAAGTTTCATGTCTTAACCAGGCTTGAAGGTGTTCAGTATCTTCACTGCTTGTTGTTGCTCGAGTATATATTTCTCCTGATTAAAACCTGAAGAAACTGACCTTTCTTGACTTAAGGGAAGAGCTAGACACAGTGTCATGACTTCAGTGCAGCGACCAACTTTCATGACCTAATGAAGAGATATTCTTCATGTGGCCTTGAGTCACAGCTTGTGACATCACAAACATATTTCAGGCAACGTACATGAAGGGGAGTGTTAGGATTACTTTGCATGTGGAAGACTGCTCTTCAGGGGTTTCCAGTGCTTGATTTCAGGATGACATTCTAGGTTATATGGTTGGAACCTGGAACAACTCTGTGCTGTAAATCTCAGCAGCTCTTAATGGCTTGTGTCCTCAGCACTGTCATAAGTTTGGGATGCTCAAAAGTTCTTGCTTTAGCATAGTGTGTTGTTGGTTACACATTATGATCCAAGGATGGTAACTCTTCAGGCACAGCTGAATTTCTTGAAAGCTCAACATCAGCAGGCTGACCATCTCTAGCCTACTGAAACAAGATTAAGCTGGAGCCAGCAGTTCATTTTTTTTTCCTGTACTGAAAATAACTAATGTTTTTAATAACGTGTAGGATTTTCTACCCACACTTTATAATGTGGAAAAAGGTATAATGTCCAAGGCAGAAAAGCAGATAGGAAATGGGAAGTTATGTTTTGGTCATCTATGATAAGGTGTGTGTATGGGAAGTTTTGATCAGAAACGCTAAAAGTAGTTGTTCTAAAGTTTGTTGTATACAAAGGCCAACATAGCAGGGTTTGGCCATTAACAATGGCTTAAAAATGTAATTGGGTGTTAATCCTGCAGATTGAGATGTTAATTGATAGTATGGTAAGTCCTGTAATAAATGGTCAGTGTCATCCCTGTAAACCAAGCTGCCTGTTCACAAGTGTAGCTTTGACTTTTAGCTGTGCTTCTGAACTCTCAACAATGTGCTCTCATTGGCCAATATTTATATTTTGTTTTTAAAAATATGTTTATTCTACATGCAGAACTTCTGTCTTTCATGTACTAATTCAAAAGTTTATGTACTCTAGTTAGAGCATTTAACCTGCTAGTACGGAAAAGGTTAATTTTGCCATGAGATCAAAGGAACAGAAGATGCTTAGGGCACTCAGTGCTGTGTGGTGTCCTGTCCTGTTTGGTTTTGTTGTTCTTTTTTTCCTTGAAGAGCAAAAGAAGTGTGGCAGATAATTTCATAGGAGTAAGAATCACCTAGACAGTTCTAGGGCATTGCTTTTTAATTATTATTTTAAGAATATTATTAAAATATAGCAACACAATTACATTATTATTAAAATATTATTATTTTAATTGCTTTTTAATAATTGCTTTTTAATCTAGGTGATCTAACCTTGTCAAGTGGAGTTACTTGCATTATGGCAATGCGTAAAACTGGTGGTTTTCACATCATTGACTGTTATCATGCTGTTTCTGTATTAAGTATATTTTCTTAAATAGTCTGTTAAATGTCCTTCATAGAGTGTTGGAAAGTGCATCTTTTCTTACAACAGACTTCCAGATTATCTGTTATGAGCATGGTATTCTTGTGCTACTTGGTGAAATTTGGTACGGATGTGGTCACTGAGAAAAACTCTCTTTTAACTTACTTCCACAGTAATATACCAACCAAAAGGGTCAGTCCTGTGCAGCTGTCTAGGTCTTCACAGACCCTCAGCTGACAGTCTGTAGACTGCGGGCTTGGGACAGAGTGGCTGGGAAGCAGCACTGTGGAGGAGGCCCTGGGGCCTGGTTGTCAGTGAGCTGAATGTGACCCGTCAGCATGCTTTGGCAGTAGGGAAGACCAACAGTATCTCTTGGGCAGTATGGACAAGGGTATAGGCAGGAAATTGAGGGAACTTATTATCCCACCCCTCTCCACACTTATTAGGCAACATCTACATCCATGTCTAGTTTTGCCCTCACTGTCCTGCCATTATGGGAAAGACATTGGTGAGCAGTAATTCAGTAAATCTGTAATTTTTTAGGCAATTCAGAGGCAAAAAGTAATTGAGTAAATTCAGCATAAGGCCAGTGAGACCGCCAGGAGCTGGAGCACATGTGTGTGTGTGGAGACACTCAGGGACCTGAGCTTGTTCAGTTGAGAGGAGAGATTGTTAGGATGCCTGAAATTATCAGCCTTCCATAATATCTACGAGGAGGTAATCAACAAGATGGAGACAGGCTTTTCACAGTAGTGCATGGTGAAAGGATGATAGACAATGTTCATAAGTTGAAACAAGGGAGATTTAGACTGGAGATAAGGAAAATCTTTTTCCTCATGAGGACAGCCCAGCAATGCAGCTGGGGCCAAGTGAGGTTTTGCCATCTCTGTTCTTGGAGATTTTCAAGGCCTGAGTGCATGAAGCCCTGAGGAACTGGTCTGATGCCAGGTCTGAACCTGCTTTGGGAAGGAAGTTTGACTTGAGAGCTCCTGAAATCCCTGGCAACCTGAACTATACTATCATTTTACTTGTGATTCTTTCTCTACAGCAGAAGTTCCCAGACTGTGATCTAGTTTGTCATATTTTTCTTGTTGGCCAGTTCCGTTTCTTAGGCCTAGAGCTAAAATCACAACATAGTTGTCTTGAGATATATCACAAAAACATAGCTTGGGTGCCCAAGAGACAATATCCCTAGCAACACAGAACTCTTGTGTTCCTTTTTGCTTCAGTGCATTACTACAGTTATATTATTTTGGTCCAGCACTTTTTTTCCTGGATTTCACAAACTCAGGATTGGACGTAGATTGGATTTTATGCATTTAGTTATAAAATATTTTACAATGAAACCTTCAGAATTTTCACTGGAGACCTGCAGAGGCAAAAATAATAGCAGGAGAGAAAACTGCAGTAGAAGGCAAACAATTTTGTTAGGTCTCTTCAGGAGAAAGGAACTATATGAACAAAGGGATTTTAGAAACAAGAAGGAAAGGCATTAGTTGAATACCTGGCAAAACCAAACCTCAGTTGTCTATTTCTGTGCACTTCTATTTGTGTGTATTTATTAGGGTCTGTCTTTGCAGTTCTTAATGCTTTTGTTGCAGTGGAAGACAAAAACCAGCAAACTTCAAATTTTTATTGGAAATTATTTAAAACTTTGAAATAAATTGGATAATTTCCTAGCTTTGTTGAGATCAGTTCAGGGGATTGATGAAACATTCTATATTTGGCTAACTGCCTGGTGATTTGTAAGTGGTATTCAACAAATACAACGGCTGGGAATCTGAAGAGGTGGGATTTTTTTTGTGATAAGGATATCTAAAATATTTTCCTATTACTTGTCTGATTTACTGTTAATTTCAACAAGAACCAGATTGTGTCCAAAAAAGGATTTAGGAAGTGAGGATGAACATTTCTGAGTGTCTGTAAAGAAGTGTTTTTTTAGAAAAAGAATGTTTGCTTGATCGTATAGCTGCAAATATAACATTAATAACGATGGAGATGAAGAGCAGTGGTCTAAGGAATTGTGTATGGCAGTAACTACTATTGACAATCAGAAAATAGTTTCAGAATCAATGCTTCTATTGAGTGAAGTGGTTCTGTTAGGTTGTTTGTTTTAGTTTTGTTTCTTTTGGCTGGGGTTTGATCATTGTGGGGCATTCAGATGCCAAAGTCCATAGCAAAATTAATATATCTCTAGCTCTTGTTCAACACTGCTTGAGGGATAAGCAAAAGTGTAAATATATATATATATATAACTAA
>JAVJGI010000057.1:30100743-30113934 GCA_035590275.1 Ibycter americanus | reverse complement strand
TATGGATACAAAGCAAAGTGGTAGATTTTTAAAGAGATACTTAAAATTCAGATGGTGGGGCAGGGTGAAGGATATCTTTAGGACGTAAAGCAATATTTTAAAATAAGTTAGCTTTTTCTAAATATGTACCCAATTTTATAGTTTCTCTGTGAATGCTTGAATGAAAGTTTTCTGTGTATGTATACTTAAAGATTGATTGTTCATTTTCTTATCTTTCTTATTTCTTTTTTTCCTAAACAGGAAATCAAAGTATATACCACTGTTTAAATCTTCCTTTATGTCAACATTTTTTTCTTCCTTTGCAGTTTTAATCCTTTTTTGCTGCCTTATTGTATTATCATTGATGGCAATGATATCTGTTTACCTATCTTCTGTAATTACAATTATATTTTCAGTGGTTTTTTGGCACTATTTTTAGTTAGTTAGCTCTGCACTTCAGTGTGTACTGTTTTTTCCTGTTCCTTGTTAGATGCCTGGCTAGCGTGTGTTTTAATATTTAACAGATTACCTGAGATAGCGCGGTGTGACAAAGCATCACACATGGCTGACATATATCCGGCTGGGTTGTAGGGATAGCCTACAGCTACTGTTCTTTGCTTCCAGGGTCTGCATGATTCTTTCTTTGTCAGCAGCCACTTTGCTTTCTTGTTTGCTGATCTCTAGCTTGCTCTCAGGGTGCTTTAGCCTGCTTCATGTCAACGTACACAAATTGACACTTAAAAAAATATATTCTGAGTAACATTCTTCTAGCCAATTTTATATAATTGGAAAGAACATGTATTTAGAAGTTAGGAATCTGTTTCTTTTGCCAGCAGCCTGAGAACAGGTAAAACTCTGGACTTTGGGGGAGGGGAGGTGGAAATCATATTGAGTGGAAAGCTCTGAGGATATTTTAAAATAAGATCTTGAGTTGTTTGGGTGATGTGGCATTTTGTTTTGGTTTTGGGTTTTTTTCCTATTCACTTTAAACATACAGAAGCGTGCTCACATGACGCCTACTAAGATATTCTGCAGAGCTTATTCATAGCTTCCACCTTTGTGGAATGACAAAGCCAAGTTCCCACACCTGGTAGGGCTGACCAAGGAGCTGCTGCTTGCTTGGGTTTGTCAGAATCTGTCCTGGAGAGCATATGTACAATCCTTCAAGGCACTTAGAGGCTAATTTCTGAAAAAATTGTGTGACTAATCCCAAGGTATCAGTTATTATAGTCTTTACAGCCATAGTTTTCTACACTTCCTTCCACACATAGTTGTTTCTTGGTCAAAGTGTTAAACAGTTCATCCACAATAGTTTTTAAATATTTAAGTAAATCTAACCGTATTGATCAACTTTAAGGTACTTAGCTCAGTGTTGCTTAGTTCCGGAAAAACTTTAGGTTTTGAAATATTTGGATTGCGTAATTCTGTTCCAGTTTGGAACTCTTTTATAATGGGATGAGAAGTTATGTGTGTTTAGAGATCCAGGTTTCTTTGAGTTGTTCTGGGTTCTTCCAATCCTTTATATGCATAGTCGTAGACGTATTCGTAATCCTTTGTATCTTTTGTATGTGATCAACCTTACTCTATGTTTTCATATTTGACTGCATTATCCATACACAGAGGTATAAAGATTTTTTAATATAATTTACAATCATAATTTTAATTTCACGTCAGTGTGTATTATTTTGATAATGTTAGTATGTTGATAATAGACTGTGACTTTCATTACTGTAATGACAAATTCAAGTTTTCAGTGGAACTATAAAGTTAGCTTTCTTTGTTATTGTTTACAGAATATACAGGTCTTATATAAGGCCATCCTTTTAAGTTTGGAGATGTGAAAGAATACAATCTCATTTTGTATAATTGATTATAACATCGAAAAACATATGTAATTTTTGCCAAAATTTTTAGTAACAGATAAAAATACATTATTTTTACAGCCTCATATATGTACAAAGTGAAAAGGTCATAGTTTTTATTGTGGTCACTGTTCCTGTAATGCTTGATCCTACGTCCTCCTACTTCTGTTACTCCTGAGTATGAAATTTTTTAGCTCTTGCCCTGAAACATTAATACCTATTGCAAATAAGTGATGTGATTGAACACAATAATGTAGTTTTGATAAATGAAGGTATTAAGAATGTAATAATTTAAGATTTATAAACAATTTACTGAAACATATCTAGTCTTTATTTATAAGTGAAATATAATTTTATTGCTGTAAATTTTGTACACTTCTGACCTCTCTGAATGGTCATTGTATTGTCTATATTAGGGATAATCAAACTTGTGCCTGCAATGTCTGCTTTTTTTCTTGTGTACAGTGCATCACGTTTACAGTAATTCTGAGAACATATGGACAGTGTCTTTAAAAGTGTTTTTGCTTCCTTTTAGCTTTAAAACAAGAAAGGTGAGATTTTCAGAAAGCTGAGAACCATTAATTTATATGTATTAATTCTAACTATCTTCCCTGCTTTTCACTACTAGCTTTCACTTGTGTATCAGCTAATGGTTGTTCCTCTAAATATACTTCACATCTCTTCTCCTGATCACTGTTTTATGTGCTTGGCCTCTTACAGTTACTCATTCTGCCTTTGTTCTTTCCTTTTTCTTCCACTTCTCTTTCATCCTGCTTCTGTATTAGCTGTGAGAGTGTCGGGGATACAGGAACAAAAACTTCTCAAACATTGACTTCAGGGCTAAACACCTTAATAAATTTGTAGAAAAGCAGTCTGGGAGAAAACTTGGTTTCAGCTAGCGGCCTGTTTACTGATCTGAGTGTATGGTATGCATAGTCTGTAAGTGGGAGATGATTATGTGAGCAATTTATACATTGTTAAACATTCTCCGAAGAAATTCAGCAGTTCAGTTGAGTCACAGGTAAAAGCCTGATATTGTTAGTTTCTGGAAATGAAGTTTCATGGCTATGCCACATTTAAATTACTGTTGGAATTTGTGCGTTTACTAAAACTTAGTAATGAAGTAGCTGAGTTTTAAGTATCGTAAAATATGTACATATTTAAATACTTACAGGCAAATAACTTTTTTTCCTGTACCTTATTCTCCTTTAATGTCCTACTTGTGGGTGAGAGGAATGATGTGGGACACTTTTTTTTGTTTTTTTTGTTAAGATACAATGAAATTAAAACAATATTATAATGGAAAATTTTCAAAAATTTGAAGTATGGGTAACAATGTATGTGCCACTTAGTTTGGATGTCTGAATGTATGTGTATACAGAGTGATGATGTGTATGTGTGTCTCTCTTGTTTATGCATATAGAGTGTACATAGAACCAAATGTAGTCCATCTGCATTAAGTGATTTGACAGCTAGAAGAAACCAGTGCAAAAGACTTCTTGCAGGATTCCTACCCCTATGTACTATTTCTGAAGACTGAAACAACCTTTCTAAGCATCCTAAATGTTTCAGGGTTTTTTTGCTTGTAGCAGTAGCCACAACTTATCAATTTCATGTCATTCATTAACTTTTTTTTCTTCTGAACAGGAAATGGGAGCAGTTCTGTGTACATTTTCTGTGGTATAGTTATGGTGGTAGTGGATTGCATTCTGAGAACAGGGGTTCTAGAGTTAATGGGAGAAAACATGACCCTCTTAGATCAGCTTGGTAATGTGGAAACTGTCTGCTAGAGCTAATTTGCTACTTGCTGAGGGAACGTTCAGCTTGCACAGCTTCTTTGAGTGGCCAGTCCTACAGGTGAGATCTTCTGTAACAAAGGATGGAGAAATGCTAGGCTAGGCCTTAAGCTCATTATGGCCAGATTCTGGTCAAATTTCTTTTACTGAGCTATCAAGGAAGACAACCAGGGTGTCTCACCAGTTTTAGTAAGTCAAGGCCCTGTTCTGTTTTGTGTAAGCAAAACCTTGATGCCTGCAATCTTCATTTGCTTTGGTGACATTGAAGGGAATATCATACTTGTGAAAGGTCGTTTAAGGAAAAATGGTAGATTGACATAGCTTTGGGTATCTGCTGTCTTTGTCAAAGTCCTTGTCTCTAATAAATCCTGGGGCAACATAGAAATACTTAACAAGCTCTAACAAAATGTTGACTGTAAAATGTAGTTCAGATAATCAATATCTAGTTTTTAATTACAAGCCAGTAGGTAATTTTACAGCAGAACACGTTTAGATTGTTCTAGCTGTACCTCTGTTGATGTTTTCCAAGCTGCCTGTCATCTTTGAGATCGTGACCACTAGGTTAACTTAACATTACAGTGATCTTTTCTTTATAAAATTTTAAAAGGTAAACTAGCAATGGTGATCATACACAGTAAGTCTTTAGTCTTACGGTTTTGGCTGTAGAAGCTGGTGGAACATATTTGATTGTGGTATTTGGTTGTGGGACTCTACTAGAGTAGTGACTGTCATCTTTACTAGACTAAATCCCCCAACTATGGGGATAAGGCAACTTCTTTGTGGTTTGACTCTTACCCTAACGCAGGTGAGATGTTTGGCTTTGCTTTAGAAAAAGATTTTGCAAGCTTACAAATTCTGGAGAAAAAAGAGTTCTAGTTAAAAGAGTTTGTATTCATGAATGCATTCTGATGATGTTTGCAGTCTTACCCCAGCCCTCTTGAGATTTCTGTCTTCAGTACAGTCTTCATATTTGTTATTGTTTTCAGGGTTCCTCTAGAAAAGCTCAACCAATAAGTAGTACGAAGCGTTTTGGGAAGAACAAACTCTAGCATTTCCTCATCTGACTTCTAGAATTCGTGTTGTGGCACTGGCTGTTATGGCTATTGTGTAAACAACTAATCTTAACATTTCCAATAATTTTTGGGACAGTGTGTTTCTTTCTTAGCTTTGTACTCTGAGGAAACATTTTTTTCTGATATGACTGTCCATCTTATTCAAAAGAGGTACAAGTGTTGGAAAAACAGATACCAACAAAATAGTTTGGGAAGAAGGTAAGCAAAACTGTGTATTACCACTGAACAAAAGGCAGTTACAACTCATTTTACACTCCCAACATCCTGTTGAGTCAGTCAGCAAACACTCACAACGTGCGCTAGTGTGTTGTAGTATGGATCCATTTAAAGGACCAAGCTGGAGGAAAAACAGCTTTCTTAATGCTGGTGCTGTAGACAAACTTGTTCTTTGCAGGCTGGAACACCCTCAGATTATTAGAAGGAGTGGAGAAAAGCCACAATATTCAGCTCTCCTGCATGCAATTTCTTAGTCATTCTCCGGCAGATTAGCAAAAATATTGCTGAAATAAATGAATCTGCAGAGATGTACATAGATGCCTAATTTGGCTTGTGTAATCTGTAAAGATGACAGACTCACAAAAGCACAACTCGGTTTGACTGCAAAGTCTTAAAATCAATTTAGAGGCCTGTTGGACATGTTTGGATATAGAGAATAAATACTAAGTATTATTCTGCCATTTTAAAATTCTTTTTAGGGCTCTTAAAAAAAAAAGTCCTGCTTTACAATACAGAATATGAATTTTAATTATTGTTCTGTCAAAGTTTATTATAAAATATCTGTACAGAGCACATTGTGCAACTCCATTATAGTAGCTGTTGAAAACTGTTTGAAGGGTTTTGAAGTTTATGCATTTTAACTTTCCTAACTTAAATGATGAATTAGAGTGAATATTGCTGTTTACTTTGCTGTAGCGTGCAGTAGAGATCAGATATATTGCTTTTGTGTAATTCTTCTGTTTTGGTGTTTGTTTACATTGTTCCAATCTGTCATTATAACTTTTTTAAGGGTATGCCTGGAGCTGGGGGTTGACTGAGGAGAGTGTTAATCTATTTAAATAAACTGGTTAGAGCCATAGGAGGAGGCCTGTGGTGTTTTCAACACTTCTCAGCCTGAAAGCGCTGCATAACCCTTTCAGGTTGCATAGCAACAGGCTCCTAGCAACAATGATAGATTGAATTTCCAATAGTGACCAGGCCGGATGTAATAATAATGCAGGAGTACAAACAGTTGTCATGGTTTTCTTTTCATAATAAACTAGTCTGAATTTAGGGAGATGCTGTTTCTCAAAGTGGCGAACATCTTTGCGAAATGAAGATACTTTTGAAAACTTGTGACAGTGAAACCCTGGCAAAGCTGCTTAGAATGAGTGACTTTGAAGTGTAGTAGTTTGAAACATAGGAGAAAACAAAGAAACACTGAATGAGTTATCAAGGAAAGAGGGTATGTAATACCCACTTTAAATCGCTTGTAAATCTCAACTTCTTTCATAAATTGTTCTGTACTGGAACTTCATAGAAGTTCCTAGCTGTATGGACAGATGCGTATTGTGGAAGGAATATGGTCAGTCACAATGGAATTAATGAAGTTGAAACGAGACTTCCCAAAAGGAGGTTGTTCTGTAACTGCCTGCTGTTTGGATTTGCAGTGTCTATCTTTGGAGCAAGTGATGTCAGCTACCACTGGAAAGTGGTTGCTAGTCATAGTCAGGCTTTTCTGAAGTTAGTATTTGCTTTCTTATCTTCTCTTGATTCAGCTGTCAGATACTATGCAGCAGTTCTCATTTTTTGCAGGCACGTGTTAATATAAAAATCCATATACATGCATTGATGCCTTTCTTTTCTTTCAATACACTAACCGTGACTAAAATGACAAATGTAAACAATAATGTTGCTTTATGTATTGTTAGTGAAATGCTGTGTAAAATTACAAGATGTTTAAAAATACAGGAGTTTTTTTATGGGTAGAAGTTTTAAGTAGTAAATGTTTTCAAGTAAAAACTTACACTGGCATTAAATGTACTTGTTGTGTGAATGACTACAAGATGTAATCAAGTTTCTGGGATCCAGCTGCTATTTATCTGCTAATAGAACATCTATATTCTTCTTGAATGAATTTACCAATATACAGTGTTCACTGTGGGATCATATAGTGTATTTATGGCACAATTATCTGCCAAGAAGAGTGAAGAATGTCAATGAGCTGTTTTTCTGCTTAATTAAATACTTTAGACCCAACTTGATGGGCCTACATCACATAAACATAACATTTAATCAGATATAAGTACAGAATGCTGTTTGTGCATTGAAGCTATATTTGTGTATGTCAGTATCTCTCTTCCTGATATGCCCTTGAAGGTTTTAAAGTGACTCGTATGGGAAAGGTAGGTGTAGGAAGCTACAATGCAGTATTCCTGTGAATCAGCTCTGCTTTTATCTAGAGAGGATGAAGGTACAAAAAATAGTCTTTGCTGATGACCTTTTGAAGAGGTAGATGAAATTTTCAAGTTGGTAGATTCATGTCTGTTAGTCCAAAACCAAGTTTTCAGGAAATGGGCAAAATGAAATGAGTTCCCTTGTGAACCTGGGACAAGTACAGAACGGATGCAGAATTTTCAGAACACCATTGGACATTTGTGCAACTAGAGAACCATTTTAACAATTACTTGTGAAATTATTTTAACTTTACTTTTTAAACTTCAAAGAAGAAAACTCTTTGCCGTTGTATGGGTGTATCTCTCTTGACTTAACAAAATGTGAGCATTATGTGAGCACTTACGTTTTCTCTGCTGTGGCTGAAGCATGGTCATTGTTAGGTTCAAGTCCAGGATAGTACTTTCTAGTTAGAAAAATGACTTGTATTCAGTTGCAAGAAAGTGTAAGTGTGTTTGTGTGCCTGCATTCCAATTGTCTGGAAAACAATCTTAATGTTTCTAGCTTCTCAATTGCTAAGAAGTGACCACATATTTCAAAGACTAATGAAGCCGAAAAGTGCTGTTAAATTATGATATTCATCAAAAAGTATAAAGAACCTTCAAGTATAATGTGGGTTAATTTTTAACATTGTGTGTTTATAGCACTGACCTTGGAAGGGGATCTAGCAGTTTTGTATGTCACTTGTATTATCTAAAAGAGAAATAGTAATTACAACAGTGTCCTTGCAAGGATTTGACTGTGTGCACAAATAGAAATTGGAGCAGGAATGGGTAAGAGTTCAAAGGTGTATGTGAAAATTGACTTGTACCCAAAACGTTGTAGGCTTTTCTTCAGCTTTCCTTTAAGTTGAAGAAGCTACGTTCAACTTTGGGTAGGTGTTGTCAAGTCTGATTGTAAATGGTATTTATTCAGATATTTAAACTCTTTTTGAAAACAGTGTTAGGTGTGTATATTGTACTGGAAGCCAACAAAAACTTAATTTTTGACCAAGTTTCTTCTGGGCACCAAAAATCATGCAGTCCATTATGCAGTGCTTGATTGGATATACTAACCTCCTTGGTGTGCATTGCAGTTGCAGGAAGGAGTTGTGGCTTCTGTCAGATGAAGTGTCGTTGTTTAGACCTTTGGCAGTATAAGCCTGAAGTAGATGAGAGCAGCTGCTTTAAAGGAGTAGCTGCCATCTTAATATAACTGTTTCATTGAGTTTTTGTGCTGAGGAGGGGTATCTGCATTTATTTGCACATGTACTTGTGCCCGTTCTTTCCTGTTCTCTGTTCACTCATCATTCTGGTACTACTGGCAGTGCTCCCCAGTAAGCTAGTATGTGATCATCTGCTCATGTTAAATTATTGTTGGATTGCCTTCCTTTAAATTCCTGTGTTTTGAGAGGCATCACGGTGGGATTTCTGAAAAGTAATTCTTCAGACTGTGCATGCTTTAGTTTTATTACAAGGATTTCCAGAACTGGAAAATTCTGAGTTGCCCAAGCTTGACATTTTCTTTGGTATTTTCCTATACTTCTGGCAACTGAGAATCTCTCAGATTTCTTTAGGCTTCAGAGAAGGAAAATGGTAAAGACGCTTGCAAGTAATATGACAAATGGCTACTGTAATAAATAGGAGGATACCTGAATAACATTGCTAAATATTTCATATAGGTTCACATTAGCATTTTCTTGTACTAATTCATTGCATTTAATTTTGTTAATATTTTTACTAGAATTTTTGATTATGCTGAAAATGCTGACTGTGATGATAAATGTTAAATGTAGCTCTCAGTTTTTGCTGCTATCAATGTAGCTCTCAGTTTTTGGTGCTATGTATTTTTTATTAATTTATTGATGAGAAAGTTGTCATTAAGAAGTTTTCTTTGAAGAATTTTCCAGATGTAAATTGCTGTCTTTTAGGTTTTGATTTTTGAAGCATACTAGAACAAAAAGTCCTGTGTTTGGAACTTAGGTAATTTGTAGATCTTTTTAAAGTGAATGATTTTCCTGTTATAGTGATTGCAGGTGCTGACCTATGAGGCAAGCTTTAATTTTCTCTTGATCATGGAATGTAACTACCAACCCAAAATCGCAGTCAGCAACACAAGGTTATTCAAGTCTTGAGAAAATGTGTCATTCAATTCTTATATGTATATGAGAATAGCAGTGATATCAGCTTACAGTCATTTACATGGCTGAAATAAATAAATTAAGCCTGCAGTCATTAGATAAATATTATAGTTAATTGAAATGTCAGTATCTAGGGCTGTTTTTTTCCTTTTCTGTAGAAGGCATAATCTCTTTTGAACTTGAAGATTGCATTGACTTGACAAATGTGACATTAAAATCAGTTAGTTCCTTTGAGTAGTAAGTTGGCATGCCAGTGCTCTTACAAAAGTGGTGAACATAGGGAATATCTGCTGTTACATCAAAATAATGTTATAACTGCAGTAATGCTCAGTGAAGTATTTTAGGTTCAGACATATGTCAGTCCTTCTAAACAATTTCTGCTTCCTTAAGTTGTGTGGCTAAGTTATGGTATCAAAATTTTTTGACACATCAATTTTGCCATGTGTTTGAGTTTGGGTTTTTTTCCAAATAAGTTCCAATATAATTTCAGATTTCTTTGTTATTGCTATTTTTAATGTCTGAAATGAAACTATTGTAGTGTTGAAAAAATACCTTTTACCAGGTAATGATGCCCTAAATGTTTAGTATTTGGCTCCCAAATCTAACCGTTAGTCACTTATGACTGCATACTACAGTTCTTTCCTGCACTTATCACTTTCATTATGTATTTCCTCTTCAGTATGTGTGACAAATGTGTAATGGGTAGAGTGAGTTGTTTACTTTTTAGTTGACTAAATAAAATGTCATTCAAACTGTAGCTGTATGGCTAAAACAATTGTGATGCCACAATCCTGCATACCCTGCAATGAGTTTGATCACAATCATTAAATATTGGAATGTGTGCAGGGGAGAAGGGGTAATGAAATGTCCAGACAGTAACTGAAGAGAAGTTGTGTGGGCACAATTTGCGGCAGATCTGGTAGAAAAGGACATAGAAGGGGCCAAGGTACTCAACACATTCTTCACCTTGGTCTTTGTTGGTAAAACCTACCTTCAGGAGTTGCAGATACATGAGACCAGTGGGAAAGCCTGGATCAAGGAAGGCTTGCCCTTTGTGGAGGAAAATCACATTATGACTATTTAAACTAATAGGACATACACAAGTCCATTGGACCTGGTAGAATGCCCACAGAAATGCTGAGGGAGCTGGCCGATGTCACTGAGAGGTCACTCAGTTATGTTTGGAAGGTCATGACGATCAGGGGAGGTTCCTGAGGACTGGATGAAAACAAACGTATCCCATCTTCAAAAGGAAGATCTAGGGAACTACAGACGGAGCATCCTCACCTTAATTGCAGAGAAGATGGTGGAGCAAATAATCCTGGAAACAATATCCAAAGTGTGTAAAGGAAAAGAAGGTCGTTGGAAAGTGATAATTTCTGACCAACCTGATAGCCTTCTACAGTGGGATTACTGACTTCGTGGATTCAGGGAGAACAGAGGATCTTGTTTGTTTTGACTTTAGCAAGGCTTTTGACACTGACCCATAACATAGTCATAGACAAGCTGATGAAGTATGAGTTAGATAAGTGGACACCAAAGAGTTGGAAACTGGCTGAAATGCCAGGCTCACAAGGTTGTGATTAGTGGCACAAAGGCCAGCTTTGAAGCCAGTCACCAGCAGATGTGACTGTTCTTTTGAAAACAGATCTTTCCTAGAGTTAATTAACTTTAGTTCATTGTTGTATAAGGATAAATAAACTTTTTTATATTTTAAAATTAGAAACTTTTGAGAATTTTTAGGCCTTACTATGCAGAAAACTATCATGTCTATGTACATTTGTAGTACATATTTATGTATATACCTAAGTAATTTGTCTTGAAAATACTTCCATTTCCTCAATTTGTGTCCTCTGAAGGTGTGCTGGACTCTACAGGTCCACTGTAATTTGGCAGACAGTACTGATTCCTGGGCCTGCAAAAGGCGTAAGACTTGTTACCGCTCCATTAAAGAGCGAAAGCCACTCCCTCACCCCCCCTTTTTTTTTGTGTGTGTATGTGTTAAGAATAGAGTAATTATTTTTTCTTAGAACTATCCTGAGTTTTCTAATAAAGTTATTTGAAAATAATACACATATTAATATTTTCATGAATAAACGCTTTGTAATAACAAGGCTGTGGCATGCTCTCCAGAATTTGTATTTGTTGTTTTCATAAGTACAAAGTGTCATTACCAGCAAAGTCAGCTTTGTTACTTGGCCCAAAGAGACTTTGTGTCTTAAATTCATCCCAAATCAGAATGTTCTTCAGCAATGGAAGCTTGTATCAGTTTTTTAGCATTTTTATATTTGTCAGGATCTTTTAGCAATGTGGTAATGTTTAATGGTTTTACTTACTTTGAAGGTTTTTAGTGGCTTTTGCCTGGTAGAAACTCTTTTGTTGGTTTCTTATGGTCTGTTTAGTATCTTACTGCAAATACTTTTGTGTTTGTGGCTGTAACTTCTTCACTGGAGATGACCTGGTGTTCTAATGTAAGGGTAGTATTGTATTTTTTTCAGAGGTAAATGTATTTCAGACAGTTTTGAAGATACACGGGTTGTATAAGTAAAGAGTTAAAGGGGAAACATTGCCCTTTCAAATGTTATCAGTATGACTTTCTGAATGTTTTAGACTTGGTTGAATCTTGTCAGGCTGTGGTTCCAGAAGCCTTGGAGGCCTTTGGGAGATGTGTAGGTTTGCTGCTTAACTTTCAGACTTTTGTCCATAAACACTGCTCTATGGACAAAATTCTAGAAAAGATACTGCCTTTGAATTTCCAGGGGTTTGAGACTTCATAGTGATCTCTTTCAGTAGTAGCACTTTTGAGGTTTCTGAATAAGTAAAATACAGTGATCTGTAGAAAAACCCTACTTTTTTTTATGGTAATTTGCCCTTGGGGATGTGTTGATTATATTATTCCATAGTCTGATCAGTCTCCATTACAGTCTTGAAGTGCTTTGCATTTCAGTTGGCAAAAGGACTGATGAGACAGTTGGTATATTGTGTGAAATGCGTGAGGTTGCACATGAGGGCATTTACAGCAATTAAAAGGCATAATTTATGTATCAGTTGAATGTAAGCCAAGACTGTGTTTTGGATATTGGTTCTTTGAGATGTAGGTGTAATGTAGTTCATCCATTTCTACCACTTCTAAAGATCTCCAGGCAGTCCAGGCTTATTGGTGAAAATAGATAGTAACAAAGCATTAATCTTTGGTTACTTTTAGTAGCCCTATCTGAATACTGTCTAGCTGTAGGTGTTGCCTGGTAGTTTCCATATTGGGTGTGTTGTTGCAGCTATCTCAGAGTATATTCTTCCTTTTGTGTACAAGGGAAAATGAGAATTTCTCGTAAATTTCAGTGCCTATTCCACTGATTCTTGAATCAGTCAAGATCAACAAAAGTCTATGCTTTTTGTTCACTTGCTTGCTGACAGTAAGTTTTAATATACTGGGTTTGTTGCAGTCCAGACTTCCCTGATGTCTAGACAGTTGAACAGCACAGCACACTACCATCCAGTAATGGTAGCTAGGTGAAACACAAGGCATTTAGAAGAAGTCTTGGTATGGCCTGAAGACCAGGGAGTGGGGTGAGGGGTGAAGACAAGCATGCAATCACAGCAAAATTAATTCGTCTGGGAGACTGTTGAACTGGGTGCTAATATTTCAAATCTGTGTCGAGGTCTGAATGTCATGTCTTTGATTAATTTACATTTTTTCATACTGCAAAATTGCCTTCATAATGTTGAAAAATGGGAGATACTTTTATAAATGAAAACTGTAGTTTTGCAACATACTGTTTAGTGAATCTAAGAGTCCTGCCTAAGTGATTGATTTACGTATAGAATGTCAAACAGCTGCAGTTGGTATGAAACACTAATTTACTATTTTCTGTGCATCTTCAGGTTGGTCAGTTCACAAAATATGCAGTGTGGGGATGGGGATTCTGTGTTTT
>JAVJGI010000057.1:30074369-30086139 GCA_035590275.1 Ibycter americanus | reverse complement strand
CTGTGCCCCAAGCGCTGCCCAGCGAGGACAGCAAACACCCCAGAGGGGGAAAGCCCTTGCTTCACAGGATGTTGGCCATGTTTTTGTATCCTTTTGGCCAGGGGTTAACCTCAGGCTCATCAGATCCCATGGTGACAGGCAGTTGCCTTGGAGCAAAAGGGCGCAGCAATAGGCAGCACAGCAATGCAGGCAGGGAGCACTGGTGACTTCCTTGGTGCCAATGGAGCACCCTGACTTGGCTCCTCTGAGAGCTGGCAGAGGAGACGGACTTGCCCCTTGTCTGTGGTGGGAAAGCCCCAGAGGTGGGAAGGGACCCCTGAAGGCCATCTCTTCTACACTCCCTGCTCAAACAGGGCCACTTAGAGTTAGGTGCCCAGGGCCATGTCCAGATGGCTTTTGAATATCTCCCAAGATGGAGACGCTACAAGCTATGCCATTGCTTTTTCACACTAACAGTAAAAAAAACTTTCCTGATGTTCAGTGAGAACATCCTGTGTTTGAGTGATGGGCTGCTGAATGGATATCTGCTCCATCGTTAACCTCCACAGGCTGCAGGGGGACAGCCTGGCTCACCATGGTCTTCACCACGGGCTGCAGGGGAGTCTCTGCTCTGGCACCTGCAGCACCCTCTCC
The DNA here is from genome assembly GCA_035590275.1 of Ibycter americanus. Lineage (NCBI taxonomy): Eukaryota > Metazoa > Chordata > Aves > Falconiformes > Falconidae > Ibycter > Ibycter americanus. Next base: position 30,085,506 of record JAVJGI010000057.1, on the reverse strand, counting down.
CCCACCTTCTTCACTGATTTTGGTGTCCGCATAGTTTTCTCTTACTCCTCTTTCCCATTTCCCCACTCCTTTCTCCCAGCTGCCGTTGCATAGCTTTTTCACCCTTTCTTGAATATGTTATCACAGAGGTGCTACCATCATTGTTTATTAGCTCAGCTTAGGCCAGTGGTGGGTCTGTCTTGGAGGGAACTGGAAGTGGCATTCTCTGACATGGGGACAGCTTCTTCCATATTCTCACAGAAACCACCCCTGTAGGCTCCCCACACTGCCAAAATCCTGCCATGTAAATCCAATGCAGGAGCCCAGAACTGGGCACGGCACTCCAAGCGTGACTTCACTAGTTATCATTAAAGGGCATGTATCACCTCCCTCAACATGTCTTCAATAATTTGTGTAACGCCGGTGAGGATTTTTGTTGCAAGGCACAAGTTAGTTTCTTTCAACAGAACTTGCACCAGAGGTGTTTCGTAAATTCAGGGCAGAATCTGTTGTACATATGCACATACATGTTAGTAGTTTAAACATGGAAGTGTTTCCATTGCACACTAAGAGCCAAAGTTACGTGGCTTCCAAGTCTACCAATGTTAAGCTTGAATATTCAGTGATCTATAGAAGGAGATGGTTCTATTGGGAAGGTCTGGATTATCTTAGAATTGGTTCTAACTTTGTTGAAGAAAGCACCTTTTAAATAACTTCATAATATTTCTTTTGTGTTATATGACAGCATGTAACTTTTCATGTGGACATTTCCATATTGTTTTGGAATAAACACCTATAACTAGTCCAATGTCATTACAATGACTTCCGCCAAGGTTTTGCACCAGTTTAATTAAACCAGTTTGTAGGTAGGCATGCTTGTACATTTGGAAGGTTAATTAGTCATCTGGCATGTAATGTGACATACTGTCCTTGGCAGCCCTAGGTTAATGGTTGGACTTGATGATCTTAAAGGTCTTTTCCAACGTAAATGATTGTATGATTCGGTGTATATAAATGTTCCTGTTTATTTTTTCTGTCCTGTAGTTCACAAAATTGGTTTTATTATTTCTGCACAGAACTTTCTGTTGTTTTTTAATATTTTAGCATTCTGTATAACAAGTGATTATGATACGTGAAATAGATGCAATTTATTTGTATTTTAAAGAAAACTTCTGGTGCTACAGCAAAGCCTGAGAGAAAGATTTTAACTTTGTCACATACACCTTGCACTAAGTATTTCAGATACCTTCTTTCATCTTACTGTGCTGTGTCTGGTTAGGTGATAATTGCATAATAGTTTCTTTGTGTGCACCGTCTGTAAATGGAGACCATACAAATGCTGAATTATCTGTGTTGATAAAAGATGTGGCACATTTCAGATGTATTTCAGATACCAAGAGGGAAAATACACAATGGATTTTTTTTCCCCAAAGTGCAAAACTACTGTGTTTTTAAAGGTTTGAGTTATATAGGAGTAATGTGCAGGTAGTCTTCTGCAGACAACCTTTGTCCAGGAACTTGAGAATCGTGGGAAGGTATGAGGAGAGATGGGAAGGGAAAGTAGAGGAAAACACTAATGTAGATATCACAAAACTAAGGTAAAGATACTATTGTGGCTTCCTCTTATTCTAGGACATGTACCATGTCTCTTCTAGTAAATAAAATAAAAGAAAGGAAGAAAATTTCATTAGTATTTTGTTAATGTATTTTCTTGTGGTGTGTGATAAGTGTACAGTTCATCCTGGTAATCTAGATCATGTAATTTGCACTTCATAAGGAAATTTCTGTTTTGCCTGAAGTGCTTCAATACAGTAATTGAAAAAGTAGCAAATATGACTGGATGCTTCTTTGATTAGTATGCAGCCCTGGCATTTGAAATCTGAATAAAACATTTAGATTTGGCTTATTTGCAAATGTATCCATTATGAAAATTAAATGGATGTAACAGGACCAGAGCATGAATCTGTTCATTTTTAAACTCCTATTAAGTATTGTCAGTTGTGTCATTATCTTGATTTACCAAAAATGGAGAATCACTTGGGAACATAGTAGATTCTGACATTTTAACTGACTGTAAGCATTTTAATTATGGTGGTAGGGTTCTGTGGTTTTTTGGTTTTTTCCTGGATTAGAAAAGGGAGTTCTGTTTGCTTGACAACCTAACACAGGGAATTCTTTAGTTTTTCACTTGGAGAATTAGAATGAAAACAAAAGTATTTGGTATGGAGGTAGTGTTGTTTACTTCAGAATAACACAATGCAACATAGGAAATCAATGTTGACTCACTTAAGCTGAAAACAGATCTTGTAGTAGCTTGGCACATTGTTCTGCTGTGTAGTAGAAACTTGAATCACAATCCACAGAATTAAAGGAAAGCTGCTCTTCACCAGAAATAAAAAATAAGCACTTTTCTAGGCATAATGTAGTCAGTGTCCTACCTGTCAATTCATCTCAGATATTAATGTAGCTATAATAGCTGCATTGATATATATCCTGTGAGCAGTGACACTTCAGCAAACCTGTTTAAAACACATAGCTGTTTATGTGGTGTCTGACAGTCAGGCAAGTTTTCTTTTGCAGTCAAGGAACTCCCCATATAATGATCAATAGTTTTTGCATGCTTCGTTGAACTGAAACTTAGTAGAGCTGCCTGTAGTGTTTATCTCTCTATATGCTAAATGAGTGAACAGTTGAGAGCACTTGGGCCCTTTCAGCTCTTCATGTTACAGTTGTCCTTCTAAAGTTAAAAAAATTCCATATTGATTTGTGTTGCAGGTAAAATAAAAAATATTTGCTATCTCTAAAAAAGGAAAGTAGTTTGCTCTCTGAAATAGGGGTGAAATTGGAGACTTGGAATATTAGCTCTATAACAATAAAACTATTTTTGGTACTGGAAATCCATACATATTCATTTATACAGTGCAAGTTCCAAATGTTGGTATCAACAACACTGCATGAAATCAGTGTAGTAGCATCAGTGTCATTTGTTGAAATTTAAGGAATACTCAAAATGAGGGATGAAGCCTTTTTATGTAAGGAACAAAAGCTGCGAGAAAAATTACAGCCGGAATCAAACAGTTGTTTTCAGCAAGGACAACAGGCCTGCTGCTGTAATGCTGCAAGGTTCTGAGCAGTGAAAGAAGAAATAATTGTTGTATCTGTTTTAGCTGGAGACAGGAAGGTATCACGCTATAATCCAAGCAAGGCGAGTGAAAATTTAGTGGGTGGTGAACTCCATTAATAATAAGGAAAAGTCACATGAACTGGGAAGTATGCTAAGTTATTTCTTACACCTTACCAACTGTTTTTGAACTTGGTCTTACTATTTGTACCTGTCAGATGGTGGAGAAATTTGAGACATCTTTCTCTTTTTATTTAAGAGCTTTCTTTTCATCTTTTATTGGTGAAGATGATGCACAGATCCAAAATCACTCTTCACTGGAAATTTTCTTATCTTAAAAACGTCTATCTTCTTACGTGTAGTGTTTCAAACTTAACACTCCAGTCTACTTGCACCATTTTTTTGTTCCACCATTCTTTCCTGTACAACCACAGAGCATCAGATGCAGACAAGCTGTTTTCATTCTTAAAGCCCCATAGAATCTGGAACCAAACTATCAGTAACTTCTCTTAGTTTGATTTTTGAGTGCGTTCTCTCCTTAACCAATCTTGTCAGCTGCTGCAGCCAGTCAGTATCTTTTTTCACTTTCCGTGTGTGGAATTCTTAAATGTAAGTGAAGTTATCTGTAAGAAACTAAAACATTCCAGATTCTCTAATTAAATGTCCACTCTTTTGATGCCTAGAAGATAGCAATGGCTAGGCATCAGAGTGGCTAGTTAACCTGAATATAAGTTAATGTCATATTCTGTAGCTACTGATTTACTTGTTTTTTCTCCAAGATATTAGATGAGTTAGGAGATAAATGAGATACGGAAAGAATGCTGTTAGCATTTTTTAGGTTGGATTAAGAAATATAGGCACTCTGCTTAACTGTCTCTGCCTTTTTTCAATCAAGGTCTAGGTTGTTTTAGCAAAACTACTGGATCACTGATGTATTTGAGAATTAGAGTCACTGTGCTACCATATAAGCATCATCTTTACCATTTAGAATACATGTCATCTGGAAATTGGTACCTTCTAAAACTGAGTCTTATCTCAGAGGAACTCTGGTAACCAGAAAATAGTCTTATTTACCACTAAAAGTACTTTGATGCACCTTTTCTGAAGTTACAAAGGTCATGAAATATAGGAGGCAAGCAATTTACCTGTGCATCTTTTCTTCAGGAAACTGTATACAATTTGCTTTTCTCAAGACTGAGCAAATGCAGTTTGATCAGCCTTTCTTCCCACATCAAATGTTCTTGGCTCCTGACCATGTTGGTGACCCTCAGCTAGACTTCATTGCTTTTTTGTTGTTTTTTGTTTGTTTGTTTGTTACTGGGAAGTCCAAAACTGGGCAGAGCATTCCAGGTGTGGTCTGTGTGGTACTGAGGCACTTGCTGGCTACACCTTTCCTAGTACAGTCAAGGCTGCTGTTGGTCGCCCTTGCTGCAGCATCACCTAACTTGCCAGTTGCTTTACAGAGTGTCAGTTGTGTCTAAATATCTAGTTTTTAACGTGTCAACAGCTGATACATGTTACAATGAGGTTCTTTAGGGAGATCTGAAAGACTTCAACATGTATGTGTTTCAGTGGAGCAAATTAATGTAATATATAATTACAACTACCAGCACAAATAAAGCATATGAGAAATTTTTTTTATGATGTTCATCAGAGTAGATGGCACATAACATACTGAGATTCATACCTTTTAAATTTCATAGAAATAAATTAAGATATTCCACTGTCAATCCATTAAACAGTCAGTCATTGCAAATTCGCTTTGCAATGTAAAATAAAGCTTTCAAAGTATCTTGAGAAACACATGTTCTGCTATAGTAAGTGCTCTCAAGGCAGGGACAAATGTTCTACTATAGCAAATGCTGTCGAGCCAGGGACAGTCTTATGTAGTCTTAAGCAGAGGGAGGGATGCTGTCCATTGATACATAAAGTATATCAGATTATGGCTTAAAAAGCATACAAGCATCCTGATAAGTAAAAAGTCTTAAGCCACCAAGCTGTGGTTGGTTTAGGACCTGAAGTTATTCAAAATACTAATTTTTAAAAATTATTTCATTGTAAGTTCCATACTTTCAGGTTCCAGACCTTCACGTGAATTATTTGGTCAGCTCTTTATACCAGGAAGTTGCATTTACTTGAAATAGTTCAAAAAATCTTTTTCAGTTATGGTAACTCAGAGAATACATCTACATGACACAGTGCAGACAGAGATGGGCAAGCTGTGCTGGTATTCAGGGCTGAATGAAGCTCCAAGACTGAGTTGATTACTGTGGTGCTAAGGAGGAGTTGATATGTCCTGCCCAGAGCATTCCAGATAATTCATGTCTGAATGGGATCAGTAAAGAAGCTTTGCACTGCAGTAATTTAAATACACAAAACTTTGGCTCATTCTATACCTCATCCAAGGTAATTTCTACCTTGTTTCTGGTGCTTTTTATTCTTTTTAGTCAGTGCTTCTGATCAGAATGCACTTTCACCCTTTGGAACATTTTTCAATTTTAAGTATTACATAACATTAGCCTTCTTTTCTTTTTTCATAGGCTCTTTAAGCAGAAACATAAGCAAGGGTAAAGGTAGGTTAGGATGTAAGGGGAAGTTAGGAGGAAGGATAAGCAAGGTTTATGTAGCTAGACAGCTGCCAGGTGCAGAATGACAGAAGGTGTAGATGAGTATGTTGAAGTTGCATCTGGGCACAACTATTTGTCCTCTTCCACATTCCCTGCCTGTTGACATCTTAAGTCTGTTTTAATTGCATTGTAGTTTGGAATTATCTTGCGTTCCCGTGTTTGCCTCTCCTTTTAGCTGTGAGTTAGCATGATATCAAGCAGATTTCCGTGTGCAACTATGGTGTGAGTTGTTGCAGCTATTACTGCAGAGTAATTGGGGACTGCTGTAATGGGAACATTGTGAGAGACATCTGTCAAATCTGCAGGTTGCAGGCAAGCATTTATTTATGCTCAACTACTACCCAGTTAGTCTGTTAAAAACTAAGAATCAAGCATTAATGAAATACATCAGTTAAACCGTAGGTTTACAGTACTGTAAATCTGATGGTTAACGTTGACTGTGATGGCCATAGTCTTTGACGGTTCTTAGTCTCTGAGGCCAAGATGACCGGGCTTGTGAGCTCTTTGACATGGAAAGCTGGAATAAAACCGGGCATTTTTTCTCTTTCCCCAGGCTCCACTGGGTGTCACTGGCATTTAAACACTTTTCTGTGGGCCAAGACCAGCATGGTCCAAAGGCAGTTTCACGGGTGCTGTTCTATTCTGGTTTCCTCAGAGGGATGTTACGTATTTGCAGACTGCATTCCGGTCATCTGTTTCTTTCAAATAGTTGCAGGCTATGCCAAGCAAGCAAATATGACAAAATACTGTACTTCCAACTCTAATTCAGTCTTTTTAGATGTCTGGATGCAAAGCAAACATGATTTTTTCATTTTCCTATTTTAAACAAGCAGTGTTACATCTGGGAGCAAGAATAAAAGCATATGTTTCACAAATAGGCCTTCACACTACAGGGAGAAGGAGAACTCCAGTGGAAGATACATCCAGTCCCTCCACCTTTAGTGGGGTAAAGTAGTCAATGACTCATCAGCTGACCTGCATGACATACATCCTTCTTTCACAAAATAACATTGCAGGTTAAGAAAGATAGGAATGGGAGAAACTGGTGAGATTTTACCCAGTCCGTTCATCATTTAAGCAGATTACATATAGTTAACCCTGCAGTAAGCCTACAGATACCCCATTGTAAGCCTGTTTGCATGTTTTCCAATTCAATAGGGAAACAATTTACTTTAGCTTGCTTGTTCGATTTAATCCAGTGTTTTCTATTTATTGGTGTCAGTGTTACTGCATTTATGTTGAAATCTCCTTTCTTGATATTTCCATAGATAAAAGACAGTTATAACTTCTGTATTGAATAACTGAATGGATTTTACATGGTTTTTCACCTTTTTTATGTTTTCTAGACCATAACCCTGCTATGCTTAGAACATTCTTCTCCAAATAACTTCCAGCATGTCAACAGTGTTTTTAACTAAGATCCTCAAATTTCAGAGCAGTATTCTGTATATTACTAAGTCAGGAAAAGAGTATCATGTAGTAGAAGTAGGAGCAGTGAAGAGTAAGTGTCCAAAAGCTGGTATAATACTGTCAGCAGTTGTGATACTTTTTTTCCTTAAACACTGCTATTTGATATAGACATATTAGTAAAAATTTCTAGCATAGCCTTAGTTTCATTGGTTGCTACTAACTACCTCAACACTAATTTTTTTTGAGAATATAAAATTTCTGTTTTACTATAATGCAGTTCTTCCAGCAAAGATGGCAAAAATTGAATACAGAATTCCACTTACTTTGAAGGTATTGCATACATAGGGTGCCATCACATAGTTATCCAGGTACTGTAGTACTAGGTACTTCAATTAAATTTTGTGTGGATTAGGATTATAATATCAACATCAATGCTGCCTGCATGAAAATCATGTGAGCTTGTAGCAATAATTCCAATGTTTTGAACTGCTTCAACTTCTCAGAAAATGAAGTAGTATTGAGATTTATGCGTCCCTAATTAAAATGACCCAAAGCTTTAGCCATTTAGAAGCTGATAATTTTGTGATGAATGAACTTTGAAGTAATCTTTCTGTAGATCAGAACAAAGAAAAGGTCTTTCTTTTCTTTTTCCCCTCAGATGCAGAATTTCATATTAGAACTGTTGTTCTCTAATTTGATGTAGCACAGCAAGAACATGATGGTTTTTACTTTTTAGCCTTTTATTTGGTAGATGTTCCTGAATTTAATATTTATCCACTATTAGTACTGGACCACTTTTAGTCTCTTGAAAGCTCTAAATAGCTGTGCGTAGAGCCCTTTAAGAGCTTTCATCAGTTTTTATCCTTCTAAGCCGTCTTTGCTGTCCAGTGATTATAAATTCTAGTTTAGCAAATAATATTGATGGGAACCTGAATCTGGTGTGGTGAGGTCATTAGCAGGTGAAAACTGGTGTTTCTCTCTCTACTTGTACCATTCTGATTTCTTTATTTTGACTTCCCCCATTCTTACTGATAGGGGAACCCTGAATTGTCACCTGTCCCACTGTCTGGTTTTTTTACTACTGCTGAGGTGATGGGTAAAGGAAGAAAGTTAACACCACAGTCACTGGGGCACTAATCCAGGCATGAAGTGTTTTCTTCTCTTTGCACCTGATGAGGAAATGTGTAAGTGAAGCATTTGGAAGACGTCATAGTGTATTACTAATTTCATAACTTTTAAACATGGAGTGTTAGGTGGCCCTTAGGGGTAATCACAGTGTAAGTAATCAAGAATAATAACAATGGCAATTTATTTAATAATTGTCGTAGTATATCTGCAGGTTAGTTATGGCATGGGCTAAAGATGAGCTGACTCTTTTCATTGGTGCCCAGTGACAGGACAAGAGGCAACAAGCTTAAACTGAAACACAGTAGGTTCCCTCTGAATATGAACAAACACTTTTTTACTGTAAGGGTAACTGAGAACGAGCACAGGTTGTCCAGAGAAGTTGTGGAGTCACAATTGTTCGTTATATTCAGAAGCTAGCTGGACATGGTCCTGGCCAGAAGGCTGTAGGTGGCCCTGCTTGAGTGCATTCCTTCCAACTCTTGGGGCCGTACTGTGATTTGGTGAAAGTAACACAGGAAGCATCACAAAAAGAAAATTTGTAACATGAGGTAACACACAGAGAACAGAAACTATTTCCTATAAATCTTGCTCATTCTGCTAATAAAGTAGATGACTCCAACAATAATGTTTTGACTTTCTCATTTTATGTTTTCATCTATTGAGTGATGAAAACAAATACCACCTCCATTTTCACATCAGTTTTTCTCCATTTGTTTCGTTAGTATCAGATTCATACTCTTTTGATGAAAGGACTGCTGCATAGTATCATATTAGGGGAAAAACCCCATAACTCATATCTGAAGCAAAATCTAAGTCTACTTTCAGAACTGCAAAATTGATGCAGAAGTGACAGAAACTGTTTTGTGCAGGTGGTGCTCCTGTTTTCATGTTATCAGAAAGCACTGGCTATTGGGCAAAGTGCCTTGAGCGGTGATCATCAGTGCTTGAAGTATTATGTCCTGTTCCCACCCTGCCCTGGACCAACAAGCAAAACCAAGGATGACATTGTGTAAAACTACATTTTGTAAAGTATTTTTAGAGTTGTGAAGAAGTGGTGTTACACATGTGAGACTTCATAATTAATTCTGCTAATATCAGTGGTGCAGCAGAGTAAGACCTTGGCTCAAGCTAGATATTCTATTTGATATCATAACTGTCATTCTGCATAGAGGTATTTTTGGGAGGTCATGAATATGCTTATCCCAGCGCATGAAAGTTATGTTAATATATTAAAGAAAGGTGCCTCAGTGTAGGAAAAGTACCGGAATACTATTTAATGTAGATAACGCTTGACTAACTGTGACTTAAAAGCCATAGTATCCTTGACTTTGCAGTATAAACATTAACTTAGAAAGCACACTAAAGTTATGGAAATCTTCTGTAATCTATGTAATTCTTTTATCAAAACTTGTTGGTGGTTAAACACCACAAAATACACAATCCAACAAGAAAGTTCCCATGAACCTCATCCTAGTGAAGGTTGTTTCTTAGAGACATTTTCATTTCTAAAAGAAAAAAATTATAAAGTCAGATAGCTTGTATCCCTCCATTGCTGCACTCCAGTTATATGAGCTTTCGCACCACATCTCTGTGATCCCATCAAGATTGTAGCCCTGCAAATGCACACAGGTCTCCAGTTCCTTGAGTTTATTCACTATGCTGTGTGTGAACCTGTTGTACACCCCTTGATGTATGAGTGCTTCAGAGAGACACCTCAGCATACTGTTTTCCCAGAGTCTGGGTAGTTTCCTCATAAAGATTCCTTGCAGCCACTTCCTTGCTCACATACAAATGCTTGAGATGACCCTGCTTAAGCCTTATTTTATTGAGTATGTTTCCTTTCATTCACATCACCCCAGGCCCTTTGCTTGTCAGTCCTGTCCACCACTGCTTCACAGGGCTGCTAGTAACTTTTTCCCTCCCCACATTGTTCCTGGTTTAAGTCCCTTCTTACCACTCAGCCATTCTGCTGGCAAAGATACCTCTGCCCCACCTAATGAAGTGGATCCCATCTCTCCTAAGCAGATGTTATCCTCAAAGAAGGTCATACGGCCATAGAAAGCAAAGCCCTGTTGCCAGTGCCAGTTCTACAACCAGTTGTTGACACACAGTATCAGTACTCTCCTCTCAAACCCTTTTACCCAGGATGAAGTAGAACATCACCTGGTCTTTTCCACTCACAGCATCTCCAGTGGAAAAACTAATGTCTTAGTATAGCATAAATGTAATTGTTTGATGATTTGCTAGTTTTGGTTTTTGAAAGAGTTGACCTTGTCTTGTCATTACTAGTCTTGTCACAACAAAAACTCTTCAGAAGTTCTGTTTTGTCCTGTTGTTTGTGAATATTATCTTGTTGCTGATGTGTACTGATGTGTAGGGCTGATGTGTAATACTGATATATTGTCTACCAAGAGTAAATGCAATTTTGAACTTTTTTCAGGTAAAATTAGTAGATAGATCAAAGTGAGAGAGCCATGAAATAGCCATTCAGCCTAAGCATCCATGTGCTGCTGTGATCTGCTGGAAATACGGAATTTCATTATGACAATTGTTGACTAGTACTGTTCTTAGGTACTTAATAATTAGATTTTCAAGACATTGCTTTTTGATCTTTGAACTTTCTTTGAAGGAATTAACAAGAGGTATTACTTGCATTGGTCTCATCCGGTGTGTATCTCTCTGTACTTCCTCCTTCTGTTATTCTGCTAGTGTAGGGCTTTGCTACTGGAAATTATATGTGAATCCAGAGAATTAGCTTCTATACTTCATTCGTTGCCATTCAGTTAACTATTATTTCTCCCATAAATCAGTGAGAAGCTGAAAAAAATAGTAATGAAATTCAAGTTGCTAACTGAAATATTTAGCAAGTAGT